>ONZH01002998.1:0-340000 GCA_900303285.1 Rhinella marina
TTCTCCAGGCTGGACTGTCCGATGTGTTTACAATGGGTGCAGAATACCAAATTTACTATTGTGTCTGGCAGAATCAGTCGATAGATTTGGCTCTGGTGAGTCCTTCTGAGCACATCAGTGAGAGGAGTGAGAAGGTTGTCCCATATTCTGACCACCTGGCTTGAGTTTCTGCTGGGGGCCACTAAGCGTCGGACATCGGGAGAGGGTTATGGAGGCTTAACTCTAGTCTGTTGGAGGACCCTTATATCCAGAGCTTGCGTCCACTCTCTTCTTCAGAGTCAACTAGGAGAGTGGACTTTTATGACAACATGGCCGACTGGTGGGAGGACGTCAAGGATGAGATCAGATCCCTCTTAAGGAGACTGTCATTTAAGAAGGGGAAAGAGTAAGTACAGCCAGTATCTGAGACTGCGGAAAGAATTGGAGTCACTGTATTCGGCAGATGGGAGGGACAACAAAAGATAACCGACTGAAATCTGAGATGAGTCAGTATCAGTACAGCAGGTACCCTCCCTGGTCCTCGAACGGGATTATGGGACCATAGGGTCTCCTGATCCCTTTGAGAACTGCCGGAGCGTGTGGCCAACAAAGTGGTGACCGGTCTCAACTGACTCCCAGGGTGTTTTGGCAGGAATCTCGGGAGGGTATCCTGGGGTGGTGAGATCTTACTATACTGACTTGTTTCGAAGAAGGTTTTGGATAAGGAGAAGATGACTCAATTCTTGGAGGCAACTCCAGGCCCTGACACTGAATGATTTGGACTTTTCTCCTTTAACAGCAGAATTAACGGGTGGAGGAGGTTAAAGTGGCCATTGATCAGTTACATCTGAAGAAGGCACCAGGTCCAGACGGTATTACCGGCAGAATTTTATAAGAAGTTCAGAGACCACTTAGCTCCAATCCTCGTGGACGTGTACAGAAATTGTCTAGAAAATCACCTGATGCCTTCCGTCCATGAGGGTGTCCTCCGTTAATTCTGCTGTCTAAAGGTAAGGAGCCTAGTGACATCAAGAACTGGAGGCCGATTGCCCTCTTGAATGTCGACAGGAAGATTCTGGCAAAAATTCTGTTCTCTAGGTTAGTCTGTTTGTCCCCGGGCACTGTTGTCAGGCTGTCAGTTTCGGCAACAGTAAAAGGGCGGAACATCTCTGGAGCAGTCATCTCGATAAGGGAGATGTTTGAGAGATGTAAAGCTCTGAGGTGTGGGAGATATGTTTGTAGGTCTGGACCAGGCTAAAGCTTCGACAGAGTAGACACGAGTATCTATGGGCCGACTTTGTCAAAGTACGGGTATTCCGGGACAATTTATTGATTGGCTGAAGACCTTGTATAGAGAGGCTGAGAGCTTTCCTCTGGTCAATGGTTGGCAGGGGGACACATTCAGGTTGAGGCGGGCGGTGAGACAGGGTTTGCCCGCTGAGTCCCCTCCTGTATGTGTTTTGCCTTAGACCCGTTCTTGAGGTCACTGCAGGAGTGTGGTTTTCGGGGGGTGCCGGTCCCCCACTGCTTGCCCCTGAGTGTTGTCACCTATGCGGATGATGTAACTGTGGTGATATCTGAGCCTCGTGAGGTGGAGATGTTGTCTGCAGCCATCAGAAGCTTACTCGGAGGCCTCAGGGTCTCTGGTCAACCTTGAGAAGAGTCAAGCTCTCTGGACACTGAGTTCCGATCCAGACTTTGATCTGCCGCAATTTGCGAAAGCCTCCCCCCATATTAAGATCTTAGGGGTTAAATTCGGGAGGGATGATAATGCCAGGATAAATTGGGAGGAGAAACTGGAATCCGGAATGCAAAGGTTCAGCGATGGAAGAACTGGAGCTGACCTATAGAGAAAGGGTGACTATGCTGAAGACTTACCTGGTCCTGTCTTCTTGTATGTCTCTGTAATTTTTCCTTTGCCAGAATCTTTCTCGGCTAGGCTCTTCAGCCTGTTCTTCCAGCTTCTTTGGGGAACAGGTTGAACCTGATAAAGAGGGGTATAACCTACCTACAGAGGAGAGAGGGTGGGCTGGATATGATAAATCCAAGGGTGTTCTTTGACTCCATGTTTCTTAAAGTTAATTTTGGTGGCCTGGACTCAGAGAACAGCTCCCTGTGGGTGAACAGTGTCAGGGACTGGATATTGCCTTTTGCAGAATCTTGGGTGCGAGGCGGCAGTCTCAAGAGGGGTCGGTTGACTCGTGGCTTCCTCCCCCCAGTATCTGGACTATGCTCTGAAGTGTGTCAGGAAGTGGAGGCTAGAGAAGTCATTCATAGGGAGTAAGTCCAGGAAAGAACTATACAATAAGATATGCAATGACTTCTTCTGCTCTCCACTTGCTCTGACAGACTGTCCGACCAACATCATGCAGGAAAGTCTCAGGTTCCTCAATGGGAAGCGACTCCCCTCTAAGCTGTTTGACATCGCCTGGTTGTCTCTACATGGGAGGCTTTTTGTTAGGGGAAATTTAAAATACTTGTCGGTGTCAGACAGAATGTGTCCCCTGGGATGTCAGCAGGAGGAGACCATGCAGCACTTCATAACCGAGTGCTGGGGAGGACGGCAGATATGGAGGGAAGTGTCCAACATCTTAAATATCCCGAGGTTACTGTCCCTGAAATATCCAGATATTATTTATGGCGTCCATCTGCTAATATTCTGTCGACAAGGGTACAATGTATCTAATAATAACAGTCATTAAATATTACCACTGGCATACAAGAACCCGGGTGTCCCCTACACAGTGAGGCCTTCCATCATACCACCGCAGTCACCCACATACTGTCCGAGCTCAGGTGGATAAAATCATTGGAGATTAAGAGGGACCAGAAAAACAAAAAGTTATGGTTAAATGTATGTCTGGATTGAAATGTATTTATTTTTTCTCCTCCTTCCTCAGCAGATGTGGACTTTTTCTTTTTAAAGTTACAACTTACATTATATAGTTTATAGTTTGTACTGAAGTGATACATGTATTGTACAATGCTGTGATTTCTGTTTTGATTTGATGGAAAAATTGTATTTCATTGTATTTGCTTTGTTTTTTACAATAAAAATTGCCTCCTATGTACAAGAATATAACTACTATTATACTGCTCCTACGTACAAGAATATAACTACAATAATACTACCTCCTATGTACAAGAATATAACTACTATAATACTCTACTATGTACAAGAATATAACTACTATAATACTGCTCCTATGTACAAGAATATAACTACTATAATACTGCTCCTATGTACAGAAATATAACTACTATAATACTGCTCCTATGTACAAGAATATAACTACAATAATACTACCTCCTATGTACAAGAATATAACTACTATAATACTGCTCCTATGTACAATAATATAACTACTATAATACTGCTCTTATGTACAAGAATATAACTACTATAATACTGTTCCTATGTACAAGAATATAACTACTATAATACTGCCTCCTATGTACAAGAATATAACTACTATAATACTGCCTCCTATGTACAAGAATATAACTACTATAATACTGCTCCTATGTACAAGAATATAACTACAATAATACTACCTCCTATGTAACATAGTAACATAGTAACATAGTAACATAGTTTATAAGGCCGAAAAAAGACATCTGTCCATCCAGTTCGGCCTGTTTTCCTACAAGTTGATCCAGAGGAAGGCAAAAAAAAACCCTGTGAGGTAGAAGCCAGTTTTCCCCACTAGGGAAAAAAATTCCTTCCCGACTCCAATCAGGCAATCAGAATAACTCCCTGGATCAACGACCCCTCTCTAGTAACTATAACCTGTAAGATTATTACCCTCCAGAAATACATCCAGGCCCCTCTTGAACTCTTTTAGTGAACTTACCATCACCACCTCCTCAGGCAGAGAGTTCCATAGTCTCACTGCTCTTACCGTAAAGAGTCCTCTTCTATGTTTGTGTACAAACCTTCTTTCCTCCAGACGCAGAGGATGTCCCCTCGTCACAGTCACAGTCCTGGGGATAAATAGATCGTGGGAGAGATCTCTGTACTGACCTCTGATATATTTATACATAGTTATTAGATCTCCCCTCAGTCGTCTTTTTTCTAAAGTGAATAACCCTAATTTTGATAATCTTTCTGGGTACTGTAGTCCACCCATTCCAGTTATTACTTTAGTTGCCCTCCTCTGAACCCTCTCCAGCTCTGCTATGTCTGCCTTGTTCACAGGAGCCCAGAACTGTACACAGTACTCCATGTGTGGTCTGACTAGTGATTTGTAAAGTGGCAGGACTATGTTCTCATCACGGGCATCTATGCCTCTTTTGATGCAGCCCATTATCTTATTGGCCTTGGCAGCAGCTGTCTGACATTGGTTTCTGCAGCTTAGATTTCTGTTCACGATGTACAAGAATATAACTACTATAATACTGCTCCTATGTACAAGAATATAACTACTATAATACTGCTCCTATGTACAAGAATATAACTACTATAATACTGCTCCTATGTACAAGAATATAACTACTATAATACTGATCCTATGTACAAGAATATAACTACTATAATACTGCCTCCTATGTACAGGAATATAACTACTATAATACTGCTCCTATGTACAAGAATATAACTACTATAATACTGCTCCTATGTACAAGAATATAACTACTATAATACTGCTCTTATGTACAAGAATATAACTACTGTAATACTGCTCCTATGTACAATAATATAACTACTATAATACTGCTACTATGTACAAGAATTCTAACTATACTACTATAATACTGCTCTTATGTACAAGAATATAACTACTATAATACTGGCTCCTATGTACAAGAATATAACTACTATAATACTGCTATACTAGATATACTAAGAATAATAACGACTATAATACTGCTCCTATGTACAAGAATATAACTACTATATATACTGCTCCTATGTACAATAATATAACTACTATAATACTGCTCTATGTACAAGAATAATAACTACTATAATACTGCTCCTATGTACAAGAAATTATAACTACTATAATACTGCTCCTATGTACAAGAATATAACTACTATAATACTGCTCCTATGTACAAGAATATAACTACTATAATACTGCTCCTATGTATAAGAATATAACTACTATAATACTGCTCCTATGTACAAGAATATAACTACTATAATACTGCCTCCTATGTACAAGAATATAACTACTATAATACTGCTCCCTGTGTACAAGACTATAATTATATTACTGCCCCTCATGGATATGTTTCGTTTAGGTAGAAATGCTCTGATGTGACTTGTTTTTGAAGATTTGTCCCTTTATCTTTTCATGACGATATCATAATGCACTTGATCAGCCATCGTGGAGTCGGTGTAGCTGTGACATGTCGTTCATGCCCTGACACCACGCGTAGCACATTCTATCTTGTGATAAAACTGCGTCGAGTTATTTTTTTCCGCTCTATCTGGAATACAGGGACTTATCTCGCCCTCGAAATTCACCTTTTCCATTAGAAAGTAGACTGGTTCCCTCTCCACAGTCAACTTTTCAGCCGCAGCCTGTCAACTCTCTTTCATTCGCCAATCTCACACAATTTTTAATAATACAACAGTTGCCTGAAAATAATTTACTAGAAACCTTTGGAGAATTGAAAAAAAGAGTCACTCGATACATAAAGCGTCTTTCTCTCCTCTCCCCACAATACGGTCCTGACAGGAGTCCACTGTCAAACATCTTCTATAAATGAAGCAGTTATTTCTTAAAGGGCCGGAAAGAAAAAAAAAAAGACCTGAAAATGTCACCGGTCGCGTTCCTTAGGAGTCATTTTATCCATTTTGGCTTTAATAAACTTTAATGTATTGAACAGTAATGGAGGATCCTAAAGATATCAAACGAATTGCTCTAAATCAAAGTAAGAAAAAAAGCGTAAAAAAAAAAGAGACTGAGTCTATAACGAGATTTTATAAAGTAGTAGAACCAGATGTTGTTTGTAGATTACTTAAAATCACTGCATAGCTGTTAAAGTGCGCCATACCTTTAAATGGGCGGTACAGGATGAGAAAAACACTGCTGCTGTTCTCTCTAAACAGCGCCACCCTCCCAGAGGCAGTGTGTGGTATTGCAGTTCATCCCGAACAAAGCCTTTTTATGAAAGTTACATACAAAAATAATGCAGAGTGGAAATTAAAGGGGATTTCTAGGACTGATATATTGATACCCCATCCTCAGCATAGGGTGGGGTCCTTTTCCAGGGGTTGGTATTAAGCTGCAATACCCCACACAGCCACTATACAATGTATGGTGCTATGATTAGCCTCCTCAAACAGATGATCGGGGGAGGCGCTGGGATTGGGAGACCCATCCCGATTTGATATTGATGACCTGAACTGAAGTCTATGGGAGTGACGAGAATATCGTGAGGGCTGCTTCATTAGAATTCATTGCATCCATGCTTGTGTGCCTGGAGGGAAAATGGGGGATCGGAGAGCCATGTTCTTGTGATTGGTCATCCTAAATGCAGGGCAAAAATGGAAAATCGGAATCCCCTATGATAGTGATCTGTGTTATTCAATAACAGAAGTTACAATGTATAAACACGTTCTCTGGTCACATCACATGTAAAAGCAGTTTCCTGTACACATTGTAACAAACCATAGACTAAGTAAAAATGCAAGAAGACAGTCAGCATACGTACCTCCCAACCGTCTAAGATCCAGCAGGAGAGTCCTGGATTCCAGTGGCTGCGGTCCCAGAATGGATGCGATATGTGCTGCTCACAGCTGATTATAATGGTGAAGCAGGGAACCATCCGCTCCCTGCTTCCTCATTCAGCTCAGCTGCCGGCGCCCCCCAGCAGCAGCACAATACCCTCAAACATCGCGCTGCTGGGCTATATAGGAGTAGCCAGGAATCAGCCTCTGTGCTCCTCCTCCACAGACCAGCAGTGCGATGTCTGGCAGTTTCCTGCTGCTGGGGAGCGCCAACATCTGAACTCTAAGCATCAGAGGAACTAGGTGAGTATTTCCTTTTTTTTTTTTTTTACTTCTTCTGAAGGGGGCACATATCTAGGCTTTATTACTGTAAGGGGGCACATATCTGGCCTAACCACAGTGAGGGGGCACACATCTGGGCATAATTACTGTAAGGGGGCACACATCTAGGCAAAATTATGGGCACATATCTGGTGTAACCACTGTGAGTGGGCACATTTCTGGGTATAATTACTGTGAAGGGGGCACATATCTGGGTATAATTACTGTTAGGGGGCACATATCTGGGTATAATTACTGTGAATGGGGCACATATCTGGGTATAATTACTTTGAAGGGGGCACATATCTGGGTATAATTACTGTGAGGGGCATATATCTGAGTATAATTACTGTGAGGGGGCACATATCTGGGTATAATTACTATGAGGGGGCACATATCTGGGTATAATTACTGCGAGGGGGCACATATCTGGGTATAACTACTTTGAGGGGGCACATATCTGGGTATAATTACTGTGAGGGGGCACATATCTGGGTATAATTACTGTGAAGGGGGCACATATCTGGGTATAACTACTGTGAGGAGGCACATATCTGGGTATAATTTCTGTGAGGAGGCACATATCTGGGTATAACTACTGTAAGGGGGCACATATCTGGGTATAATTACTGCGAGGGGGCACATATCTGGGTATAACTACTGTGAGAGGACACGTGGGTATAATTACAGTAAGGGGGTACATATCTGGGCATAATTATTGTGAGGGGGGCACATATCTGGCCATAACTGCCGTGAAGTGGGCACATCTGGGCATAACTACTGTGAAGATGTTATAAAGTGGGCATTACTACTGTGTGCTGGCATAAAGGGGGAATAAATACTATGTGGGGGCATTAAGGGACTGAGTGTGTACAATTATGTTTTGGGTGGAGTTAGAGGTGTGGCCTAGTATGAAACAATTGTTGCGGCGCTAAGCACGCCACCCATATTGTCCTTCCTTCTGTTTCCCATGATTTGGGAGGTAGGAGTATATAATCTGGTAGAATATTGCCACATGTTCTGTAAACACCACCATAGAAAACCGCTGATTTATTGCCGCGACTGCAAACTACTGATAGTTTCCTTACGCATTATCCTCGCATCCAACAGAACTTCCTTTAATTAGAGCCCAAACCGCCACAGCAAACACTCCGATATCGTCCTTATAAAGAAATCATGACTTTGAGAAGTTAATTTAAACAAATTAACATGAATGTTTTATTACCTGCAGATTAAAAATTGAAATGTGATTTTCTATGCAGCCATTTCCCGATATACAGTAAAAAGATATTTCGTAGGAAAAGCTCTTTTATTAATATGCACATATTCACCAATGTATAGCTGAAGTTCCCTGAAAGTCCCTGGGACCACAGAGAAAGATTACAGATTTCTACAATACTTACAACTATTCCATATAAAAACATGTCTAGTTATTAAAGGGGTTGTCTGCTCACGCTTCATTATCCCTGTGGTGGACCTGCAGGGAAAAGAACATGTACTAACAGGTTCTCATGCAGATCACAGCTAATTGCTAGGGGTTCCAGATGGAAGAACACCCTGAAATCTACAAATCTGAAATTCCTAGCTCTTCCAGGAACTAGCCATTCCATTCCTATGCACAATAATATAACCAGCGGCTTAACTATAACTCATCCTATGCTGCTCCTATGTACAAAAATGTAACTACTATAATACTGCTCCTATGTACAAGAATATAACTACTATAATACTGCTTCTATGTACAAGAATATAACTACTATAATACTGCTTCTATGTACAACAATATAACTAATATAATACTGCATCTATGTACAAGAATATAACTACTATAATACTGCTCCTATATACAAGAATATAACTACTATAATACTGCTCTTATGTACAAGAATATAACTACTATAATACTGCTCCTATGTACAAGAATATAACTACTATAATACTGCTCCTATGTACAAGAATATAGCTACTATAATGCTGCTCCTATGTACAAGAACATAACTACTATAATACTACCTCCTATGTACAAGAATATAACTACTATAATACTGCTCCTATGTACAAAAATATAACTACTATAATACTGCTCCTATGTAGAAGAATATAACTACTATAATACTGCTCCTATGTAGAAGAATATAACTACTATAATATTGCTCCTATGTAGAAGAATATAACTACTATAATACTGCTCCTATGTACAAGAATATAATTACTATAATACTGCTCCTATGTACAAGAACATAACTACTATAATACTACCTCCTATGTACAAGAATATAACTACTATAATACTGCTCCTATGTACAAGAATATAACTACTATAATACTGGTCTTATGTAGAAGAATATAACTACTATAATACAGCTCCTATGTACAAGAATATAACTACTATAATACTGCTCCTATGTACAAGAATATAACTACTATAATACTGCTTTATTTGTACAAGAATATAACTACTATAATACTGCTCCTATATACAAGAATATAACTACTATAATACTGCTCCTATGTACAAGAATATAACTACTATAATACTGCTTTTATGTACAAGAATATAACTACTATAATACTGCTCCTATAGTACAAGAATATACTACTATAATACTGCTCCTATGTGCAGAATAAACTACTATAATATGCTCCTATATACAAGAATATAACTACTATAATACTGCTCTTATGTACAAGAATATAACTACTATAATACTGCCCCTATGTACAAGAATATAACTACTATAATACTGCTCCTATGTACAAGAATATAACTACTATAATACTGCCCTATGTACAAGAATATAACTACTATAATACTGCTCCTATGTACAAGAATATAACTATTATAATACTGCCCCTATGTACAAGAATATAACTACTATAATACTGCTCCTATGTACACGAATATAACTACTATAATACTGCTCCTATGTACAAGAATATAACTACTATAATACTGCTCCTATCTACAAGAATATAACTACTATAATACTGCTCCTATATACAAGAATATAACTACTATAATACTGCTCCTTCATACAAGAATATAACTACTATAATACTGCCCCTATGTACAAGAATATAACTACTATAATACTGCTCCTATGTACAAGAATATAACTACTATAATACTGCCCCTATGTACAAGAATATAACTACTATAATACTGCTCCTATATACAAGATTATAACTACTATAATACTGCTTCCTATCTACAAGAATATAACTACTATAATACTGCTCCTATATACAAGAATATAACTACTATAATACTACCTCCTATGTACAAGAATATAACTACTATAATACTGCTCCTATCTAGAAGAATATAACTACTATAATACTGCTCCTATGTAGAAGAATATAACTACTATAATATTGCTCCTATGTAGAAGAATATAACTACTATAATACAGCTCCTATGTGCAAGAATATAACTATTATAATACTGCTTCTATGTACAAGAATATAACTACTATAATACTGCTCCTATGTACAAGAATATAACTACTATAATACTGCTCCTATGTACAAGAATATAACTACTATAATGCTGCTCCAATGTACAAGAATATAACTACTATAATACTGCCTCCTATGTACAAGAATATAATTACTATAATACTGCTCCTATGTACAAGAACATAACTACTATAATACTACCTCCTATGTACAAGAATATAACTACTATAATACTGCTCCTATGTACAAGAATATAACTACTATAATACTGCTCCTATGTACAAGAATATAACTACTATAATACTGCTTTATTTGTACAAGAATATAACTACTATAATACTGCTCCTATATACAAGAATATAACTACTATAATACTGCTCCTATATACAAGAATATAACTACTATAATACTGCCTCCTATGTACAAGAATATAACTACTATAACACTGCTCCTATGTACAAGAATATAACTACTATAATGCTTCTCCTGTGTACAAGAATATAACTACTATAATACTGCTCCTATGTACAAGAATATAACTACTATAATACTGCTCCTATGTACAAGAATATAACTACTATAATACTGCCTCCTATCTATAAGAATATAACTACTATAATACTGCCTCCTATGTACAAGAATGTAACTACTATAATACT
The DNA here is from genome assembly GCA_900303285.1 of Rhinella marina. Classification (NCBI taxonomy): domain Eukaryota; kingdom Metazoa; phylum Chordata; class Amphibia; order Anura; family Bufonidae; genus Rhinella; species Rhinella marina. The sequence goes on from ONZH01002998.1 coordinate 11,101, forward strand.
GCTCCTATGTACAAGAATATACCTACTTTAATACTGCTTCTATGTACAAGAATATAACTACTATAATACTGCTCCTACTGTATGTATAAGAATAGAACTACTATAATACTGTTCCATAGCTTCTGTAATACAATCATTATGCTCGCCCTTCCAGCTCATTTCCAGACTGTAGTACACATCTGTTCTGTAAACATACAACTTGTCTCTGACATTTTGGAAATTGTTCCGCCTTATTGGGTCAGTTTTGGAGCAGACAGAAAATGAGCAGAGAAGAAATAACAGTCACATCACTGACCGCAATATATCCTCTGGTGGATGAAGGAATTAAAAGGAACGCTTCCTGTCTGGATGAGATGACACCAGGTGACTTGGTGCAGAGAAGCTTTAATCCTCAGCCCAAACTCATAGAACAATCTATCTGTGACCTTCATCAGAATAACACGCGTCTGATCCAGAGAGCGGACGGCTCCTGTCACAACCTAAAGGGAAAGTGACGCCACCAGTGGGGCTTTGTCTCATTGGTGTCCAACTGCAGAAAGCAGCCTAAGCCCTCTTCATTCTATAACCGTGTATTATGAAATGATGTTCTGCAGCAGCTGAGGTGTGTATTATGAGGTTCTCCAGCAGATGAGGTGTGTATTATGAGGTTCTGCAGCAGCTGAGGTGTGTATTATGAGTTTCTGCAGCAGCTGTGGTGTGAATTATGAGGTTCCGCAGCAGCTGAGGTCTGTAATACGAAGGTTTGCAGTAGCTGAGTTGTTTAATGTAAGGTTCTGCAGCAGATGACATGAGTATAATGATGTTCTGCAGCAGCTGAGGTGTGAATTATAATGTTCTGCAGCAAATGAGGTATGTACTGTAATGCTCTGCAGCTGCTGAGGTGTGTGTTATCAGGTTCTCCAGCACTTGAGGTGTGTATTATGAGGTTCTGCAGCAGCTGAGGTGTGTATTATGAAGTTCCATTGCAGCTGAATTGCGTTGAGGTCCTGTAGTAGCTGAGTTATATATTATGAGGTTCTGCAGCAGCTGAGTTGTGTATTATGTGTAGATTATGATGTTCTGCTGCTGCTGTGTCTGTATTCTAGTGTTCTGCAGCAGCCGATGTCTGTATTCTAGTGTTCTGCAGCAGCCAATGTCTGTATTCTAGTGTTCTGCAGCAGCCAATGTCTGTATTCTAGTGTTCTGCAGCAGCCGATGTCTGTATTCTAGTGTTCTACAGCAGCCGATGTCTGTATTCTAGTGTTCTGCATCAGCCGATGCCTGTATTCTAGTGTTCTGCGGCAGCCAATGTCTGTATTCTAGTGTTCTACAGCAGCCGATGTCTGTATTCTAGTGTTCTGCAGCAGCCGATGCCTGTATTCTAGTGTTCTGCAGCAGCCGATGTCTGTATTCTAGTGTTCTGCAGCAGCCGATGTCTGTATTCTAGTGTTCTGCAATAGCCGATGTCTGTATTCTAGTGTTTTGCAGCAGCTGATGTCTGTATTCTAGTGTTCTGCAGCAGCTAAGGTCTGTATTATGATGTTCTGCAGCAACTAAGGGATGTAATGTGACGCTTTGCAGCAGCTGAGGTTTATTTCAGGATGCTGAAGAACCTCTTCTCAAAAAAAATAAAATAAAATAAAAAGTAGCAACTCATGCCAGTCAGCTAATAGTTTGTACAGAGATAGGAATCTATGAGCGATCTGTGATAGATTGCCTCTGTAGGAAGCTATATGCAATGTCTAGTTGGTGACAATATTCTTGCTACCGGCAGTCACCACAAGGGGGAGCTCAGTACATACAATGTATCCATTGGACTAAATAATAACACAGTATGCAGTTAGCTCTGAAGCTCTCTCTAGTGGTGGCTGCAGGCAGCATAATTTCATCATTTAACATCACAAAGATGAAGAAACCTGGAAAATATCTGGAAATGTCTGAAGACTCTGCAGCAGAAGGGGTTTATATGAGCGGGAATTCCCAACAAGATCTATGTGAGGAATTCTCAGCCTGTATTCTGAGTTACAGTGAAGTCTGTGGCTTCACATTAGATACATTTTGCTCTGCGTCCCTGACAAATTGGTGTCGGTGCCGAGAAAATAGTTTGCCGACTGCAGGAATTTGTTCTCAGCAGTAAAGCGAGCAGGGATTTTATTTACAGCACAATCTTCTTGGGCAGATAAATTCTCAGCGGTTGTCAGGAGGTGTCGGATTATACAAGCCATAAATGGTGCACTTTAAAGAGCCACAGAATGGATGAAGCGGTCACTTTTACGACATCGGCTCTTCCTCTGCCCATCCAGCATCCTGTAAATTATCACAGCTGTTCTCTGGCTATCCAGGGAACTGCGGCCAGACCAGCAGAAAACTCCCAGTATTTCCATGAGTCACCTGGGTTTTTCGGCTCCTTCTCCAGTGCATGTGGTCACCTCCTCAGTTCACCCAGTTGTGGCTCCCACCAGTGCCTCCCTGTACTCAGTTGCATCTGAGTTCCCTGCCCTGCCATTCGAGTTTTGCACTATACAGGGAGCACAGAGTGTTGCACTATACAGGGGGTACACAGCATGTAATGCTAAACAGGGGGCACAAACAGGGTTGATACACAAAGTAAATAAATAACTAATAGAGCTTAGATACAAATGAGCACAGTTAGGAGACAAATAGGGGAAACAAGATAAATGTTATATGAACACTCCGAATCTTAGGTCATTGATAACCCAATGGAAACAAAGAGAGATATGATATAGCAACTAAATAAAGCTACAACTCTCAACTTTTGAGAGAGGGATATGAAGGCAATACCCCTCTACCAACAATCATAACTGTGACTATAGAGAAACACCCACAAACTAAGTGCTGCTAGCGTTTTTAAACAATAAATCTCTTTTTTTTTTGGGGGGGGGGTATAAATATTTTTTGAAGGATAATATAATAAAGGTTATGTTTTAAAAGGCTACAAACAGAAAATATAGCCCATCGGCTATTGGATATTATAAGAATAAATGATTTCTGGGCCACAGTCCTTTTCAGTATAGATTTCACTATACAGGGGGCACACAGCATGTGAGGCTATATGGGGGCACAGAGTGTGTAGCACTATACAGGGAGCACAGTGTTGCACTATAGAAGGGGCACACAGCATGTGGTGCTATACAGGGGGCACAGAGCATGTGGCACTATATACAGGAGACACAGAACGTACAGTGCAATGTACCGGGGGCACAGCTGTAGCAGTGTTTTCAGGTGGGACACTGTGTGACACTATTTCTATTTTCAGGGGGCATAATGTAATTTCCCTGTACTCAGGGGCACAGTGTTTGCTGCTATTATATCCAGGTCACAGTGTGTGGCAATAAGAGGAGCTTGCACTAGTATATAGGGTGTGGATGTCTTGGAAAGTGAGGAGCTGAAAATATCTGAGCAGCAGAGACAGGTCGTGGCTGGGAGAAGTCATCATGGTGGTCTGAACTGGATGAGGGTAAGAGAATAATAAGGATGAGATATCAATTAACTAAATTTATGTAAAGAGTATGGTCATGAGCAGTGGTCGGTCATGACGGGAGTTGTAGTGCTCTATGTATAAAGCATAATAGAATTGTATTACAGTCAAGTCCTGTGGTCGGGTCGTGTTGAAGACAGTCCCAGTCCACCGATCCCTCCATCCCATGATGTGGACTCCTCTATGGTCATAATAAACACTTATGTGTCTCCCGAATACCGGCAGTGTAAATGATGTGACAACCGCCGCTTCTCCAGCTGCTCGGCTTTTATACCGGATGATTCAGCAGCTCATTTAAAAATGCATTAAAATAACCTCAGAACAGAGCCGCACTCGTAAAATACCGCCTCACTTTGCTTGTGACCCCATTATGTTTCCATAGCGTGGCACATCTGCCAAGGCACAAATCCAAATTAATTGTTGTTCTACGTGGCATGAAATCATAATGCATGAAATAATACCTTGTTTTTTCTGCCTCCTCGGCCAGAACTTTTCCTTCTAACAGGTTGGGGCTGAATACAGTTACTTCTCATTGCAATGCAAATTTCCGAAATAATTCAGGATGAGATATTCTGGATGATAGGAGTTGTATTTCATGACAGACCACTGCAGTAAATATTGGCAATATCAGTGCCAATTCTCACCAACACTACCCATTGGGGCGTACTGTGGACTGTGCAGGAGAGCGTTATGCAGCATAGCCGCGAGAAAAGAGTTCTTCCACAAACAGCACCACAGCTGTTCACAGGTGCTGTGTGGTATTGCAGTTCGTCCCTTTAAATTTCAATGGCACTAAGCTGCAGTACCAGACTTGGACAGGTGTGGTGCTCTTTCTACTAGAAAGCAGCCATGTTTTTCTAATCCTGAAAAAACCCTCTTTAAAGGGGTTGTCCACGTATTTTTTTTTTTCATTTTGGGAAACTTCAACTTCATTCCCAGGCTGCAGCTCCACCCCCCTCGTAATCAACCACCACCAAAGCAGAGACATCCCATACACTGCTGAAGCCATGTACCTGGCCTCAGTGGTGTATAGACATCTGAAGCCAGTGATTGCCTGCTGCCAGATGTCACTAGAACAGTACATCACTGGCTGCAGCCGAATATGAGGGAACAGTGATGCTGGATCGGAGGGGGTTGGGATGGTAACTTTATTTATTATTTTACCAGCCTGAAGATTCTAAAAATAAATAAATAAAAAACTTGGAAAACATAACCTCTGCTTTGTTGAAGAAGCATGGCATGGCTGAAAGATTCAGGCAAAACAAAGAGGAATAGCAGAGTTGAATTGCAGCCAGAATAGCAAAGTTGAATTCTTAGAGGGCATCCAAACAACGCACCTGGGTCAAAAGTCATGCAGCCAGCAGAGGAAAGGTAAGTAACAGTGACGTCCATGACACGACCATAATGTAGCTCTTCTGGTATGGCCACATATGACTAAATACCGTCCATAGATTCAGTCAGTGGCTGGCTTTCTCCACTCTTATGAACTTGCTTTTTGCAGCGCATGTGCCGTCTCTCTTCCCTGCTGGTGCGTGTGCAGAAGAGGAAATTAGAGGAAAAGGTCGTGAACACTCAGCAAACTCGAGGTAACTTGAAAAGATATGTAAAAATTAGGAACAATTTTATTATGCGGGATTATGGGAGTTGTAGTCCACATATCATTGTTGCTGTCACTCACAAAGCAGAGATGTGCCTGAAGAAGCCAAAGAAGCAAAGGGAACAAGGAACAGCAAAAACATATAAAATAAGTAACTGTCGATACATAGTATAAAGTATAAAAATAAATCACAAACTGCCAGAAATATAAGGTACTAGCATCTATTTCATTTAATGTTTCTGTGTGTCGTTGCAGAGAGAAAGTCAATGCAGCTGACAGAAGTTGAATTTTACCTTCATTTTTTCAATCTCCGTCGGCTGCGGAGTGGGAGGGGGCGTGGCCTGACCAGGTCGGGGGCGTGGTTTAGCAAGACCTGGGGCGGGGGTTTTAAATCCTTCTTTTGAGGGTGGCCTGAATTACAGGTCGATGCCATGGTAATTTATGAGGAAACACAGTGGGTAGCAGTGGAAGAAAACATCTTTTATTACTACTGAACGGTAAATATGTGAAATTTACATTATATGAGGTCATGGTTGATAATGAATAAGTCTAAAACATTACTTATATTTATGGCAACCAGAGTACCCCTTTAACAGTGTCGTCCACAGCGCTCTGCCCCTTTAAAGCAGTGAAGAGAAATGGCTGGGTTGTTATGGAAACCTGGAGTAAAACTGTATATATGTGTATAAGAAGCAGGCTGTTGGAGGTAAGCACTGAATTGTGTTACCTGAGCTCCTCAGCTGGCTGCTAATTATCTGGCTGGATTGTTATGGAAACCTGTGTGTATGTGGAGAGAATGGCAGTTGGGATTTGAAGAGAAAGACTTCCAGGCTAATATTGGCTAATGCAGGTCATTTTTTGGGAATTTCTCGGGAACAGTACGTCCCAGATTGCTGAGACGTGGTCTAAAACCTTCCCGGACACCTGATGTACCTGTGTGCCGAATTTGATGAAGATTGATCCAGTAGTTTGTTTGCGCATAAAGAACAGACAGACAGTTTTTCATTTTACAGTGGAAACGCCAAATAAAAAATCCCCATGATGGGGCCCAGTGATGAGGCCAAAGTGGTTGATTTCAGCGCGATATTTTATTATACAGACCTGCAGTTTCTTCCTGCTTGTTCTCTCTTGTTCCTGGCCCCTCCGTCTTCCCCATCGTCAGTCTCAGACCCAAGATTGAGAAAATTGTTCCTAAATTTAGACTCTCAAAAGGAAAAAGAAACAGGAGAGACGCGTTACACAGGTTCTGGAACTGGAAGCCGTAAATCCAGAAACAAAAAAAATCTTTTCTTGAACTTGACGTGAGGGGTTTGATGGCTGCTCAGATCCACGACGTAGCCTACATGTCCATACATTATTCAGTAGATCCCTCCGAATAATTTACTGGAGGACACGGGCGAGCTCTAAATTCTCCGTGCTCACCTTTATCTGAGAATTGATCATTTTACTTTGTACACTGCTGTCAAAACGAGGAAGAAAGGCAGAATTCCTGATGGGACGTACAACGGGCTAGAGGCTCATGAGCGATACAATCAGAAGCCATCTCTCCACAGGACCCCATGATTATTCTATAGACGCCTGCTGCAGTTTTTGGGCCCTTTACGAACCCGATAAAGCAGATGAAAAGGTCTAGCCTATGGCCATCTGCACCATCGTATCACCTGCCCTTCATACAGACATCATCAGTTTGGTGGCTATCTCTGCCACGGTCATAGGCAAAAGAAAACTGCTTCATTCAAGCCCACATCTAATGGACACTTACTGGATGGATACTCAAGTTGAACCAGCAGATTAGTGAGTGCAGCTCTGAAGTATAATACAAGATGTAACTCAGGATCAGTACAGGATAAGTAATGCACGTACCAAATGACTCCACAGCAGAATAGAGAGTTCAGCTCTGGAGTATAATACAGGATGTAACTCTCAGGATCAGAACACATTAAGTAATGTATGTACACAGTGACTGCACCAGCAGAATAGTGAGTGCAGCTCTGAAGTATAATACAAGACGTAACTCAGGATCAGTACAGGATAAGTAATGTAATGTATGTACACAGTGACTGCACCAGCAGAATAGTGAGTGCAGCTCTGGAGTATAATACAGGATGTAACTCAGGGTCAATACAGGATAAGTAATGTATGTACACAGTGACTGCACCAGCAGAATAGTGAGTGCAGCTCTGGAGTATAATACAGGATGTAACTCAGGATCAGTACAGGATAAGTAATGTATGTACACAGTGACTGCACCAGCAGAATAGTGAGTGCAGCTCTGGAGTAGAATACAGGATGTAACTCAGGATCAGTACAGGATAAGTAATGTATGTACACAGTGACTGCACCAGCAGAATAGTGAGTGCAGCTCTGGAGTATAATACAGGATGTAACTCAGGATCAGTACAGGATAAGTAATGTATGTACACAGTGACTGCACCAGCAGAATAGTGAGTGCAGCTCTGGAGTATAATACAGGATGTAACTCAGGATCAGTACAGGATAAGTAATGGGGAATGAACACAGTGACTGCAGAATATTGAGTGCACTAATGAGAACGCAGGATTCAGGTCAATGTACATTATTGATCTATTCCCTTGATAGTTATGGCCAGTATCATAGACCTTTCTGCTCGGCTGAAGAGAATCTTGGCTGTGGGTATATTAATACATTATTTATCATGTATAGAGCAAGAAAAAGTAAAAACCATAATTATTAATAATGTACACACTATTTCTAAAATTCCCTTATATGTGGACCTTTCCAGCAAGGAAACTATTCTCCGAATATTCTCCTTACAGGTACAGTAACTTTTCTGGTCCTCACATATGGCTGATCATCTACTTTCCCTACATATTTGGAGCCCATTATTGTGATTCATGGTCAGTGGCTTAAAGAGAACCTATCACATGTAGTGCGATCTGCCAGATTCTTGTAGAGCAGGAATTGAGCAGAAAGGTATATAGCATTTTGGGGAAAAAGTTAGACAAATTTGTCATTTATTCATTTAAAGAGGACCTCTCCCTGCTCCTGACATGCCTGTTTTAATAGTTTCATGCATTCCCCATGTAATAACAATTCTGGAGCATCTATCCTTATGGCTCTATGTTGTGCCATTCCTTTATTATTCCTGCTAGAAGTTATAAATGAATTGCTAGCAGTCTGCAGTAAGGGTACAGAGGGTGAGGTAACCAGTTGGGGGCGTGTACCTGCACAGTCTGAAAATGACAGCACTGATTGGATAGAGTGAGACTGTACGGAACACGCCCCCAACTGGTTACCTCCCCTCCCTGTACCCTTACTGCAGATTGCTAGTAATTCATTCATAACTTCTAGTAGAAATAATAAAGGAACGACACAACATAGAGACATAAGAATAGATGTTCCAGAATTGTTATTACATGGGGAATGTATGATGCTATTAAAACAGACATGTCAGGAGGGGGAGAGGTCCTATTTAACCACCTGTTTTCCCAGAGTGGAGCTCCAGCAGTGGGAAAAGTATCTAACTGGAGGGGGGAGGGCTGCTTTAGATGCTGCTACCTCCTGAATGGTAGGAGCTAGAAACATGCAACCGATCCTGTTTGACAGCAGACACTGCAAGCTTTCAGACAATACCAAAATGACAACAATATGTTTAGGACAGAGTAAGATATCACTGATAGAAATCGGGATGTTATGAATGCAGCTGAAAATGAAAGTAAAAACAGGTTTTACTGGCAATTATTCCCAACTTGATTTCTAACAGTGATTTCTCCTCTGTTGCTTGAACTTTAGCTGTCATTTTGGTCTTGTATGAAAGTCTGGACTGTCAGTTGCATGTTTCTAGCTGCTACCAGTGAAGAGATATCACCATCTAAAGCAGCCCTCCCCCTCCAGTTATCTACTTTTCACACTGCCGGAGCTGGACTCGGGCAGAACAGTTAGGTGGTTAAATCCCTGCTTTTCTGGGCTCAAGAGTCCAGTAGGTGACTGTAAGTATCAGCTATCTCTGCAAGTATGCTTATACAAGGAGGTCTGTCAGTCATTCAGTGGTACCGCCCACTGGACTCCTGAGCAGAGATTTCAATCAACAGAAGTTATACTGAATCTTTTCCCATAACAATATACATCTGCTCAGCTTGTCTTGATCCATAACATACTGCTGTAAATGCAGATTGAACTGCATTTGCATGGTGACAGCTTCCTCATACCATATACAACCATTGCTATATGGTGCTGTCTCCATTTTTCTAGATTGATATGAGATGATAGATAGATAGATAGATAGATAGGAGATAGATAGATAGACGATAAATAGATAGATAGGAGATAGATAGACGATAGATAGATAATAGATAGATAGATAGATAGATACATAGACGATAGATACATAGACGATAGATAGATAGATAGATAGATAGATAGATAGGAGATAGATAGAGAGACGATAAATAGATAGATAGGAGATAGATAGACGATAGATAGATAGATAATAGATAGATAGATAGATAGATAGATAGATACATAGACGATAGATAGATAGATAGATAGATAGATAGGAGATAGATAGAAACGGTAGATAGATAGATAGGAGATAGATAGATAGATAGATAGATAGGAGATAGATAGAAACGGTAGATAGATAGATAGATAGGAGATAGATAGATAGATAGATAGATAGGAGATAGATAGATAGATACAACAGAAGATGCAGCAGCACAGTTAGATATGAAAATATGGGTGCAAACAAATCCTCAGGGATAGCAGGTAGTCAAATCCACATTGAGATAAATCTACAGAAAATGAGGCACTTCAGTAACGGTGAATGGGTGAAGACCCTTTTATTACCCCAGGCAACGTTCCAGACCTACTCAATGGGGCCTTTGTTAGGCCTGACAAAGACCCCATTGAGTAGGGCTGAAACGTTGCCTGGGGTAATAAAAGGGTCTTCACCCATTCACCGTTACTGGAGTGCTGCCTCATTTTCTGTGGATTTAGATAGATAGCAGCACTCCAAATGTGAGGAAAGGTTGGTGGACCTGCTGGTGGAGGCCCCATTGTGTTGGACTGAAGCATTACATTTGGGGTGAATAAACTGGGTTTACCACCGTTTCGCCACATTTGCAGTGCTGCCTCATTCTTCTACTATTATCTATTAAGATTTAGACCTCATAGAGGTGCTGTGTACCTCATGCCTCTTTGATATCGATATCAGTCTCTCCTAAATGAAGAGGATAGATGCATGTGTTTCCCGTCTCGGTGTAGATAATGTGTGCAATAATACAATAAATAGTTGATAAACCATAAAGTGCATTGTTTTCCCGCTATCTAATAGCAGCGCAACGCTCGCTGCTTCCCATTATTTGCTTTTAGCAAAATCATTTTAATCCTGAAATTAGAAACTGTCGTTTTCCTTGAGAGGGAAGGAGTCCACGCACCTTCTGCACCCACACCCCTTGTTGCCCATGGACTATTCTATTTACTGCAGTCTCCTTTTAGATTACTGGTTGTTGGGGGATATCAAATGTATGGTTGTAGTGAATTAATATTTCATAGCTTGTCGGCCCTGTGTGGGCTGCCTGTTCTAGCACAAGGCTTCAGCTCCATGGAAACACAAAGATATTTTCTTTTAATTGCATGAACGGATGACAGATAACTGCACAGAAGTATAGAATGAAACTCCGGGATCTAATGAATTCTAATAAATCTGCGCCGTTTCTATATCCTGCATTACCTTCACTATAGAGCCCTGAGACCAACAGCAGAGGCGATGCTTAGAAGAGGATACAATGTAACGAGAAAAACGTAAACATGTTTGTAGCAAAATAACAGAAGTTACTTTGTGTCACATGAGTCACTCTGTAAAAACGAGTCTTAAGGCCCTTTTACACGAGCCGATTATCGTTCAAATAATCGTTCAAACGTTCGGATTTGCACGATTATTGTTGCGTATAAAAACGGGTAACGATTTAACGACGAACGAGATTTCGTTCGCTTCTCGTTGAACGCATCTTTTGTCCCGCCAATAAATTAATCGTTCATCGTTCGCAAAATCTTCCAGTTTAAACGAAAATCGTTTAGTCGTTGGCTTGTCCGACTACATTACAAAAACCCATCGATTAACATATATATCTCTTTTTATCATATAAACTTCGTCTGGTGGAGCTGGTAATAGCCAAGTATAAGAATTCAATGATGAGCCCACAGATGGTACAATGTTATATTTGCAAGACGCCATCCGGTGGTCACATGCTGAATTTCTTTTGGTGACGCTTCATATTATTACACATGTCAAAGTAAATGGGCTTAGATGTTTCTGGATACATATGAAGAGAACACCTATGTTAGACTCAAAGGCAACTTAAAGGGGTTTTCCGGGATTTTACTACTGATGACCTATGCTCAGGATAGGTCATCAGTATCTGATCGGAGGGAGCTCATACTGCACTTGCCTCATTCAAAGACTGGGAATTTAAAGTGGACCTGGACTAAAAACTAAATGTGGTCACGTTGGGACCAAAATTGATGGAAGGCAGGGCCAGCAATACCATATTGTGGCACATTATACCACTGCAACAAAGCCAAATACCACAGTCCATCACAAAATACTGCCAGCGGCAAAAAATACCTACCCAAAAACTTCCACTGGCTGGCCCCCTGAGCATTGGCCCACCGTGAAATTTCCCTGTAAGGTCTATGGCCAATCTGCCCCAGGGTAGTAGTCACCTGAGGGTGCTTAAAGGTGCCCAGAATTATAAATGGTCCATAATAGGTGGGGGCCTTAATATAGACTTTGCATTGGGGCCCAGTACCTTTCAGAATATAACTACTATAATACTGCCCCTAAGTACAAGAATATAACTACTATAATACTGCTTCTATGTACAAGAATATAACTACTATAATACTGCCCCTATGTACAAGAATATAACTATTATAATACTGCTCCTATGTACAAGAATATAACTACTATAATACTGCTCCTATGTACAAGAATATAACTGCTATAATACTGCTTCTATGTACAAGAATATAACTGCTATAATACTGCCCCTATGTACAACAATATAACTACTATAATACTGCTCCTATGTACAAGAATATAACTACTATAATACTGCCCCTAAGTACAAGAATATAACTACTATAATACTGCTCCTATGTACAAGAATATAACTACTATAATACTGCCTATGTACAAGAATATAACTATATAATACTGCTCCTATGTACAAGAATATAAACTACTATAATACTGCTCCTATGTACAAGAATATAACTACTATAATACTGCTCCTATGTACAAGAATATAACTACTATAATACTGCTCCTATGTACAAGAATATAACTACTATAATACTGCTCCTATGTACAAGAATATAACTACTATAATACTGCTCCTATGTACAAGAATATAACTACTATAATACTGCTCCTATGTACAAGAATATAACTACTATAATATACTGCTCCTATGTACAAGAATATAACTACTATAATATACTGCTCCGTACAAGAATATAACTACTATAATACTGCTCCTATGTACAAGAATATAACTACTTATAATACTGCTCCTATGTACAAGAATATAACTACTATAATACTGCTCCTATGTACAAGAATATAACTACTATAATACTGCTCCTATGTACTAAGAATATAACTACTATAATACTGCTCCTATGTACAAGAATATAACTACTATAATACTGCCCCTATGTACAAAATATAACTACTATAATACTGCTCTATGTACAAGAATATAACTACTATAATACTGCTCCTATGTACAAGATATAACTACTATAATACTGCTCCCTATGTACAAGAATATAACTACTATAATACTGCTCCTATGTACAAGAATATAACTACTATATACTGCTCCTATGTACAAGAAATATAACTACTATAATACTGCTCCTATGTACAAGAATATAACTACTATAATACTGCTTCCTATGTACAAGAATATAACTACTATAATACTGCTCCTATGTACAAGAATATAACTACTATAATACTGCTCCTATGTACAAGAATATAACTACTATATATACTGCTCCTATGTACAAGAATATAACTACTATAATACTGCTCCTATGTACAAGAATATAACTACTATAATACTGCTCCTATGTACAAGAATATAACTACTATAATACTGCTTCCTATGTACAAGAATATAACTACTATATACTGCTCCTATGTACAAGAATATAACTACTATAATACTGCTCCTATGTACAAGAATATAACTACTATAATACTGCTCCTATGTACAAGAATATAACTACTATAATACTGCTCCTATGTACAAGAATATAACTACTATAATACTGCTCCTATGTACAAGAATATAACTACTATAATACTGCTCCTATGTACAAGAATATAACTACTATAATACTGCTCCTATGTACTATGTACAAGAATATAACTACTATAATACTGCTCCTATGTACAAGAATATAACTACTATATAATACTGCTCCTATGTACAAGAATATAACTACTATAATACTGCCTCCTATGTACAAGAATATAACTACTATAATACTGCTCCTATGTACAAGAATATAATAACTATAATACTGCTCTATGTACAAGAATATAACTACTGCTCCTATATATACTATGCTCTCTATGTACAAGAATATAACTACTATAATACTGCTCCTATGTACAAGAATATAACTACTATAATACTGCTCCTATGTACAAGAATATAACTACTATAATACTGCTCCTATGTACAAGAATATAACTACTATAATACTGCCCCTATGTACAAGAATATAACTACTATAATACTGCTTCCTATGTACAAGAATATAACTACTATAATACTGCTCCTATGTACAAGAATATAACTACTATAATACTGCTCCTATGTACAAGAATATAACTACTATAATACTCTGCTCCTATGTACAAGAATATAACTACTATAAATACTGCTCCTATGTACAGAATATAACTACTATAATACTGCCTCCTATGTACAAGAATATAACTACTATTAATACTGCCTCCTATGTACAAGAATATAACTACTATATACTGCCTCCTATGTACAAGAAACTATAAGCTTTCAACTTATAATACTGCTCCTATGTACAAGAATATAACTACTATAATACTGCTCCTATGTACAAGAATATAACTACTATAATTACTGCCTCCTATGTACAAGAATATAACACTATAATACTGCTCCTATGTACAAGAATATAACTACTATAATACTGCTCCTATGTACAAGAATATAACTACTATAATACTGTCCTATGTACAAGAATATAACTACTATAATACTGCCTCCTATGTACAAGAATATAACTACTATAATACTGCTCCATGTACAAGAATATAACTACTATAATACTGCTCCTATGTACAAGAATATAACTACTATAATACTGCTTCCTATGTACAAGAAATATAACTACTATAATACTGCTCCTATGTACAAGAATATAACTACTATAGTACTGCTCCTATGTACAAGAATATAACTACTATAATCTGCTCCTATGTACAAGAATATAACTACATATAATACTGCTCCTATGTACAAGAATATAACTATATAATACTGCTCCTATGTACAAGAATATAACTACTATATACTGCTCCTATGTACAAGAATATAACTACTATAATACTGCTCCTATGTACAAGAATATAACTACTATAATACTGCTCCTATGTACAAGATATAACTACTATAATACTGCTTCCTATGTACAAGAATATAACTACTATAATACTGCTCCTATTACAGAATATAACTACTATAATACTGCTCCTATGTACAAGAATATAACTACATAATACTGCTCCTATGTACAGAATATAACTACTATTATACTGCTCCTAATGTACAAGAATATAACTACTATAATACTGCTCCTATGTACAAGAAATAATATTATAATCTGCTCCTATGTACAAGAATATAACTATATATGCGCTTCCTATGTACAAGAATATAAACTACTAATAATACTGCTCCTATGTACAAGAATATAACTATTATAATACTGCTCCTATGTACAAGAATATAACTATTATAATACTGCTCCTATGTACAAGAATATAACTACTATAATACTGCCTCCTAGTACAAGAATATAACTACTATAATAACTGCTCCTATGTACAAGAAATATAACTACTATAATACTGCTCCTATGTACAAGAATATAACTAACTATAATGCTGCTCCTATGTACAAGAATATAACTACTATAATACTGCTCCTATGTACAAGAATATAACTACTATAATACTGCTCCTATGTACAAGAATATAACTACTATAATACTGCTCCTATGTACAAGAATATAACTACTATAATACTGCTCCTATGTACAAGAATATAACTAACTATATACTGCTCCTATGTACAAGAATAAATACTATATACTGCATTCTATGTACAAGAATAACTACTATAATATGCTCCTTGTACAAGAATATAACTACTATAATACTGCTTCCTATGTACAAGAATATAACTACTATAATACTGCTCCTATGTACAAGAATATAACTACTATAATACTGCTCCTATGTACAAGAATATAACTACTATAATACTGCTCCTATGTACAAGAATATAACTACTATATAATACTGCTCCCTATGTACAAGAATATAAACTACTATAATACTGCCTCCTATGTACAAGAATATAACTACTATAATACTGCTCCTATGTACAAGAATATAACTACTATAAATACTATGCTCCTATGTACAAGAATATAACTACTATAATACTGCTCCTATGTACAAGAATATATAACTACTATATAATACTGCTCCTATGTACAAGAATATAACTACTATAATACTGCTCCTATGTACAAGAATATAACTACTATAATACTGCTCCTATGTACAAGAATATAACTACTATAATACTGCTCCTATGTACAAGAATATAACTACTATAATACTGCTCCTATGTACAAGAATATAACTACTATAATACTGCTGCTCCTATGTACAAGAATATAACTACTATAATAATACTGCTCCTATGTACAAGAATATAACTACTATAATACTGCTCCTATGTACAAGAATATAACTACTATAATACTGCTCCTATGTACAAGAAATATAACTACTATAATACTGCTCCTATGTACAAGAATATAACTACTATAATACTGCTCCTATGTACAAGAATATAACTACTATAATACTGCCTCTATGTACAAGAATATAACTACTATAATACTACTGCTCCTATGTACAAGAATATAAACTACTATAATACTGCTCCTATGTACAAGAATATAACTACTATAATACTGCTCCTATGTACAAGAATATAACTACTATAATACTAGCTCCTATGTACAAGAATATAACTACTATAATACTACCTCCTATGTACAAGAATATAACTACTATAATACTACCTCCTATGTACAAGAATATAACTACTATAATACTGCTCCTATGTACAAGAATATAACTACTATAATACTGCTTTATATGTATAGGAATATAACTACTATAATACTGCTCCTATGTACAAGAATATAACTACTATAATACTGCTCCTATGTATAAGAATATAACTACTATAAGACTGCTCCTATGTACAAGAATATAACTACTATAATACTGCTCTATATGTATAAGAATATAACTACTATAATACTGCCTCCTATGTATAAGAATATAACTGCTATAGTCATCCTCTTATCCTCTATATGGTAAGTACAGAAGTGTAAATCTTCTACAGCCCTAGAACGGTGGAAATCCACTCGTTTTGGCGTCTCATTTATCTGCCGGGGATTAATACGTATGACGAAGACACAAAGCCTCCTAGCAACAGATGAAATTTCTAATGTTATTATTCACCTAAACGCATTTTGCGTAATACCAAAAACGGTGAAGTCTAATTCGCGGCGTGTAATAAAACCAGCCATCTGTGCGCACAATAGATTGCTATTTTATTTTTCTATTCAGCCAGAAGCAAATACTAATCAAGCCAAAGTCATTTGCAGAATATTTCGTGAGACAAATCAGTTTCTGGGCCGGCGTCAGGCGGTGTTTATTCTGATCAGATAACGCCTTATTAAACTTTACAGCAAGCAGGTTCCGTCCATAAAGTAAAAATTAATATACGGCGCCTCGTGAACGGACCGGGAGTGGAAACAAATTGTGTGTTTTTCGGTTTTATACTCCAAGAAATGCACTTGTAAAGTTTAAAGGCCGGATCTCAACATGGAGTTATGAGGGGTCCAGGACTTCTTAAAGGTACTGTAATCCAAGCACCTATCTCCAGTGGCTGAGGGGAGGGTGTCCGACCTCTGAGATCCCCCCATCATTAGAACGGGGTCTCTGGTCACCTGCATGAATGAACCAGTAGTGCCCATGGGTCTCCTAGCTCCATTGTCTTCTATGGGACCGACTGAATGAATGTTATCGCTATATGAAGGGGCCGGAGCACTCCAACCAGCACCCCTTCATTGTTCACCCAGGCACAGCGCCATACATAGAGTTGTGGCCATGCCTGGTACTGCACTTAAAGAGGTTTTGCCATCATAGACAATGGGGGCCTGCACTTACATGGAGAACAGAGCAGGGAAAGTTGAGGAGGGCTCACTGCGCATGCGCAGCCGCCCTCCATTCATTTCTATGGGGGCATCAAAAATAGCCGAGCAAGGCTATTTCCGTCGGCCCCATAGAAATGAATGGGAGCAGTAGCGTGCATGCGCGGTGCGCTCCCATTCACTTCTATGGGAGCAGCGGGAAGCTGCGCCTGGTGGTGGCCGGACCCTGGGAAACCCGGAGTCCTCCAGCCACAACTCTCCCCGATCCGCTCTTGTAGGTGCGGGTCCCAGAGGTAGGACAATGATATGCCCCCCATTCAGACAATGATATGCCCCCATTGTCTGTGATGGTAATATCCCTTTAATTCCCACTGGCTAGATTAAGGCCCCATTCACACGACTGTATTATTGCGGGTCCGCATTATATGGGGACCGTCCGGCGTGTGTTCCGCACCGCTCGGAACACACACTGGTCGGCCCCATTCAAAATGCCTATACTTGTCCGTGCATGCGAACAAGTATAGGGCATGCTTCATATTTTTCATCGGAGCCGGCGGCTCCTCGCTCCCATAGAGGTGAATGGGGCCGCATCTATTCCTCAATATTGCGGAATAGATACGGCCCCATTCATACGGTCGTGTGAATGGGGCCTAAGACTGAGCTGCAATACCAGGAACAGCCACAACAGAATGCATGGCGCTGTGCCTAGTTACTGAAAGGGAGCCATACTCATGAAGTGCCGCTGCCCCTTCACTCTTCTTGTACATAGGAGCAGTATTATAGTAGTTATATTCTTGTACATAGGAGCAGTATTATAGTAGTTATATTCTTATACATAGGAGCAGTATTATAGTAGTTATATTCTTGTACATAGGAGCAGTATTATAGTAGTTATATTCTTGTACACAGGAGCAGTATTATAGTAGTTATATTCTTGTACATAGGAGCATAATTACAGTAGTTATATTCTTGTACATAGGAGCAGTATTATAGTAGTTATATTCTTATACATATAGAGCAGTATTATAGTAGTTATATTCTTGTACATAGGAGCAGTATTATAGTAGTTATATTCTTATAGATAGGAGGCAGTATTATAGTAGTTATATTCTTGTACATAGGAGCAGTATTATAGTAGTTATATTCTTGTACATAGGAGCAGTATTATAGTAGTTATATTCTTGCACATAGGAGCAGTATTATAGTAGTTATATTCTTGTACATAGGAGCAGTATTATAGTAGTTATATTCTGTATATAGGAGCAGTATTATAGTAGTTATATTCTTGTACATAGGAGCAGTATTATAGTAGTTATATTCTTGTACATAGGAGGCAGTATTATAGTAGTTACATTCTTGTACATAGGAGCAGTATTATAGTAGTTATATTCTTGCACATAGGAGCAGTATTATAGTAGTTATATTCTTGTACATAGGAGCAGTATTATAGTAGTTATATTCTTGTACATAGGAGGCAGTATTATAGTAGTTATATTCTTGTACATAGGAGCAGTATTATAGTAGTTATATTCTGTACATAGGAGCAGTATTATAGTAGTTATATTCTTTGTACATAGGAGCAGTATTATAGTAGTTAATTCTTGTACATAGGAGGCAGTATTATAGTAGTTATATTCTTGTACATAGGAGCAGTATTATAGTAGTTATATTCTTGTACATAGGAGCAGTATTATAGTAGTTATATTCTTGTACATAGGAGGCAGTATTATAGTAGTTATATTCTTGTACATAGGAGGCAGTATTATAGTAGTTATATTCTTGTACATAGGAGGCAGTATTATAGTAGTTATATTCTTGTACATAGGTGGCAGTATTATAGTAGTTATATTCTTGTATATAGGGGCAGTGTTATAGTAGTTATATTCTTGTACATAGGGGCAGTGTTATAGTATGTTTTTGCACAGAGAGAGCAGTATTGACGCAGTGATATTCTTTTGATTTATTCTGCAGGTGTAGATGAAAAGCACAGTAGAAATCTACCTTTCCTCTGTCCTGAATGAAAATTATATTTATTAAAACCTTATGTCTTTAGCAGTTAATATTTTCTGCACAATTGATGTTATTACCAACTATCACATAAATTCATCTTTCAAGTGACACATTTAATCATTTCATCTTCAGCATTTAATAGCAGATTACTTAAATTCTGGCATTTTCACGATTTTCCTCTTTTTTCTGCACATTCCCACTCATTCACGAGTTTCTGCCAAAGATTTAGACACGAGCAGTAGGCTCTGGAGGGCTGCACTTTAGATAGAGGTCACTCTGTCCTCGGTAATGGCAATAAATACTCTACCATTTGTACTACCGGGCCTTTAGTAAAGTTGCCTTTACATGTCTGGCTTCACAGTGATTATGAAGTTGCTTTGTTCTGATAAGTCAGAACTAAGGTGAAGTTTTACTTATATAACATGTAACATCTTATATACACGGTGGGACCTCACACATGTATTTTCATTAGTTTTACAAGTCAGTTCAAATTAAGTTTTTTTTGTTTTTTTGGCAACTTACCCTTTGTGTATTCTACATGTAGCATTAAATGGAAATGAATAGATATGAGCGAATCTATTCGCCGCTTTATTGATTCGTATCGAATCTTGGAAATTTTCAGCTGCGAAGCGAATCCGAATATTAGGTGATTCGCTCCGTTAAGATTCAAAAATGTTCCTAAGGCTTTCTACGCATACTCTATGTACTTGTCTGATAAATTGTACGCTAATGCTACGTATAAGTTACTCTATACGCTGTTGCGTACGAATTCAAGTAATTAGGGAACTTTTACTGTTAGTTCGTTATTCGTGTGCAAAAGCCCGGGAAGAAAGCGGTCACCTGACCTAGTGGGCAGGGCTTGCTCTGATTGGCTCAGGTTTGGTAAGCCAGTGACGCATCACTTCTGCTGCGACTGCTGAGACGAGAAGAAGCACGGTGTGTGAAGTTCTGAGATCTGCGTTGTTGAAATTGGGGTGTAATTGTTCAGGGAATCCATATTACACATCAGGGATACTGCAGGGCAAGTGCAGGGCCAGTGCAGGGCAAGTAATTAATCAGGCAGGGAGAGAGAGACAGGGAGAGAGACTGGGAGAGAGACAGGGAGAGAGATAGAGAGAGAGACAGGGAGAGAGATAGAGAGAGAGACAGGGAGAGAGGCAGGGTGAGAGAGACAGGGAGAGAGATAGAGAGAGAGACAGGGACAAATACAAAGACCAGCTGCAGGGCCACAGAGTCAAGTGAAAAATGTCTGGCATGGATATGCAAAAGGGGTCCAGTTCCAGCCAGACCTCGAGCTCTAAAAAAAGGAGAAGGTGGCACAGGGCAGCAGTGCCAAAGGACCTATAGCCGGAGCTTCTACTTGTAGTATTCGCAATACTTGGCTGCTGTTCCACCAGGCTAACCCACCATGGCGCAAAATTTTAGTGGAGGAGAAAGTGGATGAGGTAGTGGAGTAGCACGCTCATCTCAGTCTCAGCCGGATGATCTGCTGTCATCTGCTGATACAGTATCCATATGTAGCCAGGGGTCAGACTCAGCATTCCTCTTGCTCCACCATTCCTCTCCAGCAAAGCCCGTCATTTTCGTACACAATTTGTATGTTCATGCGTACGTGTTGCGTACCTTTTAAAACTAACCGTTTGTTATTAGTGCGCGAATGTTCGCTAAACGCCACATAATAACGTATTTTGTATGCAGATTCAACGAATATATTCGCCGAATATACTAATCTTATGAAAAGTTCGACGAATGTTCAGCGAATAAAATTTTGAATGATTCGCTCATCTCTAGAAATTACCCTACTAGAAACTCTCCCTTAGTGTTTCCTGCTCAGCAGGACATTGCATGACTATATTTTACATGGTATTGTCATTTAAATGCATGACTTGCAATACCAAATGTCTCCTCTAGGGTGCGCTGCAGAAAAAACAGGTTGCAAAGTGAGCTGATGAGGTGTTCATTGGAGGTTTTCACTTTGCTTTCCATCTAAATCAGGGTTTTACATCAGACTGTTAGTGACGGATGGATTATAATAAACTGGGGAAGATAAGTGGATCACACATCTCTCCAGCATGGTGCAGCACTGTGGCTCAGTGGTTAGCACTGGTGCCTTGCTAGTACTGGAGTCCTAGGTTTGAATCTGACCAAGGACAACATCTGCATGGAGTTTGTATGTTCTGCCCGGGTTTCTTCCAGGTTCTCTGGTTTCCTCCCACACTCCAAAGATTGGGAACTTAGATTGCCCCACTGGGCTTGATGCACTATGGAATATAGCAGCGCCATTTAAAAAAGGATAAAAGATCTTATAGCAAAAACTATACCATTGCCTAGAGGACACTGTAGACTTTTAATCATCAGTGGGTTCTATAAAATCTGAGTCGGTGGTTTAATATCAAATATTGATTTCTGCCAGGCCACTTCCCCATTGATATATGTTTTTCATACGTCAATAGTAAATGTGACTATAGAAAACTTCGTAAAATATCTTATTAAGGGGCAGAAATATCTTTCTCACCTTCTAATAGCCATTACTTCCCCTTTATTTGCCAGCAGGGCCTCTGTGGATGGTTAGAAACCTTCTCGGTCCATCTGGTGTAAAATATTAAATAGAAGATGGAGAGGAGGGGGGATGCAGCTGCAGCATAAGGTTAGGAGAAGCAGCAGGGTGAGACTTCTGATTGGCTCAGAGCTCACAGCATGGCAATGATGTCATACTAGGAAGAGCCCGCCTACTCAAGCATCATGGAGACTGGAGATAAAAGGCCACATTTCATCAGATACACATCTACAGCTGCCTGTAGTGTATAAAGCAGAGGCACGTGGAGGTGCAGCATGAGCACACAGATAACTATAGGTTCTATATTATGGTAACATACAAAATGTATAATGTATAAAATGTATAAAGTGAAATAATGAGAAGATCCTCCCCAGTGTCTAATAGTACAGATCAGATCATCGCATGAAAGTATGAGGAAGGCTAAGAATATCCAGACGAGTGGTTCTAAATGTGTAGAACGGTCCTAAAAATATCCGTTCAGTTTTACATTCAAGTGTTATGTCACCTTCTAGCTGCCATATATTTCACTGCTGCTGCTAGGGAGATAAAAGATCAGTTCTCTTAAAGTAAAACTACCCTTTTAAGGGCATATTCACATAATGAGAAATGGGGGGCATTCACAGCTCAGAGAAACCCCCACAATAACCCTGAGAACAGGTCAACTGCAAAGAGCAGCTCTTGTTCTGGAGGACTTGGTGTGACCATGTAGGAACCCACTGATTACTAGGGTTTCCTGCAGCCAGAACCTTGGTGAATCGGCCCCCTATGGAACCACCCTGGCATGCACTTGTGACGTGATTCTGCTGGACATTTTGAACCATGCTTTGGCATTGGGCCAATAAATTGATTATTCAGAATTACTATCCCATGTCCTGATACTCTGGCCCTCTAACTGTGCTTTATCATGGCTGTACTGGTCTCCATCAACTCTGCTACATTGGCTCTGTTATATTGTCCTCAACGATGCTATACATTAATGCTACTGCAGTAGCTCTGCTCTACAGTCCTCCATCAGCACTGCTACATAAACTCTGCTACGCAGGTCTCCATTAATGCTACTGCAGCAGCTCTGCTCTACAGTTCTTCATCAGCATTGCTACATAAACTCTGCTATACAGATCTCCATTAAAGCTACTGCAGCAGCTTTGCTATAGAGTCCTCCATCAGCATTGCTACATAAACTCTGCTATACAGATCTCCATTAAAGCTACTGCAGCAGCTTTGCTATAGAGTCCTCCATCAGCATTGCTACATAAACTCTGCTATACAGGTCTCCATGAACGTCTTTACTTTATTTACTTTAATTTTGCAATACAGGTCACGGTCAGGGCTCCTATGTCAACCCTGTAATACTGGTCTTCATCATCACTTCTATATTAACTCTGCTATACAGGTCTCCATCAATGTTGCTTCATCAGCTCTGATATACCGGTTGACAGAAGTCTACAATATCAGCTTTGCTATTGTCTAGAACTCTATTACAACTGCTCTACAATACCAGTCTTCAGTCTACTGCTACTACTCTGCTACATCACTCTGCTATACTGGTGTCCAGCTTTGCTGCATCGGGTTTACAGTCCTGCCACACCATCTGTTCAGCTCTGCTACACCAGTCTTCCTTTTCGGCATGTCTGTGTTGCTCAAGACTTGCCTTAGGCAGTCCATCTCACCAGTTGAGAACTTACCGTAATAGCTTAGCATAGACCCCCCCATTGGGTTCCGATCCATCATGATCTGCTACTTGAAGGGGCTTCAACGCTCTGAAATTGCCATGTCTCATTCAATGTAAGATCAGGCTATTAATATCAAATCCTGGAAAAAATCTAACAGTTATAAATCTCTAATAGTAAACTATAGAGAGACCCCAACCAGGACCTACACACCAACACTGTATGGCCATATGTGAATGTGGTGCCGTCTGTTGGTCAGAATATAATGCGTTGCTCACGTGGTTTTTTGAACTGCACAGCAAAGCATTGTGAGATCTTTGCACTTCAGTCCAACAATGGGAATGAGCAGGGGCGGGACTTGTACAGATTTGCATATAAAGGGGCGTTCCAGACAGCTTTAGTGACGTCCCCAGCGGAACTGGTGTGTGATTTGGGAGGTATGACAATGGGCCGCATTTAGATTGGATACAATTCATTGTCATCTTAAAATCATGCGCCGTATACCCTACCGCGGATCTCCGCAATCAATGCGAAAGCGAAGATGGAATGGATTCCCAGAGGTCACGGCGACCAAAATATTTGTTTAATTCAGTGTAAACCGGATGAAACAAGCGCTGGAACGGAACGTATGACAGTTTAGTAAACAAGAAGGACTTAGCGTATTTCACACATTGAACGTTACCATGGAAACTGCATACACGGACATCTCCATCACTTGGGCCGTTGTGGCTGCGAATGCTTCCTGACATATATATCGCGCTGGCGTTTTTTTGCAGTAGAATTTCAGGACATCATCTCGTTAGATCATCTCCGTGTCACCTATACACGATAGAGGTACATGGTTGTATGAGGTCAGTCTGAGACATGGCGTGCCTTATG
This sequence comes from Rhinella marina, assembly GCA_900303285.1. Lineage (NCBI taxonomy): Eukaryota > Metazoa > Chordata > Amphibia > Anura > Bufonidae > Rhinella > Rhinella marina. The sequence goes on from ONZH01002998.1 coordinate 35,853, forward strand.
CCTCAGTAAAGACCTAGTGAGTAGGTGTTTGTCAGCCGACTATTGGTCGGCATGGTGTAGCCCAGTTGATTGGGGCTAAATATGCAACATGTCCAATCAGCTGCAGAAATGTAAGGGTCAGCCTTGTATTCTGCTATAGATTGGCAAATACACATGGCGTTTTTTTCTGCCATAAAAACATACTTAAAATATAGATGTCTAACCTTGAAAACCATTTCATTTTTTTATCTAGATATGTCCAGAATTCTTTTCTGATTTTTCTTTCTTAATATAATCTTAAAACTTTTTCTGTAACTCTGTTTTACCATGTTTACATGATAAAATTTGGATTACCCTCAGTCATCACTAAGGGGAGCCTGTGGGCTTATTGCATACTGGTTACACGCTCTAATATAAGAGCATGCAGTACGCTCTGGAGCTCCCTCTAGTGGTGGCTGAAGTCAGATCAGAATTTTTACCTTTATTTTATGCAGTGAAATTGAAGGTCTGTATCAGAAAACTGAAACTCTGACCTCTACAAAAATATACAATTAAATTACTTAGCACAGAATGTTGGTCGCAAAAGTTGCATGGTATTAAAAGGTGTAACAATAAGCAAATACAGTATAATGCATATATGTTGAACTGTTCCCCTTTATTGGAAGTACATATTTCTTCCTGTGTATTTTTTTTTTTTTATAGAAAATCACCTAAAAAGGCTCTATAAAATTCTTTATCGTTTAGTTTAGAAAGCCAAAAATGGGGCTTGGGTAGGGGACTCTATTCTACTGTTCAGGATCTTCAGTATTAACCAGAGTAGAGAATGAAAACAAGGACCATCTGTTACTATGGATGTCCCAACACAAACGTATCACATGGACAGCCCATAAACTTAAATGACAAGTGTGTAATACTTTATTTCTCCTGTGGAGGTGCTGCAGGGAAGATAAACACTTGTTGTGAATGTGTAGTACTTCATTTCTCCTGTGGAGGCGCTGCAGGGAAGCTAAACACTTGCTGCAGAATTCCCCCACAGCTGGGGTTATCGACAACAGGACACCCTGTGAACAGCTTATAGTCCTGGATCTCTTCCAATAAAAGGCATTATTCAAAACAGAAGGCCCTTTTAAAATGAAAGAAAGGATTGCCTCTGGCTCCAGAAATATTGCCAGTTTTTAATAAATGCAGCAGCTGAACCGCAGCTATCAGCTGGTTGTGAGTAGGATTACATTTGTAAAAGTGGTTTGTCTCTCTAGTCTGATAAAATCCTGACTATCTGCAGCCACCACTAGAGGGAGCTCACTTCCTGCACATGTATAGAGCTCGTAATAAATCTGTCTCCAGTGAGCTCCCTCTAGTGGTGGCTGAAGGCAGCCAAAATGCTATAATTTCATTATATGTTCAGGGGATTTGGAGCTCTGTATCATTCAAATTGTCCTTAATATCAGTGGTCTATATTTTACTGATTATTACTCTGTCTAAATGGGAAGCTGTCTTAAGGGGTTATCCCACGATTATATTAAATTATATAATAAATTATATTATTTTATATAATAAACTATATTATTTTAAATATTAAATTATATAATAAATTATATTATTATATTGTAAAATATTAAAAATCTGATACCATATGGTACATGACAGTCTCTTAAAAAAAACAAAAAACGTAGAACCAGTGCTGTACCTCACATGGATCCAGAGATATCACCATTAATTGCCCTGCTAGATTTATTTCAAGCTGGCAGCTTGGGGGGCGTGTCCTGTCTGCTGCAGCTGGTGTTAGTTTAAGGATGGAACTGAGCATGTGCTTCCATCTTAGTGAGCAGGACAGAAAAATTAGAAAAAGAGCAAACAGCAGGTGGCGCTATACAGATAGATTTCAGTGAATAACTCAGTGGCTATAATTAATTAATTACTTGCAATTACAAAAGAATTCAGATCCAGGATCTGGTTTGAAGAATGTAGTCATTGCTATAACCAAGTAAAAGGCATAACTGATCTTTTAACCATGAGCCAGTGGCACCTCATCAGTATCCTGGGCTTATTTTCTAGTTCCGGCTGTATAAACGCTTACAGTGGGAATAATCTCTATTTTATGGAAATCTTAACGGATAAATGACCATTGATTTTGTAATCGTATAATAGTCTCTCAGATGCTTTTATCCAGTGCGGCGAAAAATAAAATAGCCAATGCAAAAGAAAGCAAGGATTTGTTATATCAAATATTGTATCGAATGAGGAGCCTGAACGCTACTGATCAAAGCGGCCAATGGAAAAAAAAGAGATACGAGCCGCTCATTTATCATGAAATAGGAAAGATAGCGCAGCCCCAGGACACGAGGATTAGGGGTAATGTGCTCTCCGACAACACAATCCCTGGGAATCAATATCATTATATGGAGAATCCATCATTTTAAGCACATTTACTTTCTGTAACCACAGCCTCATGCATAAAATAACAAAGGATTTTGGACATGGCGTAGAATTTTTGCCTCAATGCAAACAGTAGATCTTCTGTTCTTCGATGTGACATGAATTTAACTTATTTTTATTGATTTGATGCATTTAAAATAAAAATAAAATATAAAAACATTGCAAACGCTATCGAATAAGATCTACCGTTTTGTGTATACAGCTCCTGTGCAGACCACTGTGTCTCCATGGTGGCAGTCTATCTCCCCTCTTGTGAAGAGGTGGCAGAGGGAGATCCACAGGAAAGGATGGGCAGCACAGTGGCTCAGTGGCTGGGGTCCTGGGTTCAAATCTGACAAAGACAACATCTGCATGGAGTTAGTATGTTCTCCCCGTGTTTGCGTGGGTTTCCTCCCACACTCCAAAGACATACTGAGAGGAAACTTAGATCCTGAGCCCCATTGGGCTGCGGAATATAGTAGTGCTATATAAGTGCATATAATAAATAAATAAATAGGAGATAACTAGTAGATCAGCGGAGGTCCTAACGCTGGGACCCCCTCTGATCACAAGAACGGAGGCCCCGTACCCCCTGCATCTCCCCTGAATTAAACAAAGTTGGATTTCAGGAGATATCTGAGTACAACGCTCCACTATCTCTGGAACTCTTTCTCCGGAATTCCCATAGAAATTAATGGAGTGGCCACATGCATGCCCGACTGGCCGTTCTGTTCATTTCAGGGGGCTGCAGGAGGCAACGGGCTCCCATTCTCATGATTGTTGGGGGTCCCAGCTGTAGGTCCTCCTCCAACGATCTAATAGTTATCCCCTATCCTGTTTATAGGGGGTAATTTTAAACAACCGGAATATCCCCTATAATGATACCAAATAATACCGCCATATAATGCATAATAGTGTCATACAATGAATAAATAAAAGTGCACAAATAGCAATGCTTACAAGATAGCGTCATACAGTGAGCATGTAAAAGTAGCACTATAAGCCATAAAATGACAAAAAGTGTCAGCCGCCATATAATACATACATAATAGTTTCATACAGTGTGCACATAACAGCACTATTAGTGCCCAAATTCAACCACCATGCAGTGCTACATAATAGTTCCATTTAGTCAGCCCATACAAGTACTATCAGTGTGCAAATAAAATCACGGTGTATTGTATACATATGCAGTGGCTGGGTTTGGGGTGTGCCCCCCAATGCTACGCTGGGTCCCCTGGACTCTGTTGAGGTGTCACCACTTGTTGCTGCTCTCTGGAAGGGACGGTAAGGCGTGGAGCATCCCACCAATGGGAAATAAGTCCAGAGAGTCAGGGTCTGCAGTAAACCAGGGTGCTTCTTTACTGGAGGAACTCAAGTGCAAAACACTACAGGCGAGGCAAAGGGCCGGCTTCTCCAGTCTGCTCCCTGGCATAGGCCTGAGCTAGCTGTCCCTCTGTCTCTCAGAAGGCTGGCTCCCTGGTCAAAGGGCTGGCAGCCCAGGGTCTGTGACTCAGTCGTCTGACTGGCTCTCTGGTCAAAAGGCAGATGACCCAGTATGTGTGGCAGAGTATCCATGTCTCAAAAGCTTCGTCTGGTCACTTGTGTAGTCTGGCAGAGTCTTTCCTACAGACAACAAGGGGCTCTGACTGCTCTCCTTTTATAGTTTGTAATTGAACTGAAACCTTCCAGTGGGAGGGGTGGAGTGGAGAAGCACAGCCTAAACAGAAACATTGTTAAAATTTCTGTTTACCATAGACTTGTATAGAGTTTCAATGCAAGTCTATGGGAATGATTACGCAGTTTTTCCAGACATAAACATCAGAGTTCAACCAGACAGTCGAAAGGTCAGTGTGTCTGTTTTTCCTTCCAAAAATTTGCATAAATAGAAAGTCATAAAGTCTATCAGTATTAGCTGGCGGTGCATTAACCCTTTACACAGTGCAAATACAGTGCAATAACAGTGCAAATGAACATACTATTTTACAATAAACAGATGAAATGCAGTAAAGTGCACACCACAGTATAAATCACATTGCAATTTAACCCTTCCAAGTACAATAAAGTAGTGAGTTGATGGTTTTGCATATTGCAGCAATAGGAGCAAGTGTCCAGAAACGTCCATAGTCCAAAGTACCATTACTTCAGGGCACTACACATAATATTGTCCTATATAGAGCCCATAGCGGTATTATCCGTGCCCAAATAAAACAATGGTATAGTGCATACAAAATACTGTCATAAAATGGGCTCATATTGAAGTGCCACACAGTACCTGAACGCATGGATCCAATTTCCCAGAATTTCCATGCCTTGTAATAAAGAGATTTCTGTTCATTAGCCGAATCTCTAATAATGTGCGCAGGACGGAACGTTAAGTGAACTGTTACCTTCCATGAATCAATACGGCTTCCCGTGGTAATCAATTCCTGAAGGTAAATGCCATGCTCTACATTGCCCTGTGAGGAATCTTCTAGAAGTCTTGTTTACTGATATGGCGAGAGGCGGGCGATCTGTGGGGAGTCTATAAATCAATTCTTCTAAGGCGACCTGACATCTGCAGGCACAAAGCAGCCACTTAAGACGGGAATTTTTATTGAATAGAATTCAATTAGTCCTGAGCATATAAGATTACATGTAGGAGCACTCACTTCACATGGCGGGATTATGCGCAGGACGTTGGCGCTTGCGCCTGCCTGTGATTGTGCTGTTTGATAGACTCAGTATATAGCCCCAGGGATATGTTATTATGTTATATGCATCTCCATCTCCTGGGCACAGCGGAGGCGGCCGGGAAAGAGCTGTTCCAGCAATGTATCAGTGCAGGTAACAATGTATCATTCTGCAGAAACCAGTGGAGAAACTTGTCTTAAAGAAGAACTCCCGCAAAAATTTTTATTCTCTGACCTGTTAGAAAGAATGTCATTTTCTTATCAGAGGCTGAAATTGAGAGTTTCCACTTTCTTCTTATTGTAGCTGGGTCATGTGACCAACTCCCTGACCTCCAACTGACCCAGGACAGCAAGCCAGTCACTTCTCTATTCATTCCTATGAGACTGAAAGTGAGGCTCCCATAGGAATACATAGAGAATTAGACTTCCTGTCCACACATAAGGTGCTGTGTGAGTTGGTGGGTCTAATTCCTAGTCACATGACACAGATAAGAAACTTCAGGATGATATAACTCAAAAATTCAGCTACTGGTAAGAAAATGACATTCACTACAGATTACATCATGTACATTTCTAGCAGGACATGGAATAACATTTTTTGCGGGAGTTCTTCTTTAAAGGGGTTATCCACCTTCAAGGGGGCCATTCATCCAGGTCCCCCTATGTCGCTGGACCTGTGGAGGGAAGCATACTTACCCTCTTCGGCTCCTTCGATCCCCAGCTGCCACTCTCTGGTCCAGCTCATCGACATCCAGTTTGATTTGGGTCACGTGTGCCACTTCAGACAATGAATGTGTGGTACACGTGTGACTTGTGTCAAACTGGATGTTGACGAACTGGGACCAGAGACCAATGGCGGCAGTCCAAAGGAGCCAGAACCCTGCAGCAGGTGAGTATGCTTCCCTCCGCAGGTCCAGCAACGTGCGAGAGTCCCCTGAAAATGGACAGCCCCTTTAAGATCCATTTTAAAAAGTAAAAGCGCAGAGACATGGCAGAAGATGACATTAGTGTCGTATGTATCAAAGAGGTAGACCATGCAGCTGCTATGAGGCTCCTGGAGTAACAGGGGCCCAATCCTGTGCAAGAGTCCTATCTACAGTGTATTGCAAGAAGGTGGACCACCAAAGGTCATGGAAAAAACGTGGGTGTGGGTCAACTTCTGGGTGGCAAAACCGGCACCATAATGGGGGCCTATACAGGGGTGCACTTAGCCCTTCTGCTGCCCACCTCTTGCCCCTACCTGGTGCTGCGATCGCCTCACCTGGCCTCATTGGTGGTGCGCCCCTGGGCCTATATGACCTTTGCAATGGGGTCGCCTGGAATATATAAATAGTCGTTCCAATGGTGCCCCACAGAGCACTAGAATTTACCCACGTATGAGCTGTAATACCCTGCTCTGCCTGCAGGGACCGATATAACTGACTGTCTATGAGACTGCATTGTACCTCATTCAATGACGTATTCATCACTGACTCATATGCGCCTCTAGCTGATCCTATTAACCCAGGTTAATTAAGAACTATCTTCATGCGCCATACACTCGCCATTAATGCCGCCACCTCCTTATTCTACCGCCTGCACTTTCCTTCTACTTCATTAATAAATATTTTACATTGAATTCTCCCTGAATCCATCCTTATGACCTTTCCTTTTAAAGACGCGCCAGGAACTGACTTCTTAATGCGGTGCCCTTATTGTCTAGGTACTTATCTGCTTCCTGGCAGGACACCTGTGCTGAAATCCTAATTCAGTCTATTAGATAGAAGCCGCCTGGGAAGCTCCTCGGGGCTTATAGCAGCCACACCCCTTCTGTCTATAGTGAAGGTTTCTTCAACATATCGGATGCAGAAATAACATTGTGAAAGGAGCGTCATGAAAATCACATCGGTACTTTCACTACCGCCCAATGTGCGCTGTTGTAGATTGCTTGGCTGCAGTACCAGATGTGGCCATGGTGGACGCAGCGAGCACAGGAGGGGAGAGGGGGAGAACAGGAGTGGTAGTGGTGGCAAGGATAGGAGTGGTAGTAGTCACAATGGTGATCCCCACTGGACTGTGCAATGATGGGAGGGGAGAACCGGGATTTGGGGACTCCTGTCTGGTTGTAAGTGGGGTGTCCTTGGTCTTGGTGGGTTTTAGGGTGCAAGGCAGGGCTCCCTAGGGTTACTATTCTTTACTGAGGCAATTTAGGCAGATGATACATACAGGCACTTGCAGAGTAAGCGCAGTCCCTTCATATTACATGCATGGTCTTCCCAAGGCTATATATGGGGGTCTAGGCCATACTGCAAATGTCTCTCTGAAGCTTTTTCCTAATTAATCCAAGCAAACTTCCCAACTCAGCCAAAAGTCTCTCTCACAGTAAATTCTCACTTTCAGTATAGCACTACAGCGCCCGCTGTGGGGCGTAGACCTTAATAGATGGCCATCCCGTCTTAGTAATATGGTAGGGCACCTGAGGCTTTTCCCAAACCTAATGCAGTGAAGTCCATAGTCTACGTTCATGCCTTACCTTCACTGACGTGCATGTACATTGCTCTCAACCTTCAGTAACGTGAAATGCTCTTTCTCCCAGAGGCCAGACCTGGTTTTCAGCACCTATATGACCTACCCTGCAAGTTAAACCAGCCATGTAAGTGCTGAAAACCAGAGGCCGGCCCTGATTTTCGGCAACTATATGGCTGGTACGGCTTGCAGGGTAGGTGTATCCCTGTCGACTGGTTCTCTTTCTAACACCAGCCTCTCACTGTAGCTTCTCTCACATCGGATCCTGGCTGCACACTCCCTTACTCCAGCTCCTGCCCCAAACAGGGTGGGACCAGCCCACACCCAGCAACTATCTCTAAGACCAGGGCATTAATCCTTAACTCTCCATATTCAGCCTCTGGGATACAATTATTGTATACAGCACAATTTAACCCCTTTATCAATGAACCATAGGGTCACAACATGGACAAGAGTGGTGCTGTTTCTGAAAAAAAAAAAAGGCAGAAAAATAAAAATAAAGGAACCTGTCACCAGAAAATTGAGTGATAAACCAGGCGCAGTGCCTTGTAGAGCTAGCTCAGCTGAATGTAATGATACCTTAGGAATCTGTTGCTTCATTCTAGAGTAAAAGAACTTTTAAATCATATGCAAATGAGCAGTTAAGTGCATCGAGGGCGGGCCCAACCCGCTCTGGGCACTCTTTGCTCCTCCCACTTCCTCTCCCAGTCCTTCTTGATTGAAAGGACCAGGTGAGATGATTATGCATGGAGGAAGCAGGAAAAAGAAGGGTGCACAGAGTTGCTTGGGCCCGCCCCGGTGCACTTATATGCTCATTTGCATATGGATTAAAAGTCCTTTTCACCAGAATGAATCAACGGATCGCTAAGTGAAAGGCATCATCACATTCAGCTGAGCTAATCCTACTAGGGGACTGCGCCTAAATTTCCTGATGGCAGGCCGCTCCCACTTCATAAACCCCACCTTCCTCACAGACGGATTTTTTTCCGATTCGTTTTCAATGTAAAATATTTTGTAAATTCCACTGAACGTTGTTCTGAACAGAGACAGATTGCTTTGCCTTCATCCATTTCTACCAGCTCCTTATCTTCGTGCATACTTCATTTAATGACTATGAACCCTCGGGGAGGAATAACTATTATTTGCCGAACACTTTAATGCTTCAATATGTAAAACTTCACAGTCCGAGCGCGTGCCGATGCGACGGGTGACACAAAATCCAATTTAGAGGTTTGATGTTAAATCATCCATTGGTATTCCAGCCATGACCGGAGAAAAGAACGTCGTTTTCAGTTCATTTTATATTTTACACACAAAAATAAAGATCCCAATAAAACGCTGTCATAGATACAACAGATACTTCTGTACATTGGCGAGGACTATGGGGGGGGGGGGGTTATGGGATTCACAAAAATGTAACCATGAGCAGGGGACAAGATGAAATGGAGTCCCCCTTCTATCCTCACATCTTCATTCCCCCATAACTCCCAAACTGCTATTTCGGTAGTGCCTGCCTGCAGTCATCAAGCATTTTTTCCCAAAAAAAATTGGTTGAGCTGCAGTACCAGACCTGGCCATGGTGGACAAGAGGGGCGCTATTTCCCAAAAACAGCAGAAAAATGCATTAAGAAATTGATATAACAGACCCATCCCATGTTATATGCTCTTCATATGTACCATGGGAGCGTCTGAGTTTGCACCCTCATTAATTCCAGGATTTCCAAAAATTTAACTAAGAGCAGAGAATAGGATGAAATTAAATTCCTCATCTATTGTTACCCCTTCTTTCTTCCACAACTCCAGCTCTGGTATTTTGGTGCTGCATTAACTGACCTGTCCATGGTGGACAAGAGGGGCACTATTTCCCCCCCAAAAACAGAAAAATAGCAAAATAAAAAATTTGAGATGCAGACCCCTCCCATTTTATAAGCTCCGCCTATGTACCATGGGAGTGTCTGAGCTGGAACCCTCATTAAAGGGGTTTTCCAGGATGTAAAAATATTTAGCCAAGAGCAAAGAATGGCAGCAAAAAAACAAAAAAACAAAGCAAAAACAAAACAAAAAATACTTGAGATGCAGACCCGCCCCGTTATCAGACCTGGCCATGGTGGATAAGAGGGGTGTTATTTCCCAAAAATAGCAGAAAAATAGCAAAACAAATTGATATGCAGAGCGGTCCCATTTTATAAGCTCCATCTATTGTGTGTGGGTATAAAGGGGGCATAACTATTGTGTGGGGGTACAAAGGAGGCATAACTACTGTGTGGGGGTACAAAGGGGGCATAACTACTGTCTGGGGGTATAAAGGGGGCATAACTACTGTGTAAGGGGACAAAGGAGGCATAACTACTGTGTAGGGGCACAAAGAGGGCATAACTGTAGTGTGAGGGCACAAAGGGGGAATAACTACTGTGGGGGCACAAAGAGGGCATAACTGCTGTGTGGGGGCACAAAGAGGGCATAACTGCTCTGTGAGGGCACAAAGGGGGAATAACTACTTCATGGGGGCACATTGGGGGCATAACCACTGTGTGGGGGCACATAGGGGGCATAACTACTGTGTGGGGCACAAAGGAAGAATAACTACTGTGTGGAGGCACAGTGCTTCAGTACTTTCATACAGTGCTCCGATACTACCATAGTGTTTTCAAGTACTACCATGCAGTGCTCCGATACTACCATATAGCATTAAAATACCACCATACAGTGCCCCAGTATAATTATACAGTGACCAAGTAACAACGCCACACATAAACTATTAACACTGCTATAAAATGGCTAATAATCCTGCTGTACAACTAAGGGCTCATGCACACGAAAGGTGCCGGCCCGTATTGCGGCCCGCATACGCCGGGTCCGCAATACACAGGCACTGGCCGTGTGCACCCAGCATCACGGATCGCGGACCCATTCACTTCAGTGGGTCCGCAATCCGGGAGATGCGGAGCGGAGGCACAGATCGGAACACCACAGAAGCACTACGGTGTGCTTCCGTGGTGTTTCTGGCCATGCGTCCGCACCGCAAGCACTACTTTTTTCAAAATGAATGGGTCCGAGATCCGAATGCGGCGGCCACAATGTCAGTGCCCGTGCGTTGTGGACCACAAATTGTGGTCCACAGCACGGGCACGGAATGCAACACCTTCGTGTGCATGAGCCCTAATACTGATTTCTGGTGGCCACAAACCTCTGGTGCCCAGCCCTGTGTACAGATATGCCCTGGGCACAGGTTGCAGACCCATGAGGGCCCCCTGATCACCCGGTAATACAGACTCCCTTCTTTCGCTCTTTCCTGTATGATGTTACATTTCTTCGGGATCTTGCGTCTTGTAGGTAAAAGTTGGGGAAGTGTCGTTTCCTGCAGATAATTATGTTCTGGTTTCCACAGAAACTCCCGTCTCCATCTGGACGCCTCTAATGTTAGACTATTGTGCTTCCTGATGATTCTTTCTTCTGGGACGGGCCCTTCTCATCGCTTTATTATCCCCTCATTGTATTACAGTCTATTGTTCTTTTTAGTATTTTCCGCGCTGCTTTTAGCTGTGTAACCACGGGGTTGCTATTGCCGCAGATGGACCTGGACTCCGGTACCCACATGGACCCAAATATTTCTATTCAGCTATTTTTGAGTTATCTTCACGGTGTAGGCAGTGACTCGGCAGGGAGGAGGATGCAAGTGGTAGTAGTCAGGGGGTGGTATTACTCATGGTGGCGGCTACCCTGCCCCTTGGGGCCTACAGTGAGGAGGGGGAGCACCCAATGTTCTTATTCCCCCCAGGGAACACACTCTCCTCCCTGATGGAAGGTGGGGTGCCCTTGGAGGTGCAGAGACAGGACACACCCATAAAACAGTCTTTACTGAGCTCTTCAGTGCAAATATCATCCACGCAGGGGTGTAGTTAAAGGCTCATGGGCCCTGTTACCAGATTTCAGCTTGGGCCCCCTTTCCCTCAGAGCTTTGTGACCAGGGGCAGGGAAGTACATAGCCTTCATGCTGCCTGAGGCAAAAATTGAAACTGCCCCCCCCCCATGCCAAATTCTTGACCTAACCTCTTCCCTCCAGCCAGAGGTGTAACTTGACCAGCATGCTCTTTCTATAACACCGGTGTCTTCTTATACGGCACAAGTATCTTTGGGCCCCCTCAGGCTCCTGGGCCCGGTAGTGACTGCTACCTCTGCACCCCCTATAGCTACGCCCCTGCATCCACTTAGAGGCACAGGTCTTGAACAGCTGCAAAAATGACAAGGCTAAATGAATGAGTTGATTCCAGAAGCTCCCTGCAGAACTGTACTATTCATCCTAATTCATCCTAGGGGGGCGTCACAAGTCCAATAATTAATCTGTCGGAATTTTTCTTCAAGCAGCAGAGATATGAAAAGGGACCGGAAGCCTTTACAATATACCTGAACTGCAATCCTGCATATGACCAGGGGTCAAGACCCTAAGACATTGCAGAGTGCAGTGAAGTCTGTAGCCTTGTGCGTTACCTTCACAGCTTTCCAAGCACACCCTCTTTCTTTTTCTGGCTGCTCAACCTTCTTGGAGATGCTGTTCTTCAGCCCTTCCGTGGGATGCCTACCAGTCTCTTCCCTGTAGCTGCCACTAGACTGCATATACTTCAGCCTTAAGGGCAGTTCACATCACATTTTGCCCTATGTTTATACGTATACAATGGGTAAAAAAGAAGGCAAAGAGAAGTGCACCACGCTTTTTCATCCAGCAAAAAAAATGAATATGTATATGGTTTTACTAATGAACTGTATGTGAGGTATACCGCTATATGGCATCTGTCAGAGGCATCTGTTTAACGTGAACTGCCCCTTAGACTAAGAAGTGAGCCCAGGGTTTAGGGCCCGCCCCTTCCAGGGCGTGCTAATTAACCCTATAATTCAGCCTCATCAGAAAACAGTTTGGTATGAAATAAAACCACAAAACATCAGACGCCTGACCCAGTCTTTGATGATTTAGCAGTGGCCCACTGGGTCACTGCACCTACACTTTCCCCGTTTTATTAAAATATACCTTTATCTCATCATTTATGTTAATGCTGCAACTGGAGTGTGAAATTATAATGGCTGCTAGTAAAGAAACCGCAGGGTTAATTACTTAAATCCTCCTTACTCCTTCTTTGCTGCTTTGCTTGCAAAGTGTCAGTTTACACTGCAGCCGTGGGGTTTTGTTCGTAAACCAGGGGCTCAGGATGTTTTGTGCTGCAATGCATGAAATATTGAAGGGATAGAGAATGATGAGATAAATGGATATTTTAATATAAAATCTGTGACTATCCTCATGACTTGAGCTATGGGCTGCTTGGTGTAGGTCTGCAATGATTGTAAATTTACTACGGGAACATCACGTTCTTATCTTCAGGTTCAAAAGTTTATACTGAAATTATTAATTTTTCTTTATAGTTTTCCAGATACAGCTCCAAAGCTACAAAATTCAGGCCACCTGCAGCTACCTCTAGAGGGAGCTCACTGCACACCCTTTTCCCTATTAGAGCACTTCTAATTGCGTTCCAGATTTTCAAAATCTCTGCTTGCTGTCAATCTGTGGGAACATTGTTGTTTACAGCCAGTGAATGAAAGTCAGGGGGCGGCCCCGGTCCATCCTCTGACAACCTAACAAAATTTAGCAAGTTTTTAACCATATGTTGTCCAGACTGTGCCATGTACATAACGAATGACAAAATCTACCTCAATAAGCATTGCTGAAACACACCCACACACGTCTTCGACCTCAACACTAACTAGTCAGGGGGCGGCCCCGGTCCATCCTCTGACAACCTAACAAAATTTAGCAAGTTTTTTTACCATATGTTGTCCAGACTGTGCCATGTACATAACGAATGACAATATCTACCTCAAGAAACATTGCATTAACTTTGTCAATGGTAATTAACACTTTGCAGTAGTCTTCTGGGGTGCTGCGCATGTGTTACAGGTAGATTTTGCTTTGGGAGCACTGCAGATTTCAAGATTTCATCCAGTGCATTGCAGAATATGAATGGAGCTGCAGTCGTGCATTCATCTCTATGGAATTTGCTGGACAGCGCTCTCTTCTCACATACAGAATGAATGGAGTGGCAGCCGGCACGCTCCGCCTATATATCCTATAATATCCTATATATCCTATAATGCGCCTAGAGAGCGGCGGAGGTAATCTCTGCTCTCCCAGAGCACCTGGTTGTACTATGCTGGAGTGTGGGTGTAATCTGAATGGGAGTATGCCGCCTCTCTCCATCTGTGCCTGGAGCTTATGTCAGCTCCTCCGTGCATTGCTGCTGCCAGCGTGATTAACCCCTTAGTTTCCAGGAAGCGTGTTCTCGCCTTCCATCCCACATGCATGACCTGGGGAGCCATTTCCGCTCTTAGTACAGACACATCCTCTGCTGTTATATTCCCCGTTTATCAATAGCGCTCACCTATCCTGACATTGTCCCCACTCCGTCCCCTGAGCGGTCACCTCTATGAGCGGAGTGAACATATAATGGATGTATGGGGAACTGTGATACATTCCTATAGGATGACCATGCTGAGCACAGTGACTTGAGATGTACATGTTGGCGCTATATACATAGTAACATAGTTTATGTGACTGATAAAAGCCCTCCGTCCATCCAGTTCGGCCTGTTATCCTGCAAGTTGATCCAGAGGAAGGCAAAAAAACCCTGTGAGGTAGAAGCCAGTTTTCCTCACTTTAGGGGAAAAAATTCCTTCCCGACTCCAATCAGGCATCAGAATAACTCCCTGGATCAACGACCCCTCTCTAGTAACTATAACCTGTAATATTATTACCTCCAGAAATACATCCAGGCCCCTCCTGATCTCTTATAGTGAACTTACCATCACCACCTCCTCAGGCAGAGAGTTCCATAATCTCACTGCTCTTACCGTAAAGAATCCTCTTCTACATTTGTGTACAAACCTTCTTTTCTCCAGACACAGAGGATGTCCCCTCGTCACAGTCACAGTCCTGGGGATAAATAGATGATGGGAGAGATCTCTGTACTGACCTCTGATATATTTATACATAGTTATTACATCTCCCCTCAGTCGTCTTTTTTCTAAAGTAAATAACCCTAATTTTGATAATCTTTCTGGGTACTGTAGTCCACCCATTCCAGTTACTTTAGTTGCCCTCCTCTGAACCCTCTCCAGCTCTGCTATGTCTGTCTTGTTCCTTGACATTCTCCATACCCTCACTTGCCCCTTTGTAACAGTCCCCACAGTGTCCCTATTGAGAATTGCACCCCATAAGTGTCACCCAAAGACTTACTAGAACTGCCATTCATCTCTATGGGTCATGTGCTGTATGTGGCACCTCTTGGGCAGCCCCAATGAGTTCATGCGTGACTGTTTTTCCATTCCCTTAGGGGACGTTGCACCCCTATTCTTGTGATTGGTGGGGTCCCAGTAGTTGGACCATCACTAATCAGATATGTATCGCCTATCCTTGTGTTATGGTGGGGCCTTCAACCACCTCAGTGTAGTTCTCTTTCTCAGGTTCCTGTTCACTTCACACAGGCCTTATGTATTAATCAGCTTCTGGTGGGTATCAGGCGGTCACTGTCCACACTCAGGCCCCATCATTCCCAAGTCTGACCCCACTCTCAAGGGCCCCACTCACATTTCTCTAGCTTTCAGCACCTCACAATTGAATCCACTAGACTGCACCTAGGTCCTCTAGGCTTCCACTATCTATCTAGTCCCCACAGGACTGGCAAGTATCACAACCCTAACCAGATCCAGATAGTCCCCCAGTTTTTAGCTCTGCACCCCTCGTCCTGCCTGAATCTGCCTGGATTCTGTGCCAGACACTCCTAGATGGCTGTAGGGGGAGAAACCCAGAAGTCCAACAGTCACTCGCTGCCAGGATAAACTCTGAGCTACAACCCACTGAAAGAATAGCACCACAGCCAGAAGTGTATATATGAAATCTTAGTATGGCCCCCAGCCCCATCCAGTTCCCCAGTATGAATGCATAAAACACACTTAGGCAATGCAAAACGCAAAGCCAAACAATTAGTAATAAAACAAAAAAGAAAATGTAGGAATAAAAAGTCGCCCCCTTTTCCTCACCCACTTCTATATTGGAAGTAGTGAAGTGATATTTTAAAATGTCTGTCTGCAGCCACCACTAGGGGGAGCTCAGCGCATAGGATTTTAGAGTTACCATTGAAATCAATAGAAGATGTAAATTATTCCATTATTTGCACTGAGCTCCCAGTGGAGGCGGCTGCTGGAAAATGCAGTACATTTATACCAGGAAGAGACAAAGGAGTTTGGCACAGGACTTCCCAGACCCCATACCGGTGGCGAGGTCTGCCTCCATGGTAGGGATGCCACTGACAACAGCAGCAGAGATGCCGCACAGTGACTGAGACCACATAGAGAGGTCCCACCGGTGGTCTTAGTGCTGTGAGGGGATAGGTCGGGGATAAGACGGGGGTGGGGTGGGGCGGTGTTGTGCTACATTCCCCTTAATCACATCGAGATCTGCCTCGTGTCCTAGTCTGGGACTTGCTCCATTGGAACTGACTACTCACATCGCTCCTTCGCATCAGCCCTTAGAGTGTTAATCTCGGTCATGGGAAGGTATAATCCACTGAAGAATAATACGCAGAAAACCGGTAATTATGAGGCGGGGGGAATGTTCCA
The DNA here is from genome assembly GCA_900303285.1 of Rhinella marina. Taxonomy (NCBI): domain Eukaryota; kingdom Metazoa; phylum Chordata; class Amphibia; order Anura; family Bufonidae; genus Rhinella; species Rhinella marina. Next base: position 52,085 of record ONZH01002998.1, read on the forward strand.
TTCGCCTTTTGCTTAGAACATTCAGTTACTTCTAATTCCTCGTTATCAGCGAATGAACAGGAGGATTCTTGGAATGACATATCTGTTACCCGGGGAAACTGACAACACCCCCCGGAGACCCCTCCGGCCTCGTGCGGCTGCGTTCTGGGACACGTATCAGCGGCTGCGTCCATGTGGCAATGATATATATGCAGGAAGGAAAATAAAATCTGTGATCCCCGGGAAGAATCTGTACTGGCAGCTTGTGGGAACACGCTGTAATAGAAACATAGGCCTGTAGCATCCTGTGCCCGCGCTCACCCTGCGCGATCCGTCTCTGCTGTACCGAAATTACAGTCTTTGCCTGACCGTAGGATGCCAGCACAGGCTTTAAAGAGGACCCGTCCCCTTTCCTGACATGTCTAGTAGTAACTACTTCCATTTACCATGCAAGAGTACTCTATTTTGTGCCATTCCTCTATTATTCCTACTACATGAATTGTCAGCAGTCTGCAATGAAGGAACGACTGGGTGTTACCAGTTGGGGAAGGGGGTGTCCCTGCACATTGGATAGTGTCAGGCTGTGCAAGGACACATCCCCATCTGGTAACACCCAAACTGCAATTCTTTCATAACTTCTAGTAGGAATAATGAAGGAATGGCACAACACAGAGTCATAAGAATAGATGCTGGTACAAGGAGAATGCACGCAGTTACTAAAACAGACAGGAGAGGTGATAGGTCCTCTTTAAAAAGGTCCTGGGTAATCCCAGCTTGTTAATAGGTTTCCTTGGTAATATGAAATGTCCCCCTGCCGGAACCCCCAGGGATCGGCTGTAAGTGTTCCATTACCCTGCAGCGCCATCACAGGTGAAAGTAAGCATTACACATTGTCCATTGAAATCAATCAGCTGTCTGTGTTAAGGGCTCATGTACACGACCGTATGTATTTTGCTGTCTGCAAAAAACGGATCCACAAAAAATACGGATGACGTCCGTGTGCATTCAGTATTTTACGGAACGGAACAGTTGGCCCCTAATAGAAAAGCCCTATCCTTGTCTGCGGACAGTAATAGGACATGTTCTATTTTCTGCAGAACGGAAACACGGACATACGGAAACGGAATGCACACGGAGCAACTTCCGTTTTTTGTGGACCCATTGATATGAATGGTTACGCATACAGTCCACAAAAAAAAAAAAAACGGAACGGGCACAGAAAGAAAACACGTTCGTGTGCATGAGCCCTAATGCAGGACAGGACAGGTCCTCCAAAACAAGAGACGCTCTTTGCAGCCACTCTACACTTTGGTCAAGAGATGACACTGAGACAGAATTCTGTCCATGGTCATGTGATGAACACACGCATCCTCGGCTCATTAGGAAATCTACGTCACCTCCAGTTTCTGGTGCACAAACCTGCCGAGCTGAGCCAAGCCAAAATTTGGCGCATCTCATGCATCTCAGTTAGGAACGCCAATCGTGATTGATGCCCATTTTCTCACTTGCTTAAAAGTTATCTTGATAAATTCCCTCCAAGGATTCCATGGAAGGACAACAAGCAGAGATCTTGACCCTAGGGAGGAATCAAGGGTGCACCTAGCCTTTCTGCTGCCTGAGGCGAAAACTGAAACTGCGCCCCTCCATCCCCAACGCCAGTTTCTTAACCTAACCCCTTTCCCTTCAGCCCATGGCCCTTCTGCTGCCCCCCCTCTTGCCTCTACCTGGTGCTGCCTCACCTGGCCTCATTGGTGGTGCACCCCTGGGAGAAATTGACACAAAAAGAATATCGAAAAATGATGGAACTTTTCATCATACAAAGAGTAACGTTTTTTTCCTAAATCTGGAATGTCCCCCTTTAAGCCGCGGCCGCGCCTGGATGTGGCTAATGGCGCCTATTGCGTAAGACAAATAATAAAATGAACGCAGGAGCAGCTGAAGGTAAATGTAATTACAGGTAAGTAGTATCTAAAACAAAGCGGCGCCGGATCTATAATCGCGGTGGTGGGGGGAGAGCCGGAGAGATGGAATAGACCGAGCGCTGCTCCGGTGGCTCGTAATGCTGCACAGACAGTGATATGATTGTAATATTGATCTATGGAAGAGAGAAAACATGTACAGGACGCGGCGACTTACCTAGGAGGGATCAATTATTGTTTTCTTTTGTTTCTGCTTTTCCGGCTGTTTTTATATGTTTAGCTAATATTTGCCCTACGTAAGTTTGGGTGATTCTTAAAGGGGATACGTCCTCTATCTAAGTCCTGGAAAACCAATTTAAAGGGAATATATCATGGTGCAATTATTGTTGAAATCAAGTATTTTTTTTAATGTTAAACATATTTTTCACCATGGTGTTTTTTTGCATTTTCTATGTCATTATCTATATTTCAAAAAACATCCTGAAATCCCGATTTTCACTTTGGCCACTGAGCCCCATCATAGACTGACAGTTCCTGTTCTGTAGAGCTCCCTTCTCAGCAGTCATCACATGATCATCACAGGCAGGGTTATAGATAGATAACACAGGATTCACCATGCACAATAAGTAATGGTCACAGCTCACCTCCTCCCCCTCTCTGCACAATGACCTCTGCACAGGTCACAGAGCATGCCCACAGCACTCCCCCATAGAAGTCAATGAGTCATCTCCAGACTACAGGTTCCTATGGTCCATGTGGCTGCTGTAAACCATGTCTTCTTAGAATATCGTTAACAGCAAATCAGGCGAGAGTGCCACCCCTTTAATCATGTACAGAAAATAGAATTTAAAAAAATCTACAATCAGAAAATAAAAACAGATTAAAAAAAAAAGAATAATTGGCAGTCCCTGGCTCTTGGTTTGATACAGTTGGTCCACCAACAGACACTTTTTGACGCAGGTATGATACACGCTATCGCATCTCAAGCTATGACCCTATGGTATGCCACACCCCTTTTTTCTGCTAAGCCACACCCCCTTGTACACATTGGCACCTCTTAGCCCTGCTTTAACCATTGTCAGGTTCCAGAACCTTTGCCGTGTCTGGTACTGCAGTTCAGCCTTATGTCTCATGCACAAATCCGTGGTCCATGGTCCGTAAAAACCCGTCCTGCCATATGCACAAGCGCACGGTGTCATTATATCATATCATCTATACCAGTGTATTACTGTACAGCGGCGGCAGCACCACGAAGCGCACAACGTCATAGCAACCAAAGATGCTGTGCGCTCGTGCACTCAGCAGGACGGCAGGCTGGGTTTTCACAGACCGTGGTCCATGGATGTGTGCATGAGGCTTTAGGCTTCGTCCACATTTCCGTGTCCGTGATGGATCCATGGATAGTCTGCGTGTCCGTTTTTACCCTCTGTGTGTCATCCGTAATCCACGGACATTGCTCAGCTGAGAATTAATTTCAACAGCATTTTCTAACATCTAACAGCATTTTCTAAAAACCGACGCACCACGGATACCATCTATGTTGTGTCCATGATTTTTCATGGACCCATAGACTTCAATGGGCGTGCTTGGTCCGCATCATGGATCAAAGTAGTGCGTGTATCCGAGATTTTTTTTACTGACCCGTGGTCAGTAAAAAAAATACTGAAATGTAAACAGAAATATTTAAAGCAATGGGTACCTGTGCTGTCCATGGAAAATGTGGAGAGCACATGTCCGTGAAAAACGGAAATGTGGACGAGGCCTTATTCATGCTATCGCCATGCAGGACGCCAATGCCAGCAGCCCTAGGAAATCGCCATGCCCCTTTCACCCTGCGGGCTCATTTTTTTTCCCCTGTAGGCCCACTCTAGTCTATGGCCATCACCGAGGATCTGATGTAGCAGCCCCTTTAAGAAACTTAACCCTTTCCTCATTTCGAAAAAAATAAGATATTGTCTGCATTGACAGCTTTGTGAAAGCGCACGATTCCTAAAATAAAACCTTGTAGAATGAACCCGCCATGTGTTGTCAGAAAGCTGCAGGGCCGGGGAAGCTTCTGACATGACTAAATAGGAGCATTACCGAGCAGGTCATGGCGCTGCAGCGAAATGCTGAATATAAATCAAATGTGTGGGAGTTCAGAATATACTAAGGAGATCAGAAGGTGAAGAAAACCCAGAAAAATAATAAGACACGTCTGAAAGGCTCTTTTTATTGCCATGGACAGAGACATTGCTTTTTTTTTTTTTTTTGCTTTAGTTATCTTGTACTTGTTCTATAGTCCAGTTGCTTCAAGAGCTGCATTTAAAATTCTGCTTGAAAATCATTTGAAATTGTTCACACCCCTAAAAGCTTAGAGGACCCTTATATCAACCAATGTGCTACAGGGCATTTAACTGTTTTCTTTTCTTATCAATGCAGTTAGAATTCTGTTGACTGATCTCATATCTCTCAGCATCCCTTGCTGGTTCAGTATCTGTACAGACTTGCACTGATTTGTATCCTCTGAGGCAGTAATCTGGTACATATAAACCTAATCCCCCTGCATTGTGGTGTATAATGGGATCCCAGCAGGGATGTGTGTGGTCCCACAAATTGCAAGCAGCAGAATTGTCTATGCAGCTTTGGATGTGAATGGAGTATGACATATGATATACATAGTGACATATAGTGACGTGTTGCTTCTGTGTCCATGCAAAATCCAGGCTGAAAATATCAAATTGTGCACCGACCAATGGGGGGTGTCATGGGGGTTAATGTAAACAGCAAGGGGCCCATGGCTAGAACATGTGTGAGCCCTTTGCTTTCCAAAATCTCGCCATTTCTTATGTCTCTCAAACTCTTACTATCCAAGAGATTGTTTTTTTCCCATTGAAAGGGGTCCAGCATTAGAATATCATGGCTGCTTTCTTCTAAAACAGCGCCACACCTGTCCACAGGTTGTGTCAGGTATTACAGCTCAACTCTGTAAAAGTGAATGGTGTTAAGTGGCAATACCACACACAACCTGTAGACAGGTATGGCACTGTTTTTGGAAGAAAACAGCCATGATATTCTAATCTTAGACAAGCTCTTTAAGGCATAGGTGCCAGCTTTGTTGCACGTGTCCCCAGGAGATGACAATGCAACCTTCTTCTGTTCTTGCTAACCCTCTGTCTCCTCCTCATAAACCTCCATTAATTACCATACGTAACCAGCAGGCCCTGTCCTGATATCCTCAGACATCCAGGTTTGGAACCTCCCGCCGTACCCGGGAGACACGTACTGATCGTGGAGGCTGCACTTTATAACCTGATTATAATCCACTGTGAGAAATCTTAGCACTTAATCTGCATAACTCAACAGTAATAAAAGAGTGAATATTAAATATATATATTTAATGAAAAAGAGCGAATGTCAAACTGCAGGCGGCAAGCGAAAAAGTATGTTCAGTCTTAAAAGTTGTATTTAATCTCTTGGTAGCTACAGTAAGAGGTTAGTATGTCCACCCCCAAAAATATCTGACAGGTTATATAAAAAAAATAATCTACAGATAGTAAATTTAATCACATTCTATGTACATTACTGCTGGTGGAGTCACTGTGTACATTACATTACTTATCCTGTACTGATCCTGAGTTACATCCTGCATTATACTCCAGAGCTGTACTCACTATTCTGCTGGTGCAGTCACTGTGTACATTACATTACTTATCCTGTACTGATCCTGAGTTACATCCTGCATTATACTCCAGAGCTGTACTCACTATTCTGCTGGTGCAGTCACTGTATTCATACATTACTTAGGCTACTTTCACATTAGCGTTTTTAAATTCCGGTATTGAGTTCCGTTATAGGGGCTCAATACCGGAAAAAAACGCTTCAGTTTTGCCCCCATTCATTGTCAATGGGGACAAAACTGAACTGAAGACAACGGAATGCTCCTGAAAGCTGCGTGCTGCATGCTGCGGTTTGCTCTCCGGTCCAGGCATCCGCACCAAGACGGATCCGGAATGACCCCCAATGCAAGTCAATGGGGACGGATCCGTTTGGTGTGGACACACCAGTAATCCGGATCTGTCCTCCATTGATTTCCAATGGGGGGTCATTCCGGATCCGTCTTACATACATAGATACATACATACAGACATACATACATACAAACATACAGACATACATACTCACATACTCCAGGGACGCCGGCAGCATGTCTTCACGCGCCTCCTGCGCGCAGCTATGACATTTCCCCACTGCGCCCAGCAGAGGGCGCTGTGGGGAATCGTCATCACTGCGCGCAGGAGGCGCGTGAAGACGTTCTGCCGGCGTCCCTGGAGTATGTGAGTATGTATGTATGTCTGTATGTATGTCTGTATGTCTGTATGTCTGTGTCTTGTTTCAATGTGTGTCATGTGTGGGGCCGGAGCGCTGCTAACGGGAGCCGTTGGCACCCTTTAGGTGCCGGATCCGTGTTAACACTAGTGTGAAAGTAGCCTTATCCTGTACTGATCCTGAGTTACATCCTGTATTATACTCCAGAGCTGCACTCACTATTCTGCTGGTGCAGTCACTGTGTACATACATTACTTATCCTGTACTGATCCTGAGTTACATCCTGTATTATACTCCAGAGCTGCACTCACTATTCTGCTGGTGGAGTCACTGTGTACATACTTTACATTACTTATCCTGTACTGATCCTGAGTTACATCCTGTATTATACTCCAGAGCTGCACTCACTATTCTGCTGGTGCAGTCACTGTGTACATACATTACTTATCCTGTACTGATCCTGAGTTACATCCTGTATTATACTCCAGAGCTGCACTCACTATTCTGCTGGTGGAGTCACTGTGTACATACATTACTTATTCTGTACTGATCCTGAGTTACATCCTGTATTATACTCCAGAGCTGCACTCACTATTCTGCTGGTGGAGTCACTGTGTACATACATTACTTATCCTGTACTGATCCTGAGTTATATCCTGTATTATACTCCAGAGCTGCACTCACTATTCTGCTGGTGCAGTCACTGTGTACATACATTACTTATCCTGTACTGATCCTGAGTTACATCCTGTATTATACTCCAGAGCTGTACTCACTATTCTGCTGGTGGAGTCACTGTGTATATACATTACATTACTTATCCTGTACTGATCCTGAGTTACATCCTGTATTATACTACAGAGCTGCACTCACTATTCTGCTGGAGGAGTCACTGTGTACATACATTACATTACTTATCCAGTACTGATCCTGAGTTACATCCTGTATTATACTCCAGAGCTTCACTCACTATTCTGCTGGTGCAGTCACTGTGTACATACATTACATTACTTATCCTGTACTGATCCTGAGTTACATCCTGTATTATACTCCAGAGCTGCACTCACTATTCTGCTGGTGAGGTCACTGTGTACATACATTACATTACTTATCCTGTACTGATCCTGAGTTACATCCTGTATTTCTTTTATTAAAATTTTAAAAACATTACAAATAAATAAATAAATACAGAAATCACACCAAAACATGACACCAAACACAAACCAAATATACAGGGCATAATGCACCTCAGACAACACCGGTCCAGCCCTACACTCGCCCCCCACAGAACACCCACTATATACAATATATACAGTATTTACCATTTAAATAACAATATTAATAACAATGCACTAACCTTCTTGATCTGGTTGCACTTTACCTAAACACAGCAAATATAAAACAAACTTACAAAATCCCACACACCGACACCCCAATACAACACTTTGTTTTTGTTTTTTTTTTGGGCCCTGAGCTGGTCCCGCATCCCATGCCCCCAGCACATGATAACAGACGTCCATGAACCATCCCAGGATTTTCTCTTTTACCCGAAAAAGTCCAAAAGTCCCATGAAACCCTCCCCCCAATTACCCACCACCCAACCTGACACTACACCCAAAGCTCACATAAGAAATATACATCACTATATAAATATACACCTATACAAATTATACACAAATATACAGAAATATACACATAGACATATACACTAAAACACATGGCAGACCACCCGTACCACCCACAGTGAGGCTCTTCAGGCACACACAACCATTAAAGTCCAAGTTCGGCGCCTGCAAGCCCTATGTCCTCATACAGTCATCAAAACAAAACAAAAATCTAGAGTGTCAGCATCAGCCCACCACCAGGAAGGGAGACAACAGGCTAGGGTACCCCAAAGGCAAAACCCCTCCAGAGGAGAGAGGCTCTACTCGCCCCCAACCTCCCGTACTCCAGAGAGCGCACCTTCACCAGGTCTCCAAGAATGTTCCTAACCACCTCATCCACGGGGAGGATTTTGCGCTGCGTCGAGACTAAGCACCGTGCATGCCACGTATAGTACCTGACCACTGAGCTGACTAGGAATAAAGTGCAGCAGTCCCTACTACCCAGGTGTCTGAATGCTCCATAGGCCCATTCCGCGTAGGAGAGAGTGACCAGCCTAGGCCAGCCGATCCATCCTGTATTATACTCTAGAGCTGCACTCACTATTCTGCTGGTGCAGTCACTGTGTACATACATTACTTATCCTGTACTGATCCTGAGTTACATCCTGTATTATACCTCAGAGCTGCACTCACTATTCTGCTGGTGGAGTCACTGTGTACATACATTACTTATCCTGTACTGATCCTGAGTTACATCCTGTATTATACCTCAGAGCTGCACTCACTATTCTGCTGATGGAGTCACTGTGTACATACATTACTTATCCTGTACTGATCCTGAGTTACATCCTGTATTATACCTCAGAGCTGTACTCACTATTCTGCTGGTGGAGTCACTGTGTACATACATTACATTACTTATCCTGTACTAATCCTAATTTATATCCTGTATTATGCTCCAGAGCTGCACTCACTATTCTGCTAGTACACTGATTCTTTTTTGAGGAATCACTTATGGTGCATTCCATGTTTTTTTAATCATAGTGATTGTTGCCTTTTAAATGTTTTTAATGTTTGGTCTTTTGTGTTTTGACATAATTTTTGTATTGAATAAATGTCAGTATTGGTATTTGATTCTGATTGCCCATTATCTCATGGAAACTTTGTCTTTTCAACATATTAGTCATGTTTGGGCATGTGGAACTTCTTAGGTTTGTTAGTGGATCCTGCCTATTATAATATTTCTACAAGTTTCAGGTCTCAGGCAGCCATGTTCAGTGGCCGGGTTTGGTGGTGGTCCCAACCCTATGCAGGGTCCTCTGGACACCGTTGCAGTGTCACCACATGTTGCTGATTTCCAGAGCGAATGGGAAGGCGTGGTGCACCCTAATGGGAAATAAATCCACAGAGTCAGAGTTTGCAGTAAATCAGTGTTGTTTACTGGAGAATCACAAGTACCAAACAATAAGGGCAAGGCACTGAGCTGGCTCCTCCAGTCTCCTCCCGGGCAGAAGAAGGTTCTGTGCTGAGGAAAGGTCTGAGCTAGCTGTCCTCTCTCTCCCCCAGAAGACTGATACCCTGGCTAAAGGACTGGTGGCCCAGGGTGTGTGGATCAGTCATCTGGCAAGCCCTCTGGTCAAAGAACTGGTGACCCAGGACCTGCGGCAGAGTATTCCCGTCTCAGCGTCTTCTTCTGGTCACTCGTGCAATCTCGCAGAGTCTCTTCTACTAAATACTGGTCCATATCTGCAGATAACTAGGGGCATTTGGCTGCAGTCCTTTCTGAACTAGAACCTTCTAGTGGGAGAGAGCGGAGTAGCACAGCCTATTTAGAAACAATGTTGCAATTTCAGTCTGTCATAGACTTGTATAGAGTTTCAGTACAAGCCTATGGGAATGACTAAGCATTTTTTTTCAGATATAAACATAGGTCTTCAGATGTAAACAACAGAGCTATACCAGACAAAAACATAAGGTCAGTTTGTCTGTTTTTCCCCTCCAAAATTTTGCTTAGCCCTTAGAGTAAGGCCCCAATCACATGACCGTATGTATTCCGTGATCCGTATAAAAACGGAACGGAAGGCATGCGGAAAGTCTTCTGTAGTGTTCCGCAATTTTGCGGACCCATTGACTTTAATGGGGCTACGGACGTGATTTGCGACCAAGTATAGGACATGTTTTATTTTTTTTGCGGGGGAACTTCTGTGAGACACGAGATGCGGAATGCAGATTAAGAAAGAAAAAAACATGGTATCCATCTAGAAGTGATGCATTATGGGACCTAATGAAAATGAAAAGTGAAAAAAAATTGGATAGATACACACAAAAGAAGTGCGAACCCTCTCGAGCCGTTCTGTTTGCCTCTTTGCTGTCTCCGTCTGAGCTCTTCTGTGTAAGATGTAATCTCCCTCTTTATTAAATATATGTTTTCCTCGTCGCAATTGTTAAGTTTGGTTCTCTATGTTTGTGCAGGAAATTTTCATAATACAAGGATTTAAGAAGACAGGATTAAGCCGCCATTTAAATCGCGATCTTCACAGTCAGAGAATACAGTTTATAAAGGGGAAGTAATGGGGATTAGGGAACGTGAATGGCGCCTGGGAATGTATTGTCAGGATTTAGAAGACTCTACCTGTGTATCCGGTGTCTTCAATATTTCGTATCCAGTTCGGCTCCATACAGGGGGCTAGGCACGGGTTTAAAAGGGTTGTCCATTATATATATTTTTAGGCCTCCAGCCTGGAATACCTGTGGAGAAATCCATATTCTCCTGCTCCCCCGTGGCTCCATCCGTCATCATCCACATTGACGAGATCATGTGTGCTGGTGCTTGGTTTCAGTGGTCATGTGTCCCCAAGTTTCAAATCACGGCAGTGTCATGTGCAGCTTGGAGACACGTCCCCACTGACGCCAGGCATTGGCTGCAGAGGCGCACATGACCCGACCCCTGTGGAAGTAGACAGATGGGACCAGAAGACAGGGAGCCGGAGCAGAGCAGCAGGGAGCATAGGATTCTCCACAGGTATTCCAGGTCAAAAAATCCTGGACAACCCCTTTAATCAGCTTTCACAAATCACAGTAATCCCAGCCATACCCACAGAATATGGGGTGTTTTGACTTTCCCTTAAAGGCAGAGTTTGGGGGGAAAGATGGGTTGAGCAATTGGATTTTAACATGCCTGATCCTTTCACTCTCAAGGATTTAGACCAGAGTAACCTCTCCCCATTCAGAACACATGCATGCCGAGCATGCATGTGCATTGGGAGGGGGGAGGTCAGGAGCTATTTAAAATGTATGACCAGCTTAAGCATAATTATAAAAATCTGATTAGTAATGAAAATTTGAATGAAATCTATCATAATATAACTGCTGCCAATCCTGTTTATTTAACCCATTCTCTATGAATATAGAGGTAACCCGGCTTTTTAATCTTAATATATCTTTATAGCAGTCAGAGGTCTATTTTTCTTATACAGAGCTCAATACAATTCCCTGTGTAGGCCTATAATCAAAATACAATGTAATTACTACCTGTAACCATCACTAGGGGGAGCTCTCTGCATGCTGTTACTGAGCGCAAGAATAATGCAGTATGCACTGAGCTTCTGAGCTCCCTCTAGTGGTGGCTGCAGGCAGAGGGAACTTTATGATTTGATTCTATCTCCTTGCAGGCAATTTGGCAGTGATTCCTTAACAACTAAGCTTTCTCAAATGACTCCGGTCTCAACGGCACATCTGTATTGAGCTGTGGACAGGGAAGGGAAATAATTCTGAAGACATACCTTTGTCTAGCTCTTACTGCTGTAGTAATCAGATTTTTGTAAACTAAATTTAAAGGGTTTGTCCATTATGAACAATCCATTTTTTAAGAACGGTTCTGAGCCAATCCTGAAAATGTTCAGTATTATTGCAGCGTCCCTGTTGGCGAAATCAAGAATTATATGGTTTCTACCGAAATGAATTATTCTTTTTGTGTGATGTTTGGAGGTGCCAGGTCCTCCAGAGCTTTGGCTCGTGGTTTAAAGAGGACCTTTCACCACTCCTGACATGTCTATTTTAGTAGCTTCATGCATTCCCCATGTAATAACAATTCTGGAGCCTCTATTCTTATGTCTCTATGTTGTGTCATTCCTTTATTATTTCTACTAGAAGTTATGAATGAATTGCTAGCAGTCTGCAGTAAGGGTACAGAGGGGAGGTAACCAGTTGGGGGTGTGTCCCTGCACAGACTCACTCTATCCAATCAGTGCTGCCATTTTCAGACTGTGCAGGTACACCCCCCAACTGGTTTCCTCCCCTCTGTACCCTTACTGCAGACTGCTAGTAATTCATTCATAACTTCTAGTAGAAATAATAAAAGAATGGCACAACATAGAGACATAAGAATAGATGTTCCAGAATTGTTATTACATGGGGGATATATGAAGGTATTAAAACAGACATGTCAGGAGCGGTGAAAGGTCCTCTTTAAAGACCTGAATGATATTCTTTTATAGGGCATGCAAGACACTATTATTCTCTTATGTGGACGTATCGAAGGTCCTCAAGGTCTATCCTGAATTTTTTCACTCTTTAGCTGAAATCTGGACATTGAACAAAAAAACGTTTTTTGAAAAATAACTTAGGAAGAGAACCCTTTTGTGGCAGCATAGGATGTACCGAAAATGTACCCCCTAAGATTCCACATGTATCTAACCTTATAATTTTTTTCGTGTTGCACTAGGGATCCTTGGTCCTACCAGAAAATATGATTCCAAGGATCCACCCTTCATCAGGGATTACAGGACAAATCTTCTGCATGGTCTATTGGTGAATGGTCCCATATAAATAGGCCATGGTGGTGAGTGGTTTTCTCCAAAGCCGACCTCAAATGTGGTTGTCTTCTACTTGACCTTCGTTGGACATGATTGTGTCAACCTGGGCCCACTAGAGGACCATCTGGATTGGTCAGATTAGTCTACAGGTACAATATACAGATGATATCTCCTCATAATGCTACCTCGCTCATGAGATTGATATAACCGGTTCTTCATACACATTAATAGTAATATGGATGAGTCAGCCCCAGCTTAGCGGAGTCATTAGCATCCGTCATAGGATGGAAACGCGTTGCTGTCTATTAATTAAATTCTGTTTACTCCGCTAATGTCAACTGTTTCTTGAAATCTCACTTATGCTCCTTTCATCTTGAATGTTCTGGGATGTAAATTCTTAAGGTTTCAGACCTTTCAGCTAATTCATGAGGAGCTGATATGATTACCAATGATGAGTCTGAAGATGGTGAACACAGGGACTCTGCTCGTCTGTCCTCACTAACTCGGATATTAGAAAGGAGGTCACACAATGACTGTGAACGGTAGGTTGTTATCCGCGACGTACAGACCGTCTGCTCGCCCAGCGGGGGCCGACATAAACCAGTGAAGGATCCTGATTTATTTACCGCCTGAAAAGTAAGTCCCAGATATAAGCGCCATTCTAGCTGTTTGTCCCTCGTTAGGGATAATGATGATCTCTCAAGATCGGGAAAGGAAGTTTAATTACATACATTTCAATTTCCTTCACTTCCTTTTTAGGGTGTTGGAAAGCGCCATGTCTGTTTGACCACAGGATAAGCCATAAATATGAAGGTTCCCAACCCTCCCTGTACAGCCCGGTGCAGTGGCCACTATGAATGAAGAGGTGGCCGCACATGTGCAGTTCCAGTTCTGGAAATAGTTGCAGGTCTCGGAGGTGGGACCCTCATCCATATATGCAATAAATGTTTGAGATTTCAAAACATTTTTAAATCCAGTGTCACATGGGTGATGCATTCCCTACTTGAAGCCATTTACCTTCCGTTCTCCATCCAGCCCAGGCCACAATGAAGACTTCTTAAAGCAATGACTCATCTCTGCATAACTTGTCTCACAGATACCTTTGGCACATATCTTCTCACTTTTCTAGCATCCTCTCCACATTTTCTCAACCCACTCAAACTCCCAAACCATAAAGCCCCAAAATGAATTGCTCCTCAGATGCTAACAGTGTGACTGTTGGTGCCACCCACAGTGGTTGTATTCCCTGTACAGTAATGCCTTCATTTGTGCCCTGATACTGTAGTAATGCTCCCCTCTGTGGCCCCACACAGCACCAGTGAATCTTCCTGCCCTCCCACAGTAGTAGTCAACCTTTGTTCCACAGCACAGTAGTAGTCCTTCTTTTTGCCTCCACACAGTAGTAGTCCTTTTTTGAACTCTTGCACAATAGCAGTCCACTTTGTGACCCCACTCAGTACTTTTTGTGCCTCAACAGTAGTAGTCCACCTTTGTATCCCCATGTTAGTAATCTTTTTTGTGCCCCCCCCACAGTAGTAATCCTTTTTGTACCCCCAACAGTAGTTATCTACCTTTTTGTCCCCACATAGAAGTTGTCCCTTTTGTGCCCCCATCAGTAGTAGTCCACTTCTGTGCTCCTATACTAGTCCACCATTGTGCCTCCATCAAGTAGTTGTTCAACTTTGTGCCCCAACACAGTAGTAGTCCACTTTTTTGCCCTCACACAGTTGCATTCTGTCTTTGTGCCTTCATACAATAGTAGTCCCACACATCCCAACTTTATAAAATCGCAAAGAGGGAAAATATTTGCGGCCTGCATGGTGTACCATGGCAATTTTTTAAATATTAGATAACGCCTCTAACGCCACCCAAAGAGACATCCCCTCACAGTAGTTATGCCTAGATATGTGCCCCCTTCACAATAGTTATGTCCACATTCTACACCTTCACAATAATTATGTCCAGATGTTTCCCATTCACAGTAGTTATGCCCAGCTCTGTGCCCCCTTTACAATAGTTATGCCCAGATATGTGCCCCCTCACAGTAGTTATGGCCAGATATGTGCCCTCTTCCCAGTAGTTCTGCCCAGGTGTGCCCCCTTCACAATAGTTATGCCCACATTGTGCCCCCATCACAGCAGTAATGCCCACATTGTGCCCCCTCACAATAGTTATGCTCAGATATGTGCCCCCTTCACAGGAAGTAAAAAAAAAAAAAAACAGTAAATACTCACCTGGTTCCTCCGATGATCACAGCTCAGCTGCTGACGCTCCAAAGCTGTCAAATATCGCACTTGCTGTGTAGGAGGAGGAACACAGGCTGATTCCCGGCCGGCACCGCTCCTCCTACACCGACCAGCAGCGCGATGTGTGACAGATATCGCGCTGCTGATAGGAAGCGCCAGCAGCTGAATGTTGAAGTGGGGAGAGGACAGCTCTCTGCTTCACCATTACAATCAGCTGAGAGTGGGACACCTGACATCAGCGTTTCAGGGACCGTGGGACACCCACCAAAATCTGGGACTGTCCCGCCAGATCCGGGACGGTTGGGAGGTATTTTGCTATTTTTGTGCCCCCTTCACATACTAGCTGTCTACTTTTGTGCCCCCACATAGTACTAACACTGTGGCATGTGTACCAGCAATGCCCCTGCTGATTCCGCTATTTAGGATAATGCATATAATGCAGTTTTCTAATCAGAAATGTGATTTAAAACTTCTGGAAAAATGTGCACTAGGGTCCCCATCTATCATGGGTCATTTCTAGTCCTGATCCGCTGGGTAGAGGGACATTTTTGACCAATCTCCAGTGCCAGGACCTTGATTTAAACCCCACCTCTGTACACCTATAGTTACACCCCTGTCCCTTATTCTGTATATTAGCTTGGGCACCCCTAAACTGGAGGAACATTTTAATACTCTCATGCACTTTCATAAGAATTCCTCAGACATTGATTGGCATGCAGGACATAACCCCATGGAATCATCTTTAGTCAGGACCCTGTGAAGGATACGACGTCCGTCCCTACGAGCCATTTACTACATGAACACGAAACTCATTTACTGCAACATGTCAAGCCGGGCACTATTGATCTGACTGTATGTTGGCTTTCAGATGATGAAGCCGTCGCGTTCCCTGCATCGCATTGAAGTCCTTACAATGAGAAGAAAAACTAGTTTGTCATTTCCTCCATTTATCTTCATTATTGTTAGACGGCGTGTTATGATCTGATTATGTAGAAATATAATGGAGATCATTATTAGAGACGTTCAATAGATCAACATTAAACATCAATTAAAGGACCCGTGTTTTGTGTGCGGTTTCTAAAAATGTCTGGAGGAAAGTGACTCCTGAATAATGGAGAACGGTGACAAGTCCAGAATGCCAAGTGACTCTATAGGCAGCAATGTCCGCAGGTCAGGCCAGTATTGGTCAGTGATGGATGTCTCACTCTAGACATTTCGCCAGGTCATTGATATTCTACGCAGAAGCATAACATGAAGCACCAAGACCCCAGTGAAAATCTGCAACATGACCCACACCTGCCATGTGCAACATAATACTGGTCAATAGCTCGGGCAAGATATTTAAGCCTGAGAGCTTCACCAATATACAACTTCATACAAACCCCTTGTTGGGCCATAGAACAAATACTGCCCCCTATGTACAAGAATATAACTACTATAATACTGCTCCTATGTATAAGAATATAACTACTATAATACTGCTCCTATGTACAAGAATATAACTACTATAATACTGCTCCTATGTATAAGAATATAACTACTATAATACTGCTCCTATGTACAAGAATATAACTACTATAATACTGCTCCTATGTACAAGAATATAATTACTATAATACTGCCTCCTATGTACAAGAATATAACTACTATAATACTGCTCCTATGTACAAGAATATAACTACTGTAATACTGCCTCCTATGTACAAGAATATAACTACTATAATACTGCTCCTATGTACAAGAATATAACTACTATAATACTGCCTCCTATGTACAAGAATATAACTACTATAATACGCTCCTATGTACAAGAATATAACTACTATAATACTGCCTCCTACATACAAGAATATAACTACTATAATACTGCCTCCTATGTACAAGAATATAACTACTATAATACTGCTCCTATGTATAAGAATATAACTACTATAATACTGCTCCTATGTACAAGAATATAACTACTATAATACTGCTCCTATGTACAAGAATATAACTACTATAATACTGCTCCTATGTACAAGAATATAACTACTATAATACTGCTCCTATGTACAAGAATATAACTACTATAATACTGCTCCTATGTACAAGAATATAACTACTATAATACTGCCTCCTATGTAGTAGTATATAACTACTATAATACTTGGAGAGAATGTCATAAAGTGGAAGTCTGTGATAATGAAGCTTGGAGCTGATGTGAAATGTTTACAGGGATATCAGGTAATGTAAGCAGCTCATTTATTATTACCTGAAAATTATATTACCGTTCAACTGTGAAAAAATTCTTATATCATCAGAGTGACTTTGAAGCCAAGGTGAGGTTCAGTGTAGCCTGCAAATCACGCGGCATTATATTCTGCTCACAGCTGGTGGATGGCGGTGCGTGTCTTCTCTCTTCTCGTCGCTGATCTCTGCCCTGCGCTATCTCCAAAGTCATTAACAGTAATTTTACAAGCTCCTGTAAACATCATTGACATCAAACGTAGCAAATACAACTTGTCTTCTGGATACTGTAATGTAAACCGCTATGATTACCGAGGAGTAATTAAAGGTGCAAGGTAATACGTGCCGCACTGTCGTCTAGTGATAATTGGAAATATCCTTCTCTCTTTTTAGAATAATTATATCTCCAGTTATTGTGAATCTCAAACTTTTACAATGTAATTTTTGAGTCTGTGCTGATTAATTTCTCGGTATATCTTTATAGCCGCCATACTCCGAGATCAGCTCGCGTGATACCGAGCAAAATCCCCTGCAAAGACCTCGAGATATATGACAACTTTCCTTCTACCTGAAGTCACCACTAGAGGGAGCATATGAGCTTATAGCCGACTGTATAACTATTGAGTGCAATGTATAGACAGTGTGCAGTAGGCCTCTTTACTCCCTCTTGTGGTGGCTGCAGGAAGTGCGAATTGGGCATTTCTTTATGTCGATACATAGGATTTGGAGATCTCTATTATAAAAACTGGGCTATAACCCTTATGGAAAAAAAATTAAGAATTAACTCAGCACAAAATATCGGATAAATTTAAAAAAATGTGTTCAAGAATGGGAATTTATTTAGAGCTAGAAAAAGGGGGAGAGGCTTATGCAGCTTTGTCTTGGGCTGGGAGAAACCTTCCTCAACACCCAATGACAATTTAAAGCCCATATTATAGCTACCCCCCGCTAGAAGATGAGGCCTTGTTTTCTCGGCTAGATTTCAGTATGACTGACATTTGCAGAATTACATATACAGCTTTTTATAGATATACAACTAGTATTGGATAAGCAGGATCAAAGACCATGGCAGCGGAGAGGGAATTAAAATTCCTATCCCGTGCCCTGGGAATCTGTCAGTATAATCAGTGTGTATTCTGTCTGTGGAGCGGCTGACAGGGAAGCGGTGGGGAATACGAACCCTCTCCGTGGGACATGACCCCGTAGACGAGATGTTTAGTACCAGATCCTCATGCAAAAGGCCGAGACACATTAAAGGGTTTCTCCACCAGCTGGAAACAACCTCTTTTCCAAAAGAAATTTTATAATGTATGGACCTTAGAATTTCTCTTCCGTTCCTCCATCTCTGTATATTCCCACTGCTCTCTGTTACATAGTTGTAAACAGTTCAAAATTTGGCAAATTTGGCTTGACCAGAATTGGTGGGGATTGTGTAATCTCCATCAACAAGTGGGCGTTACCACATGTTTATGGGTGGAGCTTAAATGTTCCAGCTTAACTAGACAACGTCCCGGAACCCCTACTTATCCGGGCCGGCATTTACAGTGAATCCTGTAGATATGCCATAAATTCCCATGTCTGGACAAGAAGATATGCCACAGTCAAAGTGTTATGGCGGGCATGGCTCCCGCACTGCTCACTTGCTCCTCCGCTCCTGTGATCCGGTGGCTCGGCCACCAGAGTAGCTTGCTGTCCTCTTAACACAGACTGCAGCCTACTCAGGGGTGCACCTAACCTTTCTGCTGCCTGAGGCAAAAACTGAAACGGCGACCCCCCCCAATACCAATTTCTTAACCTAACCCCTTTGCCACAGTGAAAGTGCTTATTGCCAATGGCCCTTCAGCTGCTGACCTCTTGCCCCTGCCTGGTGATGCTTGAGGCCACCTCACCTGGCCTCATTGGTGGTGCACCCCTGAACCAACTTCCAGCTAGAGTCGCCCCTCATTGCCCATAGGGTGCACGCCCAAAAAAAGTCAATTCGGCTGCTTCGCCGAATTTCACAAAGAAAGTAAGTAATTCGTCACCAGGCACATTTCTTTGTAAGTAGCGGGCGCGAGGATGGGGAATGGTGATTGCGCCGCCCCCCATCATTGAACCCCTCAGATGCCGTGTTCATCGCTGATCGCGGCATCTGAGATAAAAAAAAAAATGAGGGCATTCAGGGGTTAAGTGGTTAAAAAAATAAATAAATAATACTTACCTTATCCATTTGAGCTCGAAGAGGCTGCCGCGGCCATCTTGATTGTAGAACCTGTGCGGTATACGTCACCGTGCAGGAGATTTTGTGCAGGATCTTCAATCAATATGGTGGATATGATTTTTTTTTTTTACTGCCGTTTCAGTGAAAATTGATTTGTTACCATGAAGCACGAGGAAATTCGCCTTTGTGGCGAATAGAATTTTCCGTAAAATTTGTATCAAAGTCCACTTCGGATACTTTGATTCGCTCAACACTAGTCAGCAGCCACTGAACAGAGACAACTCCAGAAGGTGGTAGCCTGGTGATTCCCCTGCAGCGAAGTCCAGATCCTTGTATAGGGGTTAAAGGGTGAACGCCAGGGGAGCCACTTAGATAACAGCCTTAGGAGCAGCCCTAAACCATATCTGTTCACGTGACGCAGAGGATCCACATTTACTTTGTAACTCATACAGTAGCCATTTTGGTCACCCAGTCTGATCTGTGCCTTATGTGACACAGAAAAGCACAAAACATAAAATAACTGCTTCATATAGAAGCCGGGAAGAGAAAAAAAAAGCCCTAATATATGGTAATATATACAATATAGAAGTAGGATCCATAGGGCACATCTTAAATGTGAGGTAAAGCACAGTGAAAGGAGCAGCGAGCCGCGAACAATACACTAGAGAGGGCTTTAATTAAGCTCAACATAAGTCAATGAGCCCCAATTATTTCACCTTCTATACGGTCCTCAACTTTCACGTTGCACAAGGGATTTTCTTGCAGAAAACAGGAGCAGTACAGTCATAATGATCATATTATATGGAGCTCATCATTGAATCTGACACAGGGAATGCGCCGCCAGCTACAGAGACTTGGCAGACGAGCAGTCAGTTCAGGTGAGACACCTAAGAAATTTTATATTGTTTTGTTCGCTAAGTTTTGGAAAATGTGGAATTTTTATATCTAAACCTGCAAATAATGGGTCTCATTTCATAGTACGGCAGAGTTCAGCAAAACATATGGAGAGATAGGTGAAACTCTTGGGTAATGCTGGTCCGAAAATTATGCCAAGACTATTAAAGGGGTTGTCTGGGTTCGGTGCTGAACCCGGACACATCCCGATCTGCACTCATTCACCATGAATAAGTGGACCATCAGAGCTTTTTATGCCCCCTTGCACAAGGCAAGGGCTGTTTGTTTACATTTGGACACTGCTAGGCTGAGGCTTCTGCCTAGCAGTGATCTTAGTGATGTCACCGGCTCTGATGGGTGGGCTTTAGCGCTAACCTAGCCTGTCAAAAAAGCTAGGGCAGCTCTAAAGCCCGCCTATTAGCACCGGTGACATCACTAGGCTCACTGCTAGGCTGAAGCCTCCGACTAGCTTACCCACTGACAGCCCGGTACATGACCGGATCTCAAGAAAATTCCCTTGCCCTGCGCGATTGAAAAGCTTCGATGCTCCACTCATTCATGGTGAATGAATGCAGATCGGTTTGTGTTAACCCCTTTAAAACCACCATTCAGTGGCACATAAAAGTACAACAACCACAGTGTCCACATAATACTGCCATATAATGTCTACATAATAATGCACCACTGTAAACGCACTATATACTGCCCAATAATACCGCAGCATGAACGTGGACTTAAACGGTATTCCGGTAACAATTTATCCCCTATTCACAGGATGTGTCTAATTGGTGGGGCTCTGACCACGGGGACACCTACTGATCATGAAAACGGGGGCGGGGTGGGGGATGAATCGGTTGCGGCCTTCATTTGAATGGAGCAGAGGTAGAGCATGCGCGCTGCCGCCCCAGTCAAGCTCTTTGGGACTGTCGGAGAAAGCTGCACCATCTCCAGCTGTCCCATAGACTTTGCATGGAGCGGTTGTGGGCATGCTCAACTGGTCCATGCAGACAGGAGACTGGTGGGAGCAGCCGGACACACACAGATCAGACACTTATTCGATGGACAGTCCTTATCGCTTAACTACAAATCAATAGGATATTACGAAGACATTCCGTTTACTAAGCCAAATTCGCCTCCTCATCCATCTCCGTAAATGAGGCTTTCTCTTGATGACTCCTTCGCCCAGGAGAAATCAATGGGACGAGGAAAGCAGTCGGGTTCATCTGTTTACATGGTAATGTTTTCATAGGACATTTCCAATGTGAACGTCTCATTTGTGGAATCTCTTTGAAGGGTTTGACAAGCTTTCCCCGGACGCCGCGTCATTGTGCCGAGCGCAAGTGCAGAACATGGAGCAGGTAAGAAAATAAATGGATAAAAGAGAATAAATCTGGACACTAATGGTGCAGTACCACAGTGCAGTGGGATGGCCTTAGGGAGTATACCGTGACATCATTATCAGGGCCACCACCACTCCCATCCTCTGCTCCGGCTCCTGAGTGGCTGGCTGCAGTACCAGCAGAACTAAACTCTTTGTATGGAGCCAAGGAACGGATCGGCTGACCGACGCCACGGCCTAAACAAGAAGATTGTTACAGCAGCAAATTATGGTTAATTCTCCGTTTCATCAGGTTCTGATCGAATTAGGAAATCCTGACCCCACCCCCTCCCCACCCTCGTCAAGCTCCCTTTTCAGGAAAGTGGTGGAGAAATGCCACTTTCGCAAAAGATTTTGTGCAGCTGGTGTTAACAAGTCACAAACACACCAGAAAACTGGTATGGGGGGGACTGATAAATGTCTCTGGGGTGGACTCACCATAGACTCTACAGGGAAACTTCCCAGGGGGCGGTACCAGGGGTCTCCTGAGCCCTCCTCACAGCTGCTGGCTGGGTAAGTAACTCTCTGACGCTCCCCTCCTGAATTCGACTGTATTGTCATCCTCAAGCAACTGCAGCATGAGGATAGAATGAGGCAGCTGGTGCTCACCACCGCACAAGTGGGTATTTTGTGTTGCTGGGGCAGTATTTATGATGCACTGTGGTATGTGGTTCTGCTGGAGTGGTATTTTGAGCCGCGATATGGTATTGCTGGCCCTGCCTACTTGTGTTGCCCCTTGCCTACTGTCAATTTGGACACACCTACAATATGGGGCCACTTTTAAGTTTTTTTTTCCAGGGCCACTTTAAAGGGGTATTCCCATCACAGACAATGGGGGCATATCGCTAGGATTTGCCCCATTGTCTGATAGGTGCCGTTTCCAGCTCTGGTACCCGCACCTACTACAAGAACGGAGCGGGGAGAGTTGTGGCTAGAGGACCACCACCAGCTCCCCGCTGCTCCCATAGAAGTGAATGGGAGCGCAACGCGCATGTGCGACTGTAACACCCCAGAGTGGTGTTACCACTCTTTCTCCCTGCTTTTATCTATGTTTGCTTACCTTAATGTCATTCTATGAATTCTTATTCCAGGACCTGCAAAAATGTGTATATCAATGTAATGTTTGGAACTTTTTTTATATGTAATGTGTCTGGTGTACCAGCAGGTGGCAGCAACAAAGGCAGAGCTACTGTATAGTTACTCAGAATGGACCTTTCCATTCCATTCTGGATAGAAGTGGACTGTTCCCACTTCCTGCAGGAAGGGTGGAGATCTAGTTAGAGTCAGTATAGAGTACCCCCTGCTAGGGGAAGGGTGTGCAGGGCACTCCTCTGCTGGATGTGCCCACGTCAGCCAGAGCACCTTCAGCTCTGGTGGCCTGAAATACAGAAGTATACAGCCTCTGCACATTTTCTGTCCTTGCCAAATCTCTTCCCCAACTTTACTACAGCTTACCCTTGCTGATCTTGTAGTTCCCGGTGGTGGTGGGTCCCTGCGAAGGTTCTCACCACCCATTACCATAAAGAACTGTAAGCCATGATGACGTGAAGCAAACCTCTCCCACGTTTTTTGCTACTCCCACTTTTAAAATATCTATTTAGGGTATATTGTATCATTTATTTCATACACTGAATGGACAAAAAGTCTTCTACTTCTCTTCCAGCTCAGATATGTTCTGCAGAGATCAAACAGTAAAACCAGTTCAAAAAATCTAAAAAAAAAATGCCCTATTTATGATATCGGGACTTTGTTTTCCCCATATAGGTTGTATCTCCGGCTTATATCACATTTTTGTCATGTACATCTCGGCAGCAATTAGATTTAATTAAGATAGGTCGATATTATCTGCCGCTATCTTTTATGTATGAAATGTCAATTGCATCCCCGGGGAGCGGCTATGATTCCCCTCGCAGGACGGAGAATTTCGTATATGCCAGATACTAATGGAACGATCTGCAAGGTGACCCTGGTATGACAATATTCATCATGTGGCACAATAATGGCATAAATCAAGTGCAGTAAATAGCAATTGCATGACCCATGACATTGGTTTGTCAATGCTGTTGTGAACGAAACTCAGTATACAAATTTTTTGTAAACAAAATCTTGTTATGTAGATATATATATATATATATATATATATATTTATATATATATATATCCGTATATACAGTACAGACCAAAAGTTTGTAATGTCCAAACTTTTGGGCCCTGATTTATCACACCTTCACTCCAGAATTCTGTCTTCAAAAAGTCGCACGATAGGGCTTTTGCGACTTTTTTGCGCATTTTTTTGCGACTTTTTGCATGTGTACACCACTCACTCCAGTTTGTAATATGGGTGGAAAAGTGGGTGTGGTTAGCCATGTTAATGAGTTTCACTCCAGATTTATCATTGCGACTTTTTTAAAAAAGTCGCAAAATAGTCGCAATCTCACTCCAGGAGGAGGGTGGAGTAGGAAAAGTGGAGGAGCTTCTCTAGACAGAAGTGTTAGGTTTAAGGACAAGTCACATTTATCAAACAACCTGTGACGTTTGATAAATGTGGCAGAAAGTACTCCAACACAGACTGAAGCAAAACTGACTTCACATATTCTCCTAATGATAAATTCCCCCCTTGGTCTGTACTGCATATATGTGTTCCAAGATTGTAATAAATTTAAAGGGGTTGTGTCACAAAACATATTCTACATTTATACTGAATACTTTTGTAATTGTATGTAATTAAATATTTTGTAATTCAATAAAATGTATCTGCATAGCGCCACCTGCTGTTTGTTCTTTTCCTTATTTCTCTGTTCTCCTAAGTAACATCACTGAGGTGGTCGCACATGCTCACTTCCATCCTTCAACTGCAACCAGATGTATCTACTGTTCACAAACATCCAGATTACAAATTACCCCTGTTCTAGTGCATTACACATGTTTAAATTCAGCATGTCCAATCCTTCTCTTCCACCAGCTTTGGCATGGGACAGGCAGGGGGCCGCCATACATATTAGATCTCTAAGTGGTCATGCACCAATAGACGTGCTTATCTAATGGACAACCATTGGAAAAAAACATTCATAATTGGAGCTACTGCAGAAAAGCTGATTGGTCCGGACCTTCGCTGAACTGATATCGATAGGTCATCAATATTAAAATCCTGGATAACCCCTTAAAGGGGTTATCCCATGATTAATGCAAAAAAAAAAAAAAAAAGAATAATCTAGAACATCACAGCCTCTTTCTAGAACCAACCCTAAACCTCGCAAGGATCCAGAGATCTCCCCATTCATTGCTCCAATTATACAGCTAGATTAATTTCAGGCTGGCAGCTTAGTGGCATGTCCTCTCTCAAGAGTGTGTCCTGTCTGCTGTAGCTGGTGGCAGGTGAAGGATGGAACTGATCATCTCAGTGAGCAAGACAGAGAAATTAGAAAAAGACCCACCAGCAGGTGGCGCTATACAGATAGCTTTAATTGAATAGCTCAGTGGCTATAATAACATTTTAATTACATACAATTACAAAAGTATTTCGATCCAGGTGCTGGTTTATAAACTGCAGAATATTTTTCTTGAGACATCCCCTTAACCCCCTAAATGTTTTGCCAGAGTGGCGCTCCAACAGTGTGAAAAGTAGCTAACTGGAGGGGGGCAGGGCTGCTTTAGATGCTGCTAGCTGAATGGTAGCAGCTAGAAACATGCAACTGATCTTGTTTGAAAGCAGATATTCCAAGCTTTCAGACAATACCAAAATGACAGAGAAAGATATCACTGATAGAAATCGGGATGCTGTGAATGCAGCTGAAAATGAAAGTAAAAACAGGTTTTACTCGCGACTTTATTTCTAACAGTTATTTCTACTCTGTTGCTTGGACTTTAGCTGTCATTTTGGTCTTGTATGAAAGCCTGGACTGTCAGCTTTCAGGCAAGACTAGCATATTTCTAGCTGCTACCATTGAGGAGATATCACCATCTAAAGCAGCCCTCCCCCCCTCCAGTTAGCTACTTTTCACACTGCCCGAGTTGGACTCGGGCAGAACAGTAAGGTGTTGAAGCACTATATCTTAAAATTGCGGTCGGCTTGTGGTTCAGTCTCACAGATGACATTAAAACCTTTTCTCATTAAATTTCATTAAACTGTGACACAGACTTGTTTATGGCTCCTCAGCTCAGGGTGAAGGAATTTTTTTCCTGGTAGGATTGTAAAAATAATGACAGCCCCGAATGCGAAATGTGATGGGTTTTTACAAAAATACTGTTCCCGAGGCTGTTCCCGAGAGGATGCTGAGGGTGTCACGCCTAAAGGAAGAGATTATGTTGGAAACGTAAAGTCAGACTTAGAGAAAAAAATTTGAAGAATGTATCCAATATCGATCCGAAAAGGGTAAAATATGCAGTGCACCTGTAGGGGGCAGCACTGCAGCATCTTTGGACAATTTTAAATATGAATTTGTGCTTCGTCTCAGTCTACCCATAGTTTGCAGTGGTGCAGTGGCCACTCATCCTATGGCTAGATATGGTGGTGCATAAGAACCTCCTTTCTGTGAGCATGCTAATACAGATGACCAGCTTAGGCGGGGTTCACATCTTCAGTTTTGTCTCCGGCAGATGGCACAACCGGATCTCCATTCACTGCAATAGGATCCGGCGGCGATCCGGCTGCTTACTGGAGTATGTGCCAGGTTTAAGCATGTAGCATTTTGTGCCTGGCCAAAGTCCCACACGTACCCCGGATATGGTGAATTCCGGCAGTCTGTCCCCCCGACGGAACAGACTGCTGGAATTAAGGATTTAGATGTGAACCCAGTCTTAAAAAGAACCGGTCAACAAGAAATTGATTCAGACACAGTCCCTTGTAGGGGTAGATCAGCTGAATGTAAGGATACCTTTCATTTTGTGATCTGTGGCTTCGTTCTGGAGAAAAAGGAGCAGTTAAGAGCACCGAGAGCGGACCCAAGCCACTCTGTGCACCCTTGCCCCTACTGCTTCCTCTGCCAGACCCTCCTTCTCCTTCTGGATTGACAGGGCCAGGTGAGAAGACTATGCAGGAACCCGTCTCTGTCAATGGAGGAGGAGCATGAGATGCCGACATAGGAAGGAGGAGGAGCAAGGGTGCACAGAGTGGCTTGGGACTGCCCTTGGTGCACCTAACATTTCTGGTGAGAGACTCCCTCTAACTTTTTTGGAGGTTTTTAGCTACCATCCAGGGTTGGACCTGTCTGAGCATCAGTAATCCCTTTGTGGGGCCAGGTTCTGAAACAATAATAGACCTCAATGGTCCAGCAGAAGACAACCCCATTTGGAGGAGACTTTGGAGCCAATCAGTTACCTCTAGGGTCCTTTTCTTATGGAACGATTCACAAATAACCTATAAAGTCGGCATAAACTTAAGATTTTGATCAATGGTCCGTGTTAACATTTGTAAGAACCATCTCACCTCCAGACTAAACTAACACAGTGGACTTATACAAGGTGGCAAATGGTCCTCAAACTCATGCCGTACACACTGGAAAAAATCCATCACGTTACTGACTGACCTTAGCCTTCTGTCGGCCATTGTGAACCATCGGTCAACAATTATCTTGCGTGTATGGGCAGCTGGAGATCTGATATATGAGAGGTTCCCACAATGTAGAGAACATCCATGAAGGCCTTCGAATGCTGGACCATCACAGCTCCAGGAGGTTGGCCTCTTCTTAAGATTCTGAATCTACCTCCTCCGCCTCGTCCCATTGATCGTTCACAAGACGGCAACGTTTCCTTTTTACCCTACAAATTTTCTCGTGCCTGTAAAGAGTCAATCAGAAGCTCCACATTGTTAGCAGGACGATTATTGATTGTGTCTACTGATTGTATTGGCCCCCTGCAGTCACACATATTTATCGCTCCGTGTAACGGCATTTACCAATTACCGTAATCTTATTTAATTCAATGAGTTAAATACGACTTCACGTGTCACGTTTAGCCACGAGGCATGAGCGTCACATGCAGAGCCTGTGATACATAGCTTTCTACTGTCATTTAGAGAGCGGAGAGAGAAGTCATTGTATTTACGATGAGAGGTGCAACCATTAAAATGTACATTCATTATTATCTATAGGTATAGGTCTGCATCCTATAGAGGGTCTCCAACCTGAGCAGCTTGGCCCCTACCGCCTCCTCATGATAGCTACCGCACAGCCAAAATGGCTTCTGTGGAAACTGGAGTCAGAAGATGGGGGTTGTTCATGAGCTTTGACTCTTCCACTCACTAGAGTGCGAGGGGCCACAGTGGTCTTTCGAGTGACTTGTTTGACTTTGTGTTCCCTGTGTTTTTGGAATTTCCATTGGGATCAATAGTAAATAGCTGAAATCTGGAAAGGTGTGCCCACCTACCATGAATGCCCTTAAAATGCTCAGGATCATCTTTAAAATGACCATTGCATAAACCCCTGTGGTCCAGATTGTCTAGGGACTGTTGGCCAACTCTCCCAGATGTCCAGGAGACTACTAGAGAAAGGGGAGACTTCCCGGACTCCTGGAAGAGCTGGCGAATCTCCCACACAGCACATGGAGGACTTCCTTCTCCAAGAAAGTGGCCCTCCATGAGCTCTAATGGTATGTGGACCATGATGCTGTGCTATGAGACTCAACCCTAGTGCCCACCGAGGGCACCAGGGGGTGTAGTGCGAGGGGTGCACCACCAATGAGGTCAGGTGAGGTGATCGCTTTAGGCAGCACCAGGTAAGGGCAAGAGGCGGTCAGCAGAAGGTCCATGGGCTGAAGGGAAGGGGTTAGGTTAAGAAATTGGCATTGGGGAGTGGGAGTACCCTTTCAGTTCTCGCCTCAGGCAGCAGAAAGGCTAGGTGCACCCCTTTGTGGTGCGTCACAAAAAGGGACATATAAAAGGCCCATGTGCGTTCCCAAAAATTGTCATGGCCTTGCTTTGCCCACTGCACTCTTCTATCAAGTGTAATGCTGATGTGCACCTTTGTGTCCCGGGTTGTTAGGACTAGAGGAGTTCGGTGCTCCTCTGCACCACCATGCCTGTTCACAGTAGCTGGCAGTAAGGATAATGGGTTCCTCAGCTGCCAAATATTAGGAGTAGATGCCGTAGGCTTAGGAGGTTGCAGCTTGTGTTCTGACATTGGGAAACTCTTTTGCAACTGGTTGCCAAGTGGCTGAGGTGGATGATCAGAGTATGGTGCATGGAAACCCTTCAATTGGCCTATGTTACTATTAGGTGTGAGGTGCCTGTGGGGACTTTGCAATGGCAAGACGTATCCTTGTGGCATCATCTAGCAAGGCTCCAAACACATCTACCTACCCCAGAAGGTCACTGAGGAGCAGGCGGTGAGCTGACCTACGGAAAGGTTCCCTCTATTGGGCTTGGCTAGTCTAACCATAGGAGTGGACAGCTTGTGGTCTGTGTGGGCCATTGTTGAGGCGGTGTGAGCGAAGTGTTGGCATCACTGCCTGGGAAGAGCCAGTTCTGAGGAATCTGGTGGGGACCATGAGAGACGTCAACCTGGAGAGAAACCAAGGAAGCTTTCACTGGGACTTGGAGGACTGTGTTAAATGACAACCTGAGGAGGAAACAAGGCCCAGAAACTGATACCCCACAGTGAAGTTGGTTCTGCCAGTACCGGGTCCCTACTGTGCTTCACTATCGGCTGATCCCTCGACGCAGGAGAAAATGGTTGGGAATGCCGCTGAGCCAACCAGAAGGACAGTGGCGGGGAGGGGAGTATGTCATAGTTGATTTTTTCCAACCATTTGATGGCCAACTCAAAGGTTTTTTTGTGGTGGAATGTTTGAGTGATCTGCAGCCGTGGTCCACCAGTAACCGCTAAGAGTAAAGTGCCACCTAGAGTGTAGACCAACCGTCAAGCGTCTGTGCCTATAAGTGTGAACTGAAAGTCATTACCATTTGAAGAAAAAGAATAAGCCCTTGTTTAACCAATGCAATGGTCATGGTCACATGCTCCCCTGCAGCCAATGACTGGCTTCAGCGGTGATGTGGTCACACGTGGCACTCCACTGCTGAAGCCAGTCATATGACCAGGGGTGCACCTAGCCTTTCTGCTGCCTGAGGCGAAAACTGAAGCGTTACCCTGACAAATTTCTTACCCTAACCCCTTTGCCACAATGAAAGCGCTCATTGCCCATGGCCCTTCCACTGCGCCCACTCTTGCCCCTACCTGGTGCTGCCTGAGGCGATCGCCTCAACTGGCCTCATTGGTGGTGCACCCCTGCATATGACCATGCCCATGCGGTGGCAGATGTAAACATGGGACTGTAACATGGACATGTGGGAGGCATTGTGGAGAACCGGATCAGCGGGGGCAGGTAAGTATGAATCCTGTGTTTCTGGAGGCAGCTGGGAGCACTTACAAAACAATCATTATTCCCAGAGAACCCCTTTAAAGCAGTATCCTGATTCCTGTTTCATGAATACAATGCCACAATATACAGTAAAGACTGACAGAGCAGAATGAGTGAGGATTTGTATGGAAATGTAGGTGACAACTGTCGTGAGCCCTGTGTTTATTTTCATAGTGGTTGTCAGAATGGTCTTGGATTTTGAAATTCGCCTAGTGGAGGAAATCCCCAACCCCAACCCCATGGGATCAAGAGGTTCCCCATCAGTTGGAGTTTGGGAGCGTACACAAAATAAGTGCTCCATTCATCTCTCATATGTGGTTCCTTTGAGCAGCAGATGACGGTGGCGCGCAGCACGACATGCCATATGTACGTTATAATTATAACGTGTTATCAAAAATATATTGTTTTAATATCATGTGACATAATATCAGCAGCTGCAGCTTCACCAAACAACCAGGTTTCCATGGAAACTTTTCTGTTCCAGTAAAAGATAATGATTATGTTTCTTCTCAATGTACAACATGGCAACAAACAAGATCGCAGGACGACGCACACCATGGCAGTATTGTCAAAGCTGCCAGATGGCGCTGACTTTTCAAGGCAAAATTTCAATATTGACTTCTCTATCATCATAACATGCGATGACCTGAATGATGCAGAAGTATGCACACCCCAAATACTAGAATCAGTACAGAGGTGTGAGGGGAAATGGGGCCCCGGGCAGTAGATAGGACCCACCACCAAAAAGGTGATCTTGTATTCTGCTGTGTGTGATACTGTATATTTTTATCTTTATATACAAAGTATTTATATAGTAAGATTGCGCTATATAGCTTGGCTGTATCACTGTCAATGTGCGTAGTGCTATTAACTTGCATTGGGGACCAATAGGCCCCAGAAGAGAAGGAGCTCTGTTGGACCTACTTCCTCTGCAACCCTTCCACTGGCACTAGGGCAGACCCTGTACCCATACATGCAATATCCCTACATCTTATCCACTCCCAGTCATCCTTAGCTTGGGAGGTCATCACTCCACTTGGGGTGCCCCATCGCAAAGTCCCATCAAGTATGTCTGCTAAGCAGTGGTACCCATGGGTGCACCTAGCCTTTCTGCTGCCTGAAATGAAAACTGAAACAGCGCCCCTCAATCCCCAATGCCAATTTCTTAACCTAACCCCGGAAATTCTGACCTGTTCCCTGGAAATCATACCTGACGTCTTCAATTTTATAGCATGGAGGATGAGAGGTTAAATCCACCGCGAAAGGTGTCAAACGTTTCTCTTCCCAAGATATCATTATGCAGCCAATAAAAGTCAATTGATTTCTCATATTTCACCAGCTTTGTGTTCAAGGTCAGATCAGGACTCCAGAAAGAAATGACAATAAAGACGGCCCAGGTGAAGAAAGAAATCTAAGGAACTGTCAACAAGATTATAGTAGTTATATTCTTGTACATAGGAGCAGTATTATAGTAGTGATATTCTTGTACATAGGAGCAGTATTATAGTAGTGATATTCTTGTACATAGGAGCAGTATTATAGTAGTTATATTCTTGTACATAGGAACAGTATTATAGTAGTTATATTCTTGTACATAGGAGCAGTATTATAGTAGTTATATTCTTGTACATAGGAGCAGTATTATAGTAGTCATATTCTTGTACATAGGAGCAGTATTATAGCAGTTATATTCTTGTAGATAGGAGGCAGTATTATAGTAGTTATATTCTTGTACATAGGAGCAGTATTATAGTAGTTATATTCTTGTAGATAGGAGGCAGTATTATAGTAGTTATATTATTGTACATAGGAGCAGTATTACAGTAGTTATATTCTTGTACATAGGAGCAGTATTATAGTAGTTATATTCTTCTGCATAGGAGGCAGTATTATAGTAGTTATATTCTTGTATATAGGAGCAGTATTATAGTAGTTATATTCTTGTACATAGGAGCAGTATTATAGTAGTTATATTGTTGTACATAGGAGGCAGTATTATAGTAGTTATATTGTTGTACATAGGAGGCAGTATTATAGTAGTTATATTCTTGTACATAGGAGGCAGTATTATAGTAGTTATATTCTTGTACATAGGAGCAGTATTATAGTAGTTATATTCTTGTACATAGGAGCAGTATTATAGTAGTTATATTCTTGTACATAGGAGCAGTATTATAGTAGTTATATTCTTGTACATAGGAGCAGTATTATAGTAGTTATATTCTTGTACATAGGAGGCAGTATTATAGTAGTTATATTCTTGTACATAGGAGGCAGTATTATAGTATTTATATTCTTGTACATAGGAGCAGTATTATAGTAGTTATATTCTTGTACATAGGAGCAGTATTATAGTAGTTATATTCTTGTACATAGGAGCAGTATTATAGTAGTTATATTCTTGTACATAGGAGCAGTATTATAGTATTTATATTCTTGTACATAGGAGCAGTATTATAGTAGTTATATTCTTGTACATAGGAGCAGTATTATAGTAGTTATATTATTGTACATAGGAGCAGTATTATAGTAGTTATATTCTTGTACATAGGAGCAGTATTATAGTAGTTATAATTCTTGTACATAGGAGCCAGTATTATAGTAGTTATATTCTTGTACATAGGAGCAGTATTATAGTAGTTATAGTCTTGTTACATAGGAGCAGTATTATAGTAGTTATATTCTTGTACATAGGAGGCAGTATATAGTATTATATTCTGTACATAGGAGGCAGTATTATAGTAGTTATATTCTTGTACATAGGAGGCAGTATTATAGTAGTTATATTCTTGTACATAGGAGCAGTATTATAGTAGTTATATTCTTGTACATAGGAGCAGTATTATAGTAGTTATATTCTTGTACATAGGAGCAGTATTATAGTAGTTATATTCTTGTACATAGGAGCAGTATTATTGTAGTTATATTCTTATACATAGGAGCAGTATTATAGTAGTTATAGTCTTGTTCATTTTGGCACAAAGTATGACTTGAAGCTTTAGGCCCCAATATGTAATCCTTGCCAGAGCCCTGTTGTTACGTGCCATTTATAGTAGCTGTGTTCTTGTATATAGCAGGTGGCTCTGTGGGTCCCCTTAGGCTCTAAGGTTGGAGTGTAATTGGAACCTTCAGACCACTTTAGCTTTACCTCTTACTTGAATTTGTATTTGAGATTCTGGTTGTAGGAGGCTCCAGCTTTTTCAGTGCAGGGATACAATTAAATTCTTTGTTCAGATGTCTTCCAAATAATGACTAATTTCCTTTGTACAGTTCTTTCCCATTGTGAGATTTATTTGAGAGTTCATCTGCTAGACCTGTCGGCATCACTGGCTCAAAGACATTTTTTTGCAAGTACCTTTTGCAAAAATCAATAAAAACATTTTAACAAATTCCCAGAGAATGAAGAGAAGCCTAACCGTAGGTATTAATGCAGGAGAAGGAAGGATTTAATTAGCGGGTTTAGAAGGCTGCAGAGCTGTAGATATGAAGTGGCTTTTCTCTATCCTGTGCTTTTATATGAGCTTGAATTTGAAGTTCATTCTACTGCATTTTTCAGGCTTTTACACCCCCAGGCAGGGGCGTAACTACCATAGCGGCAGACCATGCAACTGCTATGGGGCCCAGGACAAGAGGGGGCCCAGTCAGTCTTAGGGTTCATGGACAAGACTGGTGCTGGCCCGTGCCGGTATTGTGGCCCGCATTTGCTGGGTCCGCAATACACCGGCACCGGCAATGTGCAGTCCGCATCACGGATCGCGTACCCATTTACTTCAATGGGTCCGCAATCACGGAGATGCGGTGCGTAGGCACGGATCGCAACACCACGGAAACACTACGGTGTGCTTCCGTGGTGTTTCTGGCCGTGCGTCCGCTCCACAAAAAATTAGTGCCCGTAATTTGCGGTCCACAATGCACGGGCACTGACAGTGGGGCCACTTCTGCCCCCTCAATCTACCCCATATTATGGCTGTGTAGGCCATCCACAGCCGCTGGATGATGCAAATTCACAGGTTGAAATTTTGTTCTAGTTTTTCAAGTGTTTCTTCCTATAAAGAATGAGCGATGGCTTGCCTGGCCATCAGAAATCCCCAGATCCAATTTTCAAGCCATTTGTCACGTTGTGGAGCTTTCACCAGGTACAGAACTGCAGGATGAAATGATTATTAACTGATGTCAACTAAGAAAGGACAGGAAAACAGGCCCCAGGCTGTGAACGCAGTGTGGACTGGAA
Source organism: Rhinella marina (assembly GCA_900303285.1). Classification (NCBI taxonomy): domain Eukaryota; kingdom Metazoa; phylum Chordata; class Amphibia; order Anura; family Bufonidae; genus Rhinella; species Rhinella marina. Next base: position 86,239 of record ONZH01002998.1, read on the forward strand.
CATACTCTGTAATGGCCCCCAGAAAAATGTCCTGGGGGAGGGTCCCGGAATAAATATAATCCTGCCTGGAAATTTCACGCAGATTAAAATGTCACATACCGTAATACAAGGAAGTAGGTGCTGCAAGTGGCTACGGGGAAAAGAAATCGGTTACCAATTAACCCTGCCATAGTATGTGGCAGAGTTTGAAGTCGCCCCAACACTATACTGGACCCTCCCATCCAGACACCGTGTTTCTGCTCTATGGAGGGGATGGTAAAGCGTGGTGCACCCCAATGAGAAATATATCCAGAGAGTCAGAGTCAGTCTGCAGTAAACCAGTAAACCAGTATGCTTCTTTACTGGAGTACAGAACTTCAGTTGCCTCTGCCCTTCACTGTAGTTGGCAGAGCTTGTGACATGCTGCGTGCTGCTGATCGAGGTGCAGCTTACATCCTCTCCTGTGCCTTAGCCCAACATCTGTGTCCAGCCTCATGCTCATCCAGTTTGGAAAGGTCAGGCTGGCCATACACATAATCATAATCATACATATGAATGATCTGACCACCGACATACCAGACTAAACCGGCAGATCAAGGACTTTTTGAAAAAGTGTAATGTCCTTGCGCAAAGTGTCAAATAACTGGCTGTAATCACGTCATACAGGTCTACTTTCAGCCGACAACAGCCATGAACTAGGGGCAACGGCAATTAATGTGGAGACTTGTGGCCCCCGGCTCAGTACAGGGTTAACACAGGAGCTCTGAGTGGGCACAGCTTTACTATGTGATCTGCTTCCCCTTTAACTGCAGGCTTCTCGCTGGCTTTAAATCCAGCACAGGACGCTGCAGGGACGATGGAGCGAATGACGTTTCATTGTAACACTTTTGTTTTTAAGTCTTTTGTGAAAGCTGCATCTTCAGCAAGTGTCCTAATTACAGAGGAAATGTGCCATTGTGCGACACATTGAGAATCTGTCTTGTTTCTCTAGAAAGGAAAATGCTTTGTACCGGAAGGAAGAAGAACAAGCCGATTAAATAAATTCCCGACTTATTATCATCATACAGAAATATTAGCAGCCAACATGTGCGCTCCGGGAAGCATCTGCATTTCAGCACTTGTCGATCTGCAACTTTCATATTCTGGAAGTTGTTTCCGTGTATTATCAGGATACAATGTGCTGGAGTTCAGGGGTGGACTTGGGTCAATGCCCAGGGGGCCACCCGAGCCCTGCTCACGGCTGCTGCCCGGGTACATAATGATCTGATGCTCTCAGCATTAATTAAAGAACTCCTGCAAAAAATTTTATTCTATGACCTGTTAGAAAGGTGCATGATATAATCTATAGTGAATGCAATCTTCTTATCAGTGACTGTAATTCTTATCCCCTCTCTTCTAATTGTAGCTGGGTCATGTGACCAACTCCCCGACCTCCAACTGACCCAGGACAGGAAGCCAGTTACTGCTCTATTCATTCCTATGAGACTGAAAGTGATGCTCCCATAGGAATGCATAGAGAATTAGACTTCCTGTTCACACATAAGATGCTGTGTCAGTTGGGGGGTCTAATTCCTAGTCACATGACACAGATGAGAAACATCAGGGAGATATAACTCAAAAATACAGACACTGGTAAGAAAATGACATTCACTACAGATTACATCATGTACATTTCTAGCAGGACATGGAATACATTTTTGGTGGGAGTTCTTCTTTAATGCTAGGAGCATCAAGTACTTCAGCACCTGGCCAAGAGTCCCAAGTGCCCTCCTGAACTCTGTGTCATCATCCTCAAGACGGTGATACAGTTGAATACTACAGAGCTGATCGGAGTATTTTGTGCTGCACTGTGCTATTTGGTTCAGCTAGGGCGGTATTTTGTGCTGCACTACTGTATTTCAGGCCCCGCCTACTTGCATTTACCCGACTTCTGCCAATTTGGACTTGCCTACAATACGGGGCCAAATTTAGATTGTTTCCAGGGCTAATTTAAACGGGTTATTGAAACCTAGAAAACCCACCTACAATGCCTGCTAAGCATGACCTCAACTCTCCGCGCCCCCCTGCAGGATGAAGTCATCTGCACACAGGAGATATGCAGCAGCGGCTGTGGAGGGATCAAGAAGGATACTGTTCGTTGGGGACTGCTCATTGTGGGTGGGTTTTTCAGGGTTGGATAACCCCTTAGAGTCCCCAGTCCACCCATGCTGGAGTTCCACAAGTTGTACCTACTAGATAGAACCAGTTGATACTTACCACAATGTATAGGGCACTGCCAGAATATTTTTGTTACACCATATAAGCTTCCATTGTTCCTAATCATCCTCTTCCAAGCAAACAGATCCCAGGAGACCTCGGTGTTGTGCACTTTGGCCGTCATAGCTGCCTGCATATCCTCAAGGTCAGGACTAGTTTTCTTGAAATTGAGGCCCTGCCCAACAAGCAAAGTGAGTCCCCGTTTTGAACGGTATAAATGTATAGCTTTTGATCATAAAATGCCTAATTAACATCTCCATACAGTACTTAAATGGGTTGTCCCACAAAAAATATTCTACAGTTTTCACACCAGCCCCTGGATCTGAATACTTTTATAATTGCTTGTAATTAGAAATTTAGCATAGCCACTGAGTTATTCAATAAAATGTACCTGTATAGAGCCACCTGCTGTTTGTTTTCTTTGTCCTGCTCACTTAGTCGGCCACACATGCTCAGTTTCATCCTTCAAAACTGCCTCTTGAGTTGTGATAAGGAGAGCATGGACACGCCTCCTGAGCTTTGATAGGGAGAGCTGAGACATGCCTTCTGAGCTGTGATAGGGAGAGCTGAGACACGCCTCCTGATCTGTGATAGGGAGATCATGGACACGCCTCCTGAGCTGTGATAGGGAGAGCTGAGACACGCCTCCTGATCTGTGATAGGGAGATCATGGACACGCCTCCTGAGCTTTGATAGGTAGAGATGAGACACACCCTCTTAGCTGCAGCAGAAAAGACACTCCCCTTAAGTTGCCAGCTTGATATAAATCTATCAGAACAATGAATGTGGAGATCTCTGGACCCATGTGCAGTACAGGGCTGGTTCTAGTTTTGTTAGAAAGAGATTGTCATTTACTATATGATGTCTGATTTTCATTTTTTACATTAGTCATGGGATAACCCCTTTAAATAACATAGTCCAAATAATACTATAACACAGTGCATAAATAAAACCTCCATACAATTTCCAAATAATTGACTCCTAATTATACCTCCACACAGTATCCCAATAATGTCCAAATAATATGGTCATATTGTGGAAATAACGCCTTGTACAGTAGCCAAATAATTTAGTCAAAATAATACTGTCATAAATGCTGAAATAACACCTCCATAAAGTATCCAAATAATAGACTCGAAATAATACTGTAATGCCTCCATACAGTATCCAAAAAGATGTACAAGTAATTCCATGATACAGTGCATCAATAGTTCCCCCATACAGTATCCAAACAACAGACTCCAAATAATACAGTTAAATAATGTCTCCCTACAGTGTCCAAATAATAAACTCCAAATAGTACCATCATTCAGTGCCCAAAACCTTCAATACAGAATCCAAATAGGCTCCAAATTATACTGTCATACAATGCATTAAAATATCTCCGTACAGTAGCCAAATACTAGGCTCTAAATAATACGGCCTTACAATGCATAAATAATACCTCCATGCTGTATCCAAATAATAGACTCCAAATAATACCGCCATTCAATGCGTATATAATACTGCCATACAGTATCCAAATAATACCGTCATACAATGCATAAATAATGCCTCCCTACCGTATCCAAATAATAAACTCCAAATAGTATCATCATTCAATGCCAAAATAACTCTTCAATACAAAATCCGAATAGGCTCCAAATTATACAGTCATACAATGCATTAAAAATACCTCAATACAGTAGCCAAATACTAGGCTCCAAATAATACTGCCTTCCAGTGCATAAATAATACCTCCATGCTGTATTCAAATAATAGACTCCAAATAATACCGCCATGCAATGCATATATAATACCGCCATATAGTATCCAAATAATACAGGGCCCATACAGAATGCAAATAATTTAGCATCTCTTAAGATCAGACCTTTCTCTTTCTTTTCTTTTTTTCTGTAATCCACATGAAATGCTGAAGCTATCCACCGGCTACAGATGTAGCTCACTACTCTTCCTCCTGCACCATTCTGATAGTAATGCATTACAAATAGTAGCGCAACATACATACTGACAATGCTGTCTACATCAATATAGCAGTTATATATTCCTGTGCATTGAGTGATAATATAATAATTACAGTGCTGTACATAACCTACTCTTCCTATAGGGGGCACTATTATAGCAGCGATCATCTTGGAGGCAGCATGCTGTACAATTTTCCGGATCAGTCATCCCAACATTTCCTTTGATAGCCCACATGATGTGCACTGCTCAGCAGGGGGCGACAGGGAGCGTAGGAGAAATCCCACCAGGAGAGTGGGAAAATGAAATCTGTGCTCCTTGCAGATATTACAGCAATTCTGCAACCTTTCTAGATGTTTTACCGTGAGAGCCTGCGCTGTCTGAAGATTTTCCTCCGTCTGGGGCAAATAACACGGTATAGGGCTCTGCTTTGATGAGAAATCTTTTGGAATTTAGATCAAAGGAGGTAACTGTGAGAACATGAGTCAGGCCAGTCACCAATGAGACGCACGCTGGCGATTTCTATAATTATTCCTGCGGTATCTGTGCCATCTCAGGCTGCTGCATACACTATAGGTTAACATCTGTTTTCTTCCTGCCTCGCTTCAAGGAATAGATAAGAGATTTGATGCGTGAGAGGTCGAAATCCCTTTATTAGCCTGAATGAGACATAAAACATGACTCATGGTGACGCCTGTGTGACTTGGTATTACCTGACTGAGCTTTTGGAGGACATAAGGAGGATACCCAACAGTCCAATATTTCATTTTTAGTAGTTTGGATACTGCAGAGCTATGAACATTTGAAATATACCATAATGCGTCTTGTCTCAGCGATCAGTTTCATCAAGGTAAAGTATCTATCACTCTGCATGCCCCAAATCACCTGCAGAGCCATGGAAGTAAATGATAAAATTCTGACTTCCATCAGCCACCACTAGAGGGAGCTAAAAGTGAACCTTTCATCAAAATTGACCTATAGAGCTATTTACATGTTCCTACTGTTCATGCTGCCATCATTCATACAATGGTTTTCTTTATGCTCAAAAGTAGAGTGGTTATGTCAAAAATCAACTTTGCAAATGTACCTGACATCATCTACAGGTAGCTGATGGAGTCATTGGGATGTTGCACTGGATGAAGCGAGTCATGAGACATTTCCCCGCTCTCCTGCCCATCTCTCTCCCAGACCGCCTGGCTGTGTCCAAAATCTCACACAGGCGCAGAAGATATCCTTCCGCTGCCACAAACCTGACATGCACAGTGAGCGGAGGTGCATACACCTGGCCTTCAAGTGCTCACTGCGCATGCGCCAAGACCAATGTCAGCTGATCTCTGTGATGCAGGAGCATCTGGAGCTACAGGACCACGGACAGCAGTGAGTGCTGGAAGCCAAGGTGTATATGCCCCGGCTTGTCAGTTTGCGGGGGAGCAAGAAGGAAGGCAAGGGGCAAGGGTGGTCCATGAGAGGGAGAGGGGAGGTCTATGAGAGAATGAGATGGGTGGAAGCAGGGGCGGATTGGCCATAGACCTGACAGGGAAATTTGCCGGTGGGACGATGCCCAGGGGCCAGCCAGTGGGAGTTTTTGGGGATGTATTTTGTGATGGACTGTGGTATTTGGCTCTGTTGGGGCAGTATAATGTGCCACAATATGGTGTTGCTGGCCCTGCCTTCCATCAATTCAATGCTTCAATGACTCTATGAGCTACCTGTTGATGATGTCAGGTGTATTTTCAAAGCTGATTTTTGACATACAAAAACTATAACCATTTTATGAATGATGATCGCATGAACAGTAGGAACATGTACATAGCTCTCTAGGTCAATTATGATGACAGGTTCCCTTTAAGAGTTACTGTATGCAGATGAATTGCTCAGTAAGCTCCCTCTAGTGGTGGCAGCAGGTACCAAAGAGATGACAGGCCCTGGTGGCAAGTGATTGGCTCCATCATCCAATGGCGTAATCTTTTGCTACCCCCTGGGGTAATTAAGTATATGTGCCCCCTGAGGGCTCCTCTGGTTCTCTGATTCTCCTGTGTGTCTCAGTGACTTTAGCCTGCACTGTACAGTCATACTGATAGTCCGTCTTTGGGTTATCTGTATTAAGCGCCCACGTATGCTGCCAGTAAACATTCCGCTTGAGAAGTTAATCAGGCTCCCGCACTGAATTTAGATTTCTAGCAACATCTGTGAGATTTTTCCCTTTTAATATCAATTTCTCGCAGTCTGCGCTGAAAACTGCAGTGTCAAAAATGTGTGGGCAGGCTTGCCATAGGGAAAGTTGCCCCCTAGGCTGGTAAAATTTTAATGAATTGGGGAGTTCTTAATTAATCACAGCTGAATCTGTGAGAATGGCTGTGCCGCTCATTAACTTCCATGTAAAGGATTTCAAACAGGCTCTCTGCTTCCTTTTCTGTGTATGGATTGTAATGCACGAACTCGGAAAAAATAATTAGATGGTTCTATGGAATTGGGCTTCACAGTCAACACCAACGTGAGGTGTTGTGGTGCCAAAGGCCGGAGCTGCCAAGAATGCCCTCTCATTGTGGGCAGGGTAGTATGGGTGATTGGCACATTTACCCTCTTACCAAGCTCTAGGAAATGCTGGTAAGGAAAAAGTATCTGAACATGATGAGGATTTCATCCTCAGGACATCCTGCCCCTTCCTTATTCTGTCTACCTTTCATACTGACGCCTTGTCTGCCATCTGCCCATCATTCTGCATGTCTCTCATACTGCCTGCTCAATTGTTAATCAGTCTAGTCTGTATTCTGCAAGTGACCCTCCATGCTCATCATTGTGTCTTCCAGTCATCCTTTCTGGCAATCTTGTGGCTTACGCTCATCCTGTCTTTTATGTGATCCTTCCTGCCAATCTTGTATTTGCCACTCATCCTGCTTGCCCATTATTATGTCTACCAGTGATACTGCCGATTATTGAGTCTGACATACATCCTGCCTGTCCATCACTGTGTCTACCAATCATCCTGCCTATCATTGTGTTTACCGGCCATCCTTCCTGCCCATCACTATGTCTACCAGTCATTTTTCCTGCCCATCATTGTGTCTACCGGTCATCCTTCTTGCTCACCATTTTGTCTACCGATCATCCTTCCAGCCCACCATTTTGTCTACCGATCATCCTTCCAGCCCACCATTGTATCTACCGGTTAATCTTCCTGCCCACCACTATGTCTACCTGTCATTCTTCCTGCCCACCATTGTGTCTACCGGTCATCCTTCCTGCCCACCATTGTGTCTACCGGTCATCCTTCCTGCCCATCATTGTGTCTACCGGTCATCCTTCCTTCCCACCATTGTGTCTACCTGTCATCCTTCCTGCCCATCGTTGTATCTACCAGTCATCCTTCCTGCCCATCATTGTGTCTACCAGTCATCCTTCCAGCCCACCATTGTGTCTAAACCGCTCATCCTTCTTGCTCACCATTGTGTTTACCGGTCATCCTTCCTGCCCAACATTGTGTCTAATGGTCATCCTTCTTGCCCACCATTGTGTCTACCAGTCATCCTTCCTGCCCACCACTGTGTCTACGGTCATCCTTCCTTCCCACCATTGTGTCTACCTGTCATCCTTCCTGCCCATCGTTGTATCTACCAGTCATCCTTCCTGCGCACCATTGTGTCTAATGGTCATCCTTCCTGCCCACCACTGTGTCTACCGGTCATCCTTCCCTGCCCACCATTGTGTCTACCAGTCATCCTTCCTGCCCACCATTGTGTCTACCGCGTCATCCTTCCTGCCCACCATTGTGTCTACCGGTCATCCTTCTTGTCCACCATTGTGTCTACCTGTCATCCTTCCTGCCCATCATTGTATCTACCGGTCATCCTTCCTGCCCACCATTGTGTCTAATGGTCATCCTTCCAGCCCACCACTGTGTCTACCGGTCATCCTTCCTGCCCACCATTGTGTTTACCGGTCATCCTTCCTGCCCACCACTGTGTCTACCAGTCATCCTTCCTGCCCATCATTGTGTCTACCGGTCATCCTTCCTGCCCACCATTGTGTTTACAGTCATCCTTCCTGCCCACCACTGTGTCTACCAGTCATCCTTCCTGCCCACCATTGTGTCTACCGGTCATCCTTCCTTCCCACCATTGTGTCTACCTGTCATCCTTCCTGCCCACCATTGTGTCTAATGGTCATCCTTCCTGCCCACCATTGTGTCTACAGGTCATCCTTCTTGCCCACCATTGTGTCTACCGGTCATCCTTCCTGCCCACCATTGTGTCTACAGGTCATCCTTCTTGCCCACCATTGTGTCTACCGGTCATCCTTCCCTCCCACCATTGTGTCTACCTGTCATCCTTCCTGCCCATCGTTGTATCTACCGGTCATCCTTCCTGCCCACCATTGTGTCTAATGGTCATCCTTCCTGCCCACCATTGTGTTTACCGGTCATCCTTCCTGCCCACCATTGTGTCTACAGGTCATCCTTCTTGCCCACCATTGTGTCTACAGGTCATCCTTCCTGCCCACCACTGTGTCTACAGGTCATCCTTCTTGCCCACCATTGTGTTTACCGGTCATAGTACCTTCCTGTGATTCTTCCAGTCATTCGGCCTGCTTTTGATTCTTCTACCTCTGCTAGTTTTCCCGCCTGGTTTTCTTTTTGTTTGTCCATGATTGTTTTGCAAGAACATTAATGAACTATCCACAGGATAGGGGATAGGTGTCTGATTTCTGGGGTCACTTGTGACCACCTCTTTTGTGGGATTGTCAGAAATGCTACTGAATGTGCTATCTATGTCACTGCCATAGAAATGAATGGAGCAGTGATTACGGATTCACACTACCACTACATTCACATGCAGTCTTGGGGACCTTGATCTGTGAGAGTGAGGATCCCACACGTTCCATGGGCCACCCTTTTAATTCACTCCCATACTAGCTCCATTCACTGCTGTGCTGTTTGCATGCATTATCATGCTGGCTCCATGCACTCCCATTTTGTATTCATGCACTGGGTCATCAGCCCTTTGGTTAGGGAGCCAGCCAAATGACTGAGCCACAGACCATGGGCCACCAGGCCTTTGGCCAGGGTATCTGCCTTCTAAGAGAGAGGGAGGGACAGGTAGCTCAGGCCTTTTCTCAGGAGACTGGAGAAGCCAGCTCAGTGCACTGCTTGTATTATTTTGCACTTGGGCACTGCAAATCCTGACTATCTGGACTAATTTCCCATTGGGGTGCACCATGCGTTACCATACTCTCCAGAAAGCAGCAACATGTGGTGACACCTTGATGGTGTCCAGCGGATACAGAGTAGTGTTGGTGCAACCCCAAACTCTGCCACTGCACATGCACTGCCATATTAGCTCCATGCACTGCTGTATAGATCGAGTTGAGGATAGGGTGCACACAGAACCCACTGCACCTGCAGTCAGCCTCAGCTGGCCCTCTATAGCGCTATGCGTAATTTCATTTCTTTAGATTAATTTTTTTCTACCTAGATACATTGTGACAGAGATTAAATCGAGGTTTATGGATCCTGCTGAGTCCACACTCTAGCTAGGTGACATTAATAAGCAATGAGGATTTTCTAAAGAAGCTACGTGGCTTATTAGTGATGAGCAGACTACTTAGATCGTCCTTATCGCCAAGCTTAACAGATTCACTCCTTACCTTCCATGCCAATCTGAGAACCCAGTTTCTATGGTAACCAAGTGAGAGTTTACTGAGTCCTGTTAAGCGGGATGGCAATTCTGCTTAGTCTAAAAAATCCAACCACGAAAAGCTGTTGTAAGCAGACACTCACTGTCATCCCCTACAACCCAACGTGGTGAAATCAGACACAATGCAAGCAGTTTATTAAGACTAATGCAAAACAGACATGAAGGTGTCACCAATGGCAAATAATAAAGTCATTCTAACAAATATACTAAACTATGCTACAATAAGTAGCATTACTTATTACATTTGTTTATAATTATTTTAATAATTAAATTATTATATTACATATTACAAAAACTAAGCTACTACAATAAGCTTCCATATTAAAGCATTGCATACATCATAAAGGACAGCATAATACTACTATAATACTGCACCTATGTACAAGAATATAACTACTATAATACTGCACCTATGTACAAGAATATAACTACTATAATACTTCTCCTATGTACAAGAATATAACTACTATAATACTGCAACTATGTACAAGAATATAACTACTATAATACTGCTCCTATGTACAAGAATATAACTACTATAATACTGCTGCATATGTACAAGAATACTAGACTATAAGAATATAACTACTATAATACTGCCTATGTACAAGAATACTATATAATACTGCTCCTATGTACAAGAATATAACTACTATAATACTGCTCCTATGTTACAAGAATATAACTACTATAATACTGCTCTATGTACAAGAATATAACTACTATAATACTGCACCTATGTACAAGATATAACTAACTGCTCCTATGTACAAGAATATAACTACTATAATACTGCTCCTATGTACAAGAATATAACTACTATAATACTGCTCCTATGTACAAGAATATAACTACTATAATACTGCTCCTATGTACAAGAATATAACTACTATAATACTGCCTCCTATGTACAAGAATATAACTACTATAATACTGCTCCTATGTACAAGAATATAAATAACTACTATAATACTGCTCTATGTACAAGAATATAACTACTATAATACTGCCTATGTACAAGAATATAACTACTATAATACTGCTCCTATGTACAGAATATAACTACTATAATACTGCCTCCTATGTGTACTAAGAATATAACTACTATAATACTGCTCCTATGTACAAGAATATAACTACTATAATACTGCTCCTATGTACAAGAATATAACTACTATAATACTGCTCCTATGTACAAGAATATAACTACTATAATACTGCTCCTATGTACAAGAATATAACTACTATAATGCTCCTATGTAAAGAATATAACTACTATATAATACTGCCCTATGTACAAAGAATATAACTACTATAATACTGCTCCTATGTACAAGAATATAACTACTATAAATACTGCTCCTATGTACAAGAATATAACTACTATAATACTGCTCCTATGTACAAGAATATATAACTACTATAATACTGCTCCTATGTACAAGATTATAACTACTATAATACTGCTCCTATGTACAAGAATATAACTACTATAATACTGCTCCTATGTACAAGAATATAACTACTATAATACTGCTCCTATGTACAAGAATATAACTACTATAATACTGCTCCTATGTACAAGAATATAACTACTATAATACTGCCTCCTATGTACAAGAATATAACTACTATAATACGGCTCCTATGTACAAGAATATAACTACTATAATACTGCTCCTATGTACAAGAATATAACTACTATAATACTGCTCCTATGTACAAGAATATAATCCTCTGAATCATCCTCTGAATGTAAGAGTATAATAGTCCTATGTGGTGTCAATAGATTATTATTTGATTGGGCTCCTGTGCTTGGATCTTGAAGATATAGCAGTATGACAGTATGCCTTGATAAAGTCATGTTCAAAGGCCATTGTTATTGAGCTAAAGGCATCTTTCTCAGAGGAGGACTCTTTGGACGAGCTGCATCTCGTTTACCAGAACGTGTCTTAGAGGAACAGAATTCTAGAAATGCGTTACACAAGGAAGCAAGTGATAATCTACATGTTACTGTTTGTAACAATTTGTACAGAGAAAACAGGAGTTAATCGCCTGCAGATCTGCACTAATTATAGCAAGTTAACGAGTGCAGGGGTGGGGCTTGGTCATATTATCATTCTACAGCAGAAAGGGCAGAGGGGGAGAGGCTCCTGCTGCAGCCAGTTGTCTTACAGCTACACAAGACAGTGAGGAGTAGGAGGGGGAGTGTGTCTGATCAGAGGAGCTTAAAGGGAACCTGTCACCTAAAAAATACCTTCCAAGCCGCCAGCATTACCTTAAAGTAGCCAGTAGTAGGTTTCTAAAGCTCCTTTTCTTCCTCCAGTCAGCTGTGCCAATATCTTGAAAAATAAACTTTAATCCTCTGAATTCGCTATGTCACAGCAGAGTTTGAAGTCAAGGGGGCAACGGCCTCCTCGCTTCAAGTCAGGATAACCGCGCCCCCTTTCCCTGCCCGTAAGCCTCTGATTGACAGCAAAGCTGCCTGAAGACTAGTACATCACGATCTCTATTCCCGCGCCTGCGCATCGGCTCAATGCTCAGCACACATCGAGGGAATAGAGACGTCGGCGCATGCGCGAGACTTCAGACGGCTTTAGTGAACAACTGCCTGTCAATCAGAGGCTTAGGGGCAGGGAAAGGGGGCGCGGTTATCCTGACTTGAAGCGAGGAGGCCGTTGCCCCCTTGACTTCAAACTCTGCTGTGACATAGCGAATTCAGAGGATTAAAGTTTATTTTTCAAGATATTGGCACAGCTGACTGGAGGAAGAAAAGGAGCTTTAGAAACCTACTACTGGCTACTTTAAGGTAATGCTGGCGGCTTGGGAGGTATTTTTTAGGTGACAGGTTCCCTTTAAAGGGTATTCCCATCTCAGACAATGGGGACAAATCGCTAGGCATTGTCTGATAGGTGCGGGTCCTATATCGAGAACGCAGTGGGGGAGCACTGCTCCTGGAGGACCCCGGATTTCCCGGGGTCCGGCCACCACCAGGTGCAGCTCCCCGCTGCTCCCATAGAAATGAATGGGAGCGCACCGTGCATGTGTGGCCACCGCTCCCATTCATTTCTATGTAGCCGATGAAAATAGCCGAGCCAGTGCTCAGCTATTTCGGCGGCCCCATAGAAATTGAATAGAGGCTGTGCATGCGCAGTGAGCCCTCCTTCACTTTTGGGGCTCCGTTCTCGAGGGTGGGATCCGCACCTATAAGACAGTGGGGGCATATCCTAATGGCTTAGCTAGAAGAGGCAACAGAGGCAGTAATACGTGGCTGCAGGATCAGACCACACTCAGCTTATTGTCTGTAAATGATGCACATAGTTCTGCATGTGAGCTGCATATACAAAATGGTAGAAGTTCTTTCTAAATGAAGACTATTTGCAATGGCCCTTCCTTATATTTGTAGATGTTTTAGAATGATGTAAAGCCCGTAGCAGTCTGTGTCTATAGGTATTTTCTATCTGCTATATACATTCCTCAGTTTTTTCTGTATGATCTTCCTGTCTACTGGATGTCTAGGGTAGTCTGAAATCCACCTGCTGTCTCTTGGTTCAGCCTGCCCCTCTTTCTCCCCATTGCAGGTCCTCTTCTGCTTGGCTGCTGTCTACACACACAAGCTCACCAGGCAGTCAGTACATGGAAAGCTGGTTTCCAGATTACTAAAGCTTGTTACAGAAAGGTGCACTGATACACAGTAACAAAGCCTGCACCTGTAGCATGACAGGTTTACCAGCAGTCAGCTTGAAAATGGTGTCAAATTGAAACACAAAGAGGTGGATTTGATTTTAGAAATGGGCGTGGTCTTGCTTACAGGGGCTGTTCCATATCTGATCTAAAAAAATGAAAATCAGACATCATATAGTACATGACAATCTCTTCCTAATAAAGCTAACAGAAGTGAAAGGAGTATGCTGGGAGTTGTAGTTTTACAACAGCCGGAGTGCTGAAGGTTGCTGATCCCTGCCCTAAAAGATTCAAATCTTAAACAATATATAGACTAGTATAGTAATAAATATAGTATGATAATAGAGTACAATAGCGCATTAATAAAATGTCATGGATTTCTTAGACTCAGCAATTTACTTAACCGCATGGGTTCCATGAAATGAGTAGGAAGAAGTGTGTTCCTGTGTTCCTCTCATACGTACATCCGGCCTCATATGAGGACACTCAAGTAAATTTCCCTGACAGAGATCAAGACAAATGACATCCATCCTGAAACAAGTCTACATGGTATCGATCAGGGAGCATCTCCTTTATAATAATTGTCTCGACCTCATAGAGACATCATGTCCACCGGGAACAATAAGAGACACGTGAAAGGTTCAGACGAAGCAACAGAATCAAACGGGAGCGCAACGAAGACCAAAAAATCTATATGTCAAAAATACAACTAGTGTGTCTGCTGAGGAGAAGTAAGAAACCGATGAGCTGGGGCCACCACAGGGGCCACGCCTCAGACGGGTGAGAACGCTGAGCAGAAATAGAACTGAAGCTTGTTACATTGTATAGAACTACTGCTTGTTACATTGTATAAATCTACTGCTTGTTACATTGTATAAAACTACTGCTTGTTACATTATATAGAACTACTGCTTGTTACATTGTATAAAACTACTGCTTGTTACATTATATAGAACTACTGCTTGTTACATTGTACAGAACTGCTACTTGTTACATTGTATAAAACTACTGCTTGTTACATTATATAGAACTGCTGCTTGTTACATTGTATAAAACTACTGCTTGTTACATTATATAGAACTACTGCTTGTTACATTGTATAAAACTACTGCTTGTTACATTATATAGAACTGCTGCTTGTTACATTGTATAAAACTACTGCTTGTTACATTATATAGAACTACTGCTTGTTACATTGTATAAAACTACTGCTTGTTACATTATATAGAACTACTGCTTGTTACATTGTACAGAACTGCTACTTGTTACATTGTATAAAACTACTGCTTGTTACATTGTATAAATCTACTGCTTGTTACATTGTATAAAACTACTGCTTGTTACATTATATAGAACTACTGCTTGTTACATTGTATAAAACTACTGCTTGTTACATTATATAGAACTACTGCTTGTTACATTGTACAGAACTGCTACTTGTTACATTGTATAAAACTACTGCTTGTTACATTATATAGAACTGATGCTTGTTACATTGTATAGAACTACTGCTTGTTACATTGTATAGAACCACTGCTTGTTACATTGTATAGAACTGCTGCTTGTTACATTATATAGAACTGCTGCTTGTTACATTGTATAAAACTACTGCTTGTTACATTGTATAGAACCACTGCTTGTTACATTGTATAGAACTGCTGCTTGTTACATTGTATAGAACTGCTGCTTGTTACATTGTAAAGAACTACTGCTTGTCACATTGTATAGAACTGCTGCTTGTTACATTATATAGAACTGCTGCTTGTTACTTTGTATAGAACTGCTGCTTGTTACATTGTATAGCACTGCTGCTTGTTACATTGTATAGAACTGCTGCTTGTCACATTGTATAGAACTGCTGCTTGTCACATTGTATAGAACTACTGCTTGTTACATTATATAGAACTGCTGCTTGTTACATTGTATAGAACTGCTGCTTGTTACATTATATAGAACTGCTGCTTGTTACATTGTATAGAACTGCTGCTTGTTACATTGTATAGAACTGCTGCTTGTTACATTATATAGAACTGCTGCTTGTTACGTTGTACAGAACTGCTACTTGTTACATTGTATAGAACTGCTGCTTGTTACATTGTATAGAACTGCTGCTTGTTACATTGTATAGAACTACTGCTTGTTACATTGTATAGAACTGCTGCTTGTTACATTGTATAGAAGTGCTGCTTGTTACATTGTATAGCACTGCTGCTTGTTACATTGTATAGAACTGCTGCTTGTTACATTGTATAGAACTGCTGCTTGTTACATTGTATAGAACTGCTGCTTGTTACATTGTATAGAACTGCTGCTTGTTACATTGTATAGAACTGCTGCTTGTTACATTGTATAGAAGTGCTGCTTGTTACATTGTATAGCACTGCTGCTTGTTACATTGTATAGAACTGCTGATTGTTACATTGTACAGAACTGCTGATTGTTACATTGTACAGAACTGCTGATTGTTACATTGTATAGAACTGCTGATTGTTACATTATATAGAACTACTGCTTATGATTTTCCAAGGGGAATGCCTTTAATATTTCACCTTTATGGTTTAACATACAGTGGATACAATGTTCTAATACAGTTTGCACATCTACTCATTCTAATATTTAGACCTGGACTGCAGTGTAAAGATTTACCACCGTGGCTCCTGCTGGATGATAAATTTATTGTACTGTTTGACACTTTACATCACCTATTGCTTACTTTACTTCAAAAGATTACCATACGGTAGTTTATCTTAAAGGGAATCTGTCACCAGTTTTATGGTGTCCTAACTAAGGGCACTTGTTAGGCCACCATAGTGACAGGGCCCCTTGGTAAAATGCTGGGTCACTTTCTTTAATTGATCCAGCCATTGTGCTAAACTCTTGTGCTAAAGAGCTCCAGCGCAGGCCGAACGAGTCCCCACATTCATGGACTCCCGCCCACCTGCTGCTGATTCAAATGAAAAACGGACCACCACATTCATAACTTCCAAGATGGCGGCGATCATGTGATTTACCCATGTAGCAACCTCCATGTGTCCTTCTACTCATGTACGGCAGAATCTCCTGTATCTGCGCTTGCACTGAACACTTTCATGCCTCTGCAGTAGAGAATAGAGGTGGTCACAGTATTATGTGACTGCTTCCATCTTGGCGGTCTATATGTGCATGGTACCCATGTCCGCTGCAGTAAGCAATAAGCCGATTTTGCACTTCTTCCACCATTACACGTGTCAGTATAGGCAATAGGGCCCTCCAAACCAGACAACTATGTTAAGTGATGTCCCAAGACCAGACATCTTGGTCCTAGTGTGTCATGATCGGAGTTGTTCAGAATCAGAAAACATGGCAGCTTTCTTGCAAAAACAGCGCCACTCCTGTCCACAGGTTGTGTGCGGTATTGCAGCTCAGTCCCATTGAAAAGAATACAGTCGAGCTGCAATACCAAATCATATTTTTTAAATTATGCACAGTCCCTTTAAGTGACAAACTTAGCTCTGCTACATTTGTACACACCGCCATCTAAATTCATGCATCACAACAGACAATCAATAGACTGGAAGGTTCTGCATTATATCTTCTGCGTCGGGTGTAGAAAAGCCTCCGTGTGTTTACATATCGGCCTCATTGATTAAGCTATATATTACCGCCGTTACGGCACCTCGGAAAAGCCGCAGGCGAAGGCTCCAGAATCCCACAATCCTCACTTCAGTACTGTCAGCTTTGCTAAGCAACAAGCATCACACTTACACCTAACTGGTCCTGGTTGTATACAGGCTATCATTAAGGGTGGTCTTTGCAGCACTATCCTGGAGGATGGGGGCGTCACAGTGTGTCAGCTCATCTGGGCGTGTCCGAATCTGTGCCATTATAGCTCATACAATGTGCTGAACTTAGGCTGCTTTCACACATACATTTAATTTGGAGGAAAAACCACAAGAAAAAAATTATGTATTCTTATGTTTTTTTTTTTTTTTTTACAAACAGTGTTATTTTAGTGCATGCACTTTTTGAGTTTTTTGCAAGCCATGCATTTTGGAAAGTAAAGGGCATCTGTCAGCAGTTTTGTCCCTATGACACTGGCTGACCTGTTACATGTGCACTTGGCAGCTGGAGACATCTGTGTTGGTCCCATGTTCATATGTGCCCACATTGCTGAGAAAAAAAAATGATGTTATAATATATGCAAATGAGCCTCTAGGAGCAACGGGGGCGTTACCATTACACCTAGAAGCTCTGTTCTCTCTGCAACTGCCACGCCCTCTGCACTTTGACAGGACCAGGCAGTAGAAACCTCATAATACCTGGTCCTGTCAATCAAAGTGCAGAGGATGTTAAGGTTCCTATTAAATGACAGCAAGCAGAGATGCTGATACAGAAAGTATTTTGAAGCATTTCGATAACTTTCCATTATACAAAGAATACCATTTATTTGTGTCACTGGAATAACCCTTTAATTTCCCATGCCTTGCGAGCAGCTGCCTGGTACTGGGCACTGCGGTCCACTGAAATTTTCATTTTTTTAAAAACTATTTATTATATGATTGTGAAATAATTTTTCTTCCCAAATCCTTTTCAGTAATCCTTTACAGCGGTCACATGATGCTGACTAAGGGACAGGACAACCCTCTGGACATTCGGGTCATGAAGCCGTAACGGTGCAATTTAGCACGGCAGCCGCAGAAACCATCTGCTGTACAAAATCCATCACAGGTAAAACTATTGTCAGTGTGTGCAGAGAAGTGGTCACCCATCCTCAGGCAGGAAGACTACATCTTCAGAGGGTTCAGCGAAGGAACTGCCCAAATTGAATTTAAACAGGAATAATGTCGAGCATGTATTCTAAGGTTCTATGTGAACGTCACACGCGGGGGTTGGGTTTGCTTTTGCAATGCTCTTCAGGTGCTATGAGAGTGAAAATTATCATAACCACATGGGGATAGGACCCCTAGCACCTCCGCTCATCACCTGTCTTCAGGAGCAGGGAAGACCCCAGGAAGTCCACATTCCTTACAGAATTTACCTAAAGCTGAAGCCAGGTTCTTGCAAGACCATAGACATCTTCCTTAAAGGGGGAATGCACATTGATGGCCAGTGTTTTAAAGGGGTTGTCCTGTGAGATTACATTTTTATATATGGGGTAGAATGGGTAAGAAAATCTCCACTGCTTACCAGGTCCCCATTGGTCCCCAGTTCCTGGTCCTGCAGGTTCCTTCTCAGCCAATCACTGACTGAGGCGGGTCACCACTGTGTCCAGTGATTGGCTGAGCAGACAGCTCCTGTTGTTTCCTTTGTGTCAAGCTGAAACCAGGAAGTGGAGATCAGAGGGGAGTTATCAGGTAGGGACTGGTGTAGGGAGTAATGCTTCTTTTTATGCTTCTGTCTACCTAGAAGACTATATATATATATATATATATATATGTATGTATATATAGAGAGAGAGATTTAGAACCTTGTACTTATAAAGTTCTGTTGCTTTTCCTTCAAAGATTTCCATATTTCTCAAAAGAGGCTGACAAACCACTCTGGAGATGAAGAGTCCAAAGTTGTGGAGACTGGTCCATGATAGAACTTCATGTCTTCATTAGTACCAAGATATGAAGATCCAAGATTGGGCTCCTCAAGTTCTCTTGATGCTCTCATTCTGAGTGACTTCCAATGATGAAATAAATGGGCGATTGGATTTGGTTGGAGATTTTCCCCACCTTTTGAACATGGTGGTCTTGTTTAAAGGCCTTCACATTGGACTTGAGAAGATCAGG
The DNA here is from genome assembly GCA_900303285.1 of Rhinella marina. Taxonomy (NCBI): domain Eukaryota; kingdom Metazoa; phylum Chordata; class Amphibia; order Anura; family Bufonidae; genus Rhinella; species Rhinella marina. The sequence goes on from ONZH01002998.1 coordinate 105,569, forward strand.
GGCGCACCACCAATGAGGACAGGTGAGGCGATCGCCTCAGGCAGCACCAGATTGGGGCAAGAGGCGGGGGCAGCGGAAGGGCCATGGTCAATAAGTGCTTTCATTGTGGCAAAGGGTTAGGTTAAGAAATTGGCATGGGGGGGTGCCGTTTCAGTTTTCGCCTCAGGCAGCAGAAAGGCTAGGTGAACCCCTGGAGGATATGATTACTCCTGGATACAAGACATCCTGGGACACAGTCAATACTCGTTCTGCCAAATGTCACAATCTCAATCGCTAACAAGCCCCATAAAACATATTTATGACGTGTTTCCATGATCTCCTATTACTTATATTTGACGTGTCGTCAGATTGACGTCTCTGTGCCTCGTACGGCGTCTTGTCACCAAATCTGCAGCACGAAATAATGAATCTGATCTGTGCTGATTTATCCGACGATGATCTACTGCCATTTGGTCTGTGATAAAGGAAGGAAGACTCTGATTTCCAGCAATTATGTCTCTGTATTTTTTTTTCTTCATGTTTTCAAGGAACCTGATAAATTTATTGCAGGAAGCGGCGGTAAATCATCGGCGCCATTCAGAGGAAACCGCTTTATTGTCTGTATTTAATGGGGTGGCGGATACCCCGGAGGCTTATCTACAATGCAGCTCGCCGACAGGATCCGATAACATCTTCCTTTATTGAGAAATGGAAAGAAAATGGATCATAGAGCAACGAAGAAGAGGAGATACGTTATCAGCCCCGGAAACGCACAGAGCTAGAACGGGAGCAGAACCAATTCTGGAACTTTTTTGGAATATTGGTTTGTTCCTTAAGGCAGTAATCCCGTGATTAATGTAAAAGAAATGAGAATCAGACATCCTATAGTACAGGGGTCAGCAACCTTCAGCACTCCAGCTGTTGTGAAACTTCAACTCCCAGCAGGAAAACATGCTTGGCCATTCTTGTAACTCACATAGACGTGAAAGGAGGATTCTGGAAGTTGTAGTTTCAGAACAGCAGGGGTGCCGAAGGATGCCGATTCCTGCTATAGTACATGACAATCTCTTTCTAACAAAGCTAGAACCAGCCCTGCACCTCACATGGATCCAGAGATCTCCACATTCGTTGCTGTAATTGTTTCCTAGATTTATTTCAAGCTGACAGTTTAGGGGGCGTGATCTTCCCATTCCAGCTCTCCCTCTCTCTCTCAAACAATCAATCAATCACAACTCAGGGTGTGTGTCCTTTCTGCTACAAATCTCTCCCTATCACACAACTCAGGAGATGTGCCCTTTTACTGTAGCTCTCTCCCTATCACAGATGGGGGTGTCTCCCTTCTGCTGCAGCTCTCTCCCTACCACAGCTCAGAGCATGTGTCCTTTTTGCTGCAGCTCTCATTATCATAGCTCCTGGCGACATGTCTCTTCTGCAGCAGCTTTTTCCTTATCACATCTCAGGAGGTGTTTCATTTCTGCTTCAGCTCCCTCCCTATCACAGCTCAGGGGGTGTTTCCTTTCTGCTTCAGCTCGCTCCCTATCACAGCTCAGAGGCATGTCCATTCTGCTGCAGTTATTTTCTTATCACAGCTCAGAGGGTGTGTCATATCTGCTGAAGCTCTCTCCCTATCACAGCTCAGGGGATGTGCCCCTTTTACTGCAGCTCTCACCCTATCACAGTTAAAGGGGGGTGTCCCTTCTGCTACAGCTCTCTCCCTATCACAGCTCAGAGGGTGTGTCCTTTTTGCTGCAGCTCTCATTATAACAGTTCATGGAGATATGTCCCTTCTGCAGCAGTTTTCTCCCTATTACAGCTCAGAGGCATGTCCCTTCTGCTGCAGTTCTTTTCCTACGACAGCTCAGAGGGTGTGTTTTATCTGCTCAAGCTCTCTCCCTATCACAGCTCAGGGGGCATGCTGTTTCTGCTGCAGCTCTCTCCCTGTCATTGTCACAGCTTATAACAGTAGATAGGACTGGTGGCAGTAGAGGGAAGAAACTGAGCATGTGCGACCACCTCACTTATATTACTGAGGTGGACAGAAAAACAAGACAGAGATCAAACAGAAGGTGACGCTATACCGATACATTTTATCGAATAACTCAGGGGTTATGCTAAATATTTAATGATATGTAATTACAAAAGTATTCAGATCCAGGGGCTGGTATGAGTAATGTAGCATTTAGATTTCGCCGCAATGTGCATGCTCAAAAAATGCCACATTCAGAGGATGCGCTGCGTACCGGAGTACGTATCCGAAAATTGTAGTAACATACATGTCAGATATGGATATGAAAGTGCACCATAACAGTTGATCACTGGAGGTTTGAGGATAAGAGGCCCCCCACCCCATCCACCTCCCACATATAGACACAGCACCTACAGTATGTCATTGGCGCTGTGCAGTAGAGGGTGGCGGTAGGCCTTAGGTTTTTCTAAAGAACTTGGCATTGGGAATTCAGAGATGGCGGCAGCATTGAAAAAAATCCAAAAGGGAACCAGAAAGGAGCAACGGAGGCGGCATGGGTGGACTGGAGAGCACCAGGTCGGTGGACTATACATGGGTCATGCATAGTGAAATTTTAGGTTTGGACTGGAGGGTTTTTTAATTCCTTGTCAATTTGGCCTTGAGACGGAAAAATGAGCCGTCTGAAACAGAAAGGTAAAAACTTGCTGCCTGACAACTTCAGAAGGCTGAGGTTGTCAGGCAGTGTATCCAGGCAACCAGACCAGCAGTGATGACTTGTCTGTTCAGCTCCAACTTGGCACTGTGCAGACAACAAAGGTAAACAGGAAATACACCTTGGCAGCAGTCACACCACGTCATCTCCATGTGGATTATTAATCAGATTTTTAATTTTTTTTAAGTTACATTTAGATGTAAAACCTGTAGAAGTTCATCATTTCCTCCTTTCGGCTTTCATGTTTCATGGTCGCTGTGAAAACAGAGAGTAGATGGCTCTTCCATTGGGATGTCTTGGACCAGAGATATGTAGGTTGGAAGATGATGGACGGGTGTCTCCTTTGATTCTGGGCTCTTATCGGAAATCTTACTGTTTCTGGTATTTCAAAGATACCGAGTGAAAAGACATTTAGAGAATGCACTGAATAGTAAAAAGCAGGAAAAATGTAAAATATACAGGGAATATAAAATAATACAATTCAGACATGTTATTTAAAAAACGGACGTTGAGTTTTATTCCGATAATATCACATTCTTCTTCTCTTTTCTCCAGAGCACTTACCTCATACAGCGGTCTCCAGCCTGTGGCCACGACTACCAGCGCACCCTAGAAGTCAGGGCATTCCATAGGTTGAAGACCAGCGCTCCCTAGACGTTAGGGCGTGCCATAGGTTGAAGACAAGCGCACCCTAGAAGTCAGGTCATGCCATAGGTTGAAGACCAGCGAACCCTAGAAGTCAGGGCGTGCCATAGGTTGAAGACCAGCGAACCCTAGAAGTCAGGTCATGCCATAGGTTGAAGACCAGCGAACCCTAGAAGTCAGGGCGTGCCATAGGTTGAAGACCAGCGAACCCTAGAAGTCAGGGCGTGCCATAGGTTGAAGACCAGCGCACCCTAGAAGTCAGGGCGTGCCATAGGTTGAAGACCAGCGCACCCTAGAAGTCAGGGCGTGCCATAGGTTGAAGACCAGCGAACCCTAGAAGTCAGGGTGTGCCATAGGTTGAAGACCAGCGCACCCTAGAAGTCAGGGCGTGCCATAGGTTGAAGACCAGCGCACCCTAGAAGTCAGGGCGTGCCATAGGTTGAAGACCAGCGCACCCTAGAAGTCAGGGCGTGCCATAGGTTGAAGACCAGCGCACCCTAGAAGTCAGGGCGTGCCATAGGTTGAAGACCAGTGCACCCTAGACGTCAGAGCGTGCCATAGGTTGAAGACCAGCGCACCCTAGAAGTCAGGGCGTGCCATAGGTTGAAGACCAGCGCCCCCTAGACGTCAGGGCGTGCCATAGGTTGAAGATCAGTGCACCCTAGACGTCAGGGCGTGCCATAGGTTGAAGACCAGCGCACCCTAGAAGTCAGGGCGTGCCACAGGTTGAAGACCAGCGCTCCCTAGAAGTCAGGGCGTGCCATAGGTTGAAGACCAGCGCACCCTAGACGTCAGGGCGTGCCATAGGTTGAAGACCAGCGCACCCTAGAAGTCAGGGCGTGCCATAGGTTGAAGACCAGCGCACCCTAGAAGTCAGGGCATGCCATAGGTTGAAGACCAGCGCACCCTAGAAGTCAGGGTGTGCCATAGGTTGAAGACCAGCGCACCCTAGAAGTCAGGGCGTGCCATAGGTTGAAGACCAGCGCACCCTAGAAGTCAGGGCGTGCCATAGGTTGAAGACCAGCGCACCCTAGAAGTCAGGGCGTGCCATAGGTTGAAGACCAGCGCACCCTAGAAGTCAGGGTGTGCCATAGGTTGAAGACCAGCGCACCCTAGAAGTCAGGGCGTGCCATAGGTTGAAGACCAGCGCACCCTAGAAGTCAGGGCGTGCCATAGGTTGAAGACTAGCGCTCCCTAGAAGTCAGGGCGTGCCATAGGTTGAAGACCAGCGCTCCCTAGAAATCAGGGCGTGCCATAGGTTGAAGACCAGCGCACCCTAGAAGTCAGGGCGTGCCATAGGTTGAAGACTAGCGCTCCCTAGAAGTCAGGGCATGCCATAGGTTGAAGACCAGCGCTCCCTAGAAGTCAGGGCGTGCCATAGGTTGAAGACCAGCGCACCCTAGAAGTCAGGGCGTGCCATAGGTTGAAGACCACTGCATTATGGGATATTTTTATAGTATTCCAACAAATAAATTAGAATAGACAATGCAACTAAACGTATTGACTTCTATGGGAAAGTGTGGGCTTGTTTTGTAACAGAGAGAGGGAGGGAGGAGGAGGAGCTGTCCTAATTAGCTATTGTGAATCCTGCCTGTGATGATAATGAGAGGACTACTGCCCCTGCCTCCAGAGTACACAGCAATAGCTGAAAGTTAGGGCATTGTGAGGGTACAGTGTGAAAACTAAGATTTTTAATGGAAAAATTGGAAGATAAAATTTGTCATTTTCTGACAATATATTCAGTTTTGACACATTGTTATTTTATCTTTCTTTTTAGCTCTGAGTTTAGATTATTTTCCACCCAGAGCTCGTCTCCGTACACATCCCCATCCATACCTGTGCAGGGAAAGGTAAGTACAGAAGTGGGCGGAGCCTCTACTGCCGTGGGAAAATATGAGAGATGGAGACATGGAGATAGCAGCCTGATTTATCATGAATGAGGGTTTTGTTACATGGGTATTCCTCCCATCTTGTAAAGTGATGGCATAGGACTATGATCAGTGGGGGTCTGATCCCTGGGACTCCCATTGATTCTAAGAATGAAGGGGGCAGTGGGAGGTTTTGGCGTTGCGTTCCCTTCGATGTTTTCCCTGCACAGCAGCGCTCCCGACCACCTGGTTGTGCAAAGAACAGTCTTATCCACTAGAACTGGTTGTGCTGTCGTTCCCTGTACCGCAGGTGGCTGGGGCGCTGCTGCGCAGGGAAAAATAGTGCAGGGGGTGCAGCACTGCACAAGCGGAGCAGCCCGTTTACTCTTAAGATTGATAGTGGTCACAGAAGTCGGGCCCTAGAGTATTGACATATCCTTGCGATATATACCATCAGCTTATAAAATGGGAAAAAAAGTTTAAAGGAATTGTCCAGCTTTTTATAAGATTTTAACTTCTTCCCGCTGGACCTGAGGAGTCAAACACACTTACCTGCTCGGTTCCGGCTCCTTCGGTCCACCGCTCTCTACCCTGTACTCTGGTCCCGGCACGGATGGGCATCCAAGCAGCGCGTCACTGTGTCCCTCGAAGAGAGTGGTGGACAGAAGAAGCTGGAACCCAGCAGCAGGGACCAGGTAAGCAGCTTGACTTCACAGGTCCGGCAGGGAGGGGATAGAATTTAGTGTAAAACTCATAAAAGGTTTGACAACCCCTTCAAAGAGGACCCTTCCCCTCTCCTGACATGACTGCTTTAGTGACTACAATTCTGGAGCATCTTTTCTTATGTCTCTATGTTGTGCCATTCCTCTATTATTCCTACTTGAAGTTATGCATGAATTGCCAAAAGTTTGCAATAAAGGTCCAGCTGGGTGTTAGCAGTTGGGGGTGTGTCCTTGCAAAGTTTGACACTGACAGCACTGATTAGATAATGACACCTCCAACTGGTAATGCCCATCTGGGCCTTTATTGCAGACTTTTGGCAATTCATGCATAACTTCTAGCAAGAATAATAAAGAGATGTTACATCATAGTGTCATAAAATAGACCAGGGATGCTCAACCTGCAGCCCTCCAGCTGTTGCAAAACTACAACTCCCAGCATGCCCTAATTGCTGTTGGTTGTCCATGCATGCTGGGAGTTGTAGTTTTGCAACAGCTGGAGGGCCGCAGGTTGGGCATCCCTGCTTTAGCACACTGTTCTGAATGACATTTGATGGGTTGCCTTGAAGTAAAGGTTGTTACTCTGTGGATACATTATTGTGGTTTCCATCCATTACCATCTGCTTTGTTTGTAAACCTCAAAGTTCAAGCACATCTGCAGGTTCAGATCAGATTTCACATTTCAGATGTAAATCCAGGTCCTCAATCCTTGGAAACACTACTGCGTGAATGGAATGGATCTAATTGTGTAAGTGCAGTGGTCTGGCTATAGGGGGGGGGCTGCTTCTCCAGTATAGATCGCCTGTGGTTGTGGTCAGACGGTACATATGTTGGGCATTTACAGCTCCCATAGGACACTAATGGCCGGAGATTTATTCCTTTGTCAGCTTGTTTGTAAAATCCATGAACGGCATGTAAATAATATCGCCATGGGAAATCGCTGCCAGTGTCCGTGTCAGATATGAGCGGAGCGATCTCACTGTGTACGGTATATGCCATATGCAGGGACTTGATGCGATCAAGTAGATAATTGGATAATCAGCATATTTTTCAGGTTATTCAGGGTCCTCTGCCAATTACTAGTGAATATTATGCACTTTTCTATAATTGTTTGATAATCCAGAATATTTGATAATCTGCCACCAACCAGGTGAACTAAAAAATTAGTAATAAAAAACAGTCACCCTCCACCATGGAAAAAGTGGAACAGGTTCTTTATAAATATGGTGCTTAAATATACTAATAAATCTCCTGCTTCCCTCATATTACAAAACTGTCTGCCTGCAGCCACCACTAGAGGGAGCTCCGTCCATAGGAATATACACACTTAGCACTGGGATGTCAGTGGAAGCAGCAAAACTCTTTACCCTGAGAAACAGGGGAAGAAGTGTAGGGCACAGCCCCCTACACCCCGGGCCCCATCAGTGGCTGCCTGGCTATGGTAGGTAGACCACTGGGTCTCAGACACGTCTGCTGGTAGCTTATTTCCTGCGTGAAAAAAAGGATGGGTCATGTTAAATTCAACTTGGGAGATGAATCAGGAGGCTCCCCAATACCTATCAGATGGTAAAAGGGCAGGTCTGGCCAATCGAGTAGCCAATAGTTCATCCATCTTAGGCTCTGTTCAGACTGCGTTTTGCAGGGTCCAATGGGAGAGAAGTTATAAGAATGGGAGGGAATTTAAAGGGGATTTCCAGGGTTAAAAAACAAACAAACAACAAATTGGTATCTGCATATGCAAATAAGCATATGACATCACAACATTCCATGATGTCACAATGATGGTCCTTGTTTAAGAAAGCTGGACACTATTGGGGCTGTCCCCCCATATACTACAATACCATCTTTTGTGTTTAATGGCTTCTCTGCTTATTGCTAATAAAAACTATAAAATCAACAAGAACTTGGCTTCTACCTCACAGGGATTTTTTTGCCTTCCTCTGGATCAACTTGCAGGATAACAGGCCGAACTGGATGGACGGAGGGCTTATAAACTATGTTACTATGTTACTAACTTCTGGTGTCATCTCTGGAATATTAATAACTAGGGATCCTAGATCCGAAGTCACTTTTCTCAAAACTTCGGATTAATGCTGTACTCAGATCTGTCTCCGTACAGCATTACAATGCATGGCCTTCGACGAAGCGAAGTCAGTAATTCTCAAGGTCTCGTGAGACTTTGCTGAATAACTTCAATATTTGATATTTAAACTGAAAAACCATTTTAAAACTTTGATCTGAACTAGGCTTCGGTTCTGAGGTATCAGTCAGAACCAAAGCCGAGTTCAGATCCAAGTTTTAAAATGGTTTGTCAGGCGAAGTCAGTTATTCGTGAGAATAACTGACTTCGCCTCATCGGAGGCCATGCATTGTAATGCTGTGCGAAGACGGATCTCCGTACAGCATTAATCCAAAGTTTTGAGCGAAGCGACTTCGAATGTAGGATCCAAAGCTTGCTTCGCTCATCGCTATTAATAGCTAATCAAATAGAAGAACATATATCACACATATACATTATCCTTACACACTTTGAATACACATTATTTATACACACACATTACATATACCTCCTCCATACACACACACTGCATAAACATCCTCCATACACACAAACATTATGTATACATCATCCATACACACATTACTTGTAGTTTAGGGCGACATACGGTCCTTAGGAGGCGTTTACGCTCACAGTCAGTGCAAAGAGGAAATACAGTAGATATTGGTCTTGGTATAAGGGCAAGTGGGGAGAATAGGGCACATGTCATTGGAACATATGACAAGCACATGAAATACATCTGATCCTTACCAAATATTAGAACATACTAAGAGAGGATGCTGACCTAAGAGATTCCTGTAATGATCCCCACAAATACCCCAAAGAAGAGAACACTCTCTAATAGATTGGCTGTCAGGAGTCACCTCAAGACTGACGTAAGACCAAACTTGTCCACCAGGAGTGACAGGCAATTATAGATATGGGAGCATGGATACCGGCCAGTCTTACTCAGTAAGGGAGCTTATTAACTGCAAGACGAGGGCACTGGTCCACTTCCTAATGACGGGTAAGTGTTCTCAGACCTGTGAAGGTAAAATAAGATCAAACAAGTACTTAATGTGGTGATTTGGTCTGTGAGCCCAGTTACAACTGGTGTGACCCCCATAGTTACCCCACTGGGAACTGAAATAGTAGTAAACCAAGGAGGAAAGTGCTGGTCCAAGGTCGGAAAGTGCTGGTCCAAGGGAGGGAAGTGCTGGTCCAAGGGAGGAAAGTGCTGGTCCAAGGGAGGAAAGTGCTGGTCCAAGGGAGGAAAGTGCTGGTCCAAGGGAGGGAAGTGCTGGTCCAAGGGAGGGAGGTGCTGGTCCAAGGGAGGGAGGTGCTGGTCCAAGGGAGGAAAGTGCTGGTCCAGGGAGGAAAGTGCTGGTCCAAGGGAGGAAAGTGCTGGTCCAAGGGAGGGAAGTGCTACTACAGGGAGGGAAGAGCTAGTCCAAGGGAGGGAAGTGCTGCTACAGGGAGGAAAGTGCTGGTCCAAGGGAGAAAAGTGCTAGTCCAAGGGAGGGAAGTGCTGGTCCAGGGAGGAAAGTGCTGGTCCAACTTTCTTAAGGTGTTACACAAAGTCAAAAAAAGGCACACAAAACAAATCCTGCAGTATGTATATCGGCACCATAAGAGGGAAGGGACTCAATCCAGATAAATTCCAGAACCAACTATTCAGGAATTATAGTGATATGAGCCAGTACCAGAAGGGGGCACCATGTTCATTTTTTGTAATGATGTCTTCCTATGGCTGCAACCAAAAAAATAAAGATGTTTTGGAAAGAAGCCATGTTGAGAGGTAAGAAGGACTGGAGATTAACTAGACCGTTGACAATACTGAGGAAAAAGCTGAATTTTGTCCATCTTAAATCAAGACGGTAGCGGATTGGAGGCCCATTACTCATGTGGGATTATTCGAGAAGCGCAGTTGTAAACCACCGCGTACACCGTTATTTTTGGAAAATTAGAGTGGGCAATAAAATAACAAATTGATTTTGTTCTCTTGAGCGAGGAATATCAGACTTGCAAACCAACTGAAATCAATTCATCAGACGCAGCACGGCTGGCGAGTCTTGTGAGCAATGTGGAGAGAGGAGCAACAAAAGATTTGGAAAGACATTCGAGCTGAAGTCCAAAATTAGGAAACACCAGAGAAGAAGCAGCGTGGAACAAGGGTATGACGCAACTGATGTATAATGCCGTATGCAGCCCGTATTTCATGGCACACCTTCTCCAGCCACCAGAAATTAAAGTAACTTGAAGCTCATTGGTCCAAATGAAAATTTTGTAAGTGGTCCTCCACCTACCATGTGCTATAACACTGGTATCAGAGTCAGAGTGGCCCATGGGTCCTTTCTGACACTAGGGTTACCTACACACCAGGGGCGTAACTACCATAGCAGCAGACCATGCTATGGGGCCCAGGGCAAGAGGAGGCCCAGTTGGGATCATCCCCTCTGCTACTGGAGGTGAAAACTTGGTCCGGACTCGACCCTCTAAAGAAACAACCTTTAGCAAATGAGGGAGTGGAAAAAATGGCCCAAGGGTCAATGAAAGGGGTTTAGGCAGAAACCCTTCTGTCCTGTTTGGAGGGCCTGGTCTGATCCTTGCTATGGGGCCCTTACTTCTCTATGTACGCCACTGCTACACACCCTCTATAACTACTCCCTTACCAGCTACAAGTTTGACGGTTAAAGAAGTTGTATCAACTGGACAAACCCTTCTTGTAATGATGATCTTCTGACGATCAGCTGGAAGAAGGCGCACATTTCTGCAGCAGTGGCCACTACAGGAGAGATTTGGTATTACAAGGCAGCCAATGAAGTATAAGGGTGACCATGTAATACTTGGATCTGCTGAATCGTCAATAGTGATAGCTGCTATTTGTGAAGGCTCCCTGCACTCTTATGGAAGGGGCCTAACCAGGGGACCTCCATTTCTGATGTCCATATCCCTGAAATAAAATAAAATTGTCAGTAAATAGTAGTCCTCCATTAAAGGGGCTATCCAATATCTCAAAAACCCCCCACATGTGCCGGGCCCCTCATATATACTTACCCTGCTCCCGGCGCCGCTCCTGGTCCCCGCACCACCTCTGCTGCTTCTCCCTGCACACGGATGAAAACATCTGGTGTCGGGGGGAGCAATCAATGGCAGGCGGGGACGGGGACGAGCCTCCCTAGCATAGCATCAAGGAAGCATTACTCACCTCACTGATTCCCTGTCACTACCGATTTGGTTATTACCAGGTTCCTGCTGGCCTCTGCTTCCTGGTCCTGGCTCTACATGCTGGAAATGTCCGGAGATCCCTGCTTAGCCAAGCACTTAACTAAGGTGGAGCAAAACCTCCTGCCATTTCCTGGGTGTTGGGCTTGGACTAGGAAGTGGAGACTGGTGGGACAGCAGCGACAGGGGATCGGTGAGGTAAGTAACGCTTCTTTTTTTTTTTAAACACATTTAAGCCCACCAGTAAACTCTTTAAGGAGGTGGTCTAAGACTTAGGATAAACCATTCACATGTGATCGGTTGGGGTTCGACCCTCCCCCCCAATTCATAGTAGCTTTGGCGCCAGAAGTCATCACCAATGATACACAGCTCCATCCACTGTGTGGTGGACAGAACCTGTTACTGCAGTGCTGCTCCCTTCAAAGTGAATAGTAACCACTAAACAATGGACATACCTATGTACTGCTGCCACCGGAGATGCCAGGGAACAGCTGGTCAGCAGGGGTGTCTGGCTCCCGCTGACCAGATATTGATAGCCTATCCTCAGGACAGTCCAGCAATAGTAAAAAACTGGGCAACCCCTTTAAAGTAAATAGAGTTGAGCTGCAATATAACACACAGCCTGTGGACATGAGTGGCGTTGTTTTGGAAGAAAGTTAGCCCCATACAACACCTTTAAGAAGAAGGGCCACTCAGGGGTGCACCACCAATGAGGCCAGAGAGAGATCACAGGTTCCCAGTCCCCATGCGGTAGGGACTTCTTGTGCCATTTTTTTTTATTCTGTGGTTTTTGCCTGTTGTTTTACCTGTGGACATTGAAGCAACAGAAATGCATGCATCTTTTTAGTAACAGAATACCTCTCGATTTTATAAAAGGAAACAGACTGTGCCACGCACGATTACCATGGAAACCAAGTGCCGTAACACACAAAACAAGCAGATTGCAAAGTACTGTAATTTCTAGTATTTCTGGAATCTTCGGTTATTTCTCCTTATTATTACTATTATCAGCCACAGTCTTTCATAACTATTGGGTGTTTTGGAGCTGAAGCGAAACTCGTTAGCTTTCATCAGAGTTCTGCTTTTACATATCAGTAATCGAGTTGGCAGCACGGGGGGGCATCAGTGGTTGGCATTGTTACCTTGCAGAATTGGGGTCCTGGGTTTGAATTTGGTCCAGGGCAACATCTGCAATGAGTTTGTATGTGATTCCCATGTTTAGTGGGTTTCCATTGGGTTCTCCAGTTTCTTCCCACACTCCAAAGACAGATTGATAGGGAATTTAGACTGGGAGCTCCATTAGGGACTGAGGGACTGAGGCGAGCGATGACAATCTGAGGCGAGCGATGACAAACAGCACTGCAGAATGTTTCCAATACATAAGCAACAAGAATAATAAATAACATATTTGTAAACACAATGAATACATTTTTTGAAAAGTACATTGTAACAAACTTCAGCTGTGTTAGCAGGATTAGGTCTTCACCTTTAACCCCTTTTGGAACTCAGCCATACATACACAGTGGAAGTCAGGGATTTAAACATGGCGCCTGCTCAGAAGCTTTACACGGCAGACTCCTGGAGGCAATGTCCATGACCAGCAATAAGGCCGATCGCACACTATTAACCCCTCAGATACTGTGGTCAGTTGCGACCATACCATCTTAGCAGTGAAGATCTACGGAGCTGTTGAGTTGCTGTGACAGCCTCAGGCCCTGAGAGGTTACTATGCCTTTGGCAGCACTTTATAAGAACATAACTAATCTCCCATAGACTGCAGTGTTAAATCTTTGCAGTCTATGGGAGAAGCAATTGTTTTCCAATTCCACCCCATTGGGATTTTTTTTTTTTCCAGCTTCCCACTATCCCACTACATCATAAAATGGTGTCATTAGAAAGTACAACTTGTTCCACAAAAACAAGCCTTTATACGGCTATGTGAATAGAAAAGTAAAAACGTTATGGCTCTGGGAAGACAGGGAGTAAAAAAACGAAAACTCAGAAACGGAAAACCGTAGGGTCCTGAAGGGGTTAAAGAAGACTCATCTGCCCTCCTGACATGTCTGGCATGTTAATTCATGTCAGCCTCCATTGACTCGAGGAAAAAGATACTGGAAAAAGTATCCATCGGACACTAATTTTTGACTAAACCGTACTAGGTCAATGAAGTTTTTGATTGAGCACAGTTGGGTTTTAAGGAAATGGATTAATACACAATTTTCACTTCCAATAGAATTGGTTGTTTCCTTTGAAGTAGTCAGTAAAAATCAGACAAGATTAGAAAAAATGTTGTTTCTTCATATAGCGCCAGTCTTGCTCACTGGCTGTGCCAGGTATTGCAGCTCAGACACAGTTGAAGGGAGTTGTCCAGGTTTAGAAAAACATGGCCGCTTTCTTCCAAAAACAGCACCACCCCCGTCCACAGGTTGTGTTTAGTATTGCAGCTTGGATCCATTGGTGTCCATAGTCAGGGGTGGTGCTGTTTTTGGAAGAAAGGAGACATGTTTTTCTAACCCCTTTCTAAGTGAATGCATCTGAGTTGCAATACCTGACACCACCTGTGCACAGGAGTGGCGCTGTCCTTGGAAATAAAACTCAGACCCTATTTTCTAATCTAACGCAGCCTCTCTATTGTAGTTTATAGTAGATGGAATCTTTACAATGACCTATATGACACTGAACTGCAGTGACTGTAAGACGTCGGAGAGCACAGAGTGATACTTATTGGTTGATGATTAAATATATTAAGATTTTCTAAGAGATGCCAAAGGGTTCGCTGCCCATCAAACACCGATCCACGAGGGTGGAATGAAATCACGCCATTATGTAGGCTTCCCTGATATAACCCGTGACCTGAGCGTTTTTAATAGATACATTGTTGCAAGAGACAATTCTTTTAGAAGAAACATTTTACATTTTCAGAGGCATTTGTATCTCATTGACCCAGTCCTGTCTGTCACCGCCGTCCATCATCCACCGCCTGAATTATTAAAGAGATGCCGTCTACTATAGGAAATAGGGTCTAAAGGGTTAAGGAGGAATAATATTCAATTTACCAGTGAAACCAGTAAGACATTTACACAAGATATTTCGCTATAAATAAATATCTGGAAGATAACTGCCACCTACATTTCATCCATGACATAAACTTCTGGTAGTATGACATGCACACTCTGTTCACACAGGGGATTTTCAGGATTGCTGAGTGGAGGGAGGGAGGGGCTTAGACATTTATCATCTATCCTGTGGTCCAATCAAATAATCGCTGGAGTCAATATTACTGGACAACCCCTCTAAAAGACAAAATTCTGTCTGCCTGCAGAAACCACTAGGGGAGGACAATTAATATGGAGTTACATGACTCCCTTCTATCTCAATAATTAAACAGTACACAGTAAGTGCCCCCTAGTGGCAGCAGTTAACAGGCACAATTTTACCTTTTATAGAGGAACCTCAAAGAGCAGTTCTCCTTCCAGACTTTATAAGGCTTTGTATTGTTAAGTCTTGTAATACTATATTTCTCCGTAAACTCAGCACCCGAGCTTCTAAATTCAAAACCCAGTTGTCTGAAGGCCACTTCCCAACAGGTTGAATTTTTGCACAAATTAGGCATTTTTAGTCACCTTTTGAGATGCTCCTACGAATAACTGGAACCCTTCTTAAAATATCTCATTGATAGGGATTGCAGTGTTGGGTGCTATATTAATGGGACAACTCGGTTGAGTTATCCAAAAATGGAAATTTAGCCCCCCCCTCCATCCACAGGAGATGGGATGAGTCTGATTGGTGTGGGTCCACTAAACCCGCTTTCTTGTGATCGGTGGGGATGGGTCAGCAATTGGACCCTTGCTGATCAGGCACATCCCTTAGGAAACAGGGGCGTAATACCATAGCGGCAGACCATACAACTGCTATGGGACCCAGGGCAAGAAGGGGCCCAGTCTTAGTTGGGATCATCTCCTCTTCTACTGGAGGTGAAAACTTGGTCAGGACTCTACCCTCTAAAGGAACAACTTTTAGCAAATGAAGCAGTGGAAAAATGGCCCAAGGGTCATTGAAAGGGGTTTAGGCGGAAACCCTTCTGTCCTGTGTGGGGGGCCTGGTTTGATCCTTGCTATGGGGCCCTTACTTCTCTATGTACGCCACTGCCTAGAATACAGGATAAGTAACCCTTAAATGGTTCCGACACACAGAACCCCATCAATAGGACAAAGCAGAACAAGAAGAGGGCAGATTGCCCAACCTGCGACCCTCCAGCTGTTGCAAAACTACAACTCCCGGCATACCTGGACAGCCTACATCTATCAGGGCATGTTGGGAGTTGTAGTTTTGTAACAACTGGATGGCCGCAGGTTGGGCATCCCTGGTCTAGAGCATAAACTGGATTATAAAATGACAGTCAAAACTTAGTAACTGATAAAATACTTCATCCATGAGTGCAGAGCGGCCAGTGCTACCTAAGGCAATGTATGACAGAGAGCCTGCTTATGCAAATTAGAGATTTGATTATATCATAATGAGCAGAACGTTTGTGTGAATGATTGTTTATGGGCTTATTAAGCTGAAAGCGAACACATCTGAGCTCACTGGGAAGAAAGTTGGAGAAAAGTTGTGTCCTACTGTAACACACACACACGGAGACACTGCTGTAACATCTAACTCCAGCAGAGGGTGCGAGCTCTTTGGTCAGAACATCCTGGAAAAAAGATTCAGCCCAGACAGGGATCACTGCTCCAGTGAGTGCACACGTGCGAGGAGACCGGTTGTGTAGCTCAGTCAGAGTCAAAGTTGTGTTCCAGTGTAACACACACACACAGACACTGCTGTAACATCTAACTCCAGGAGAGGGCACAAGATCTTTGGTCAGGACAGCCTGGAAAAAAGATTCAGGCCAGACAGGGAATATTGCTCCAGTGTGTGCACATGTGCTCAGAGACCGGTTGTGTAGCTCAGTCAGATCCAGAGCTCGGGCTTTGGCTTCTGATTGTCATTGTGGGCCATATAAAGACTGATCCATTCCTATATGCAAGATACATCAAGCCTCTCACAGTTTAAATTCATTTACCACATCCTGTTCAGTAACAAAAGAGTTAATCGCAAACCAGCTTACAGTAATTCCTTTTATTACCCGTCCTTCTGCATCTTACTATACTAATTATCAATAGGGGTGTAGGATGCGTTTATCACATGGATGAGCAAATGTGAAACTACAGTTCTCAGCATGCTCACTTACTCGGCTGTTCTTGTAACTCCCATAGAAGTGAAAGGAGGATTCTGGGAGTAGTAGTTTCAGAACGGCTGGAGTGCCAGAGGTTGCTGATCCCTGAATTATCAGATAGAAAAAATTGCACAAATTGCACCAGTATGTAAGATCTTATAGCCCACACGTTAAGGCCTCGTTCACATTTCCGTGTCAGTGACCCATCCGTGAAAAAAAGCGTACGTGTTTCATCCGTGAAGCTGTCCGTGAAGGATCCGTGGTGCGTCCGTATGTCCATTTTTACCATCCGTGTGGCATCCGTATTTCACTGACGTTGCTCAGCTGAAAAATGATTTCCAAAGAATCTCCTATTAGTCATCAGTGAAAAACGGACGCACCACGGACACAACACGGATGTGTGTCAGTGATTTTCACGGACCCATAGACTTCAATGGGCGTGCTTGGTCCGCATCACGGATCAAAGTAGTGCATGTCCCCGTGATTTTTTTACTGACCCACGCTCAGTAGAAAAATGCTGAAATGTGAACAGATACATTTAAATCAATGGGTACGTGTGCTGTCCGTGAAAAATGCGGACAGCACACGTCAGTGAAAAACGGAAATGTGGACGAGGCCTTACTGTGAGTGGAACCTAAATTACAACCCCCTAATGAGGATTCTATTTCAAATGATTTGCTAAAAAAAAAGCCGGGGAGGGACACGACGACCAGTAAAATACAACAGATCTGATGGCCGATTTCTTTTCTCTAGGACTGGTAGGCAACCTCCGGCAGTCCAGCTGTTGTGAAACTACAACTCCCAGCATGCATACTTGCCCTGCTCTTCTAAGAACTCACACAGAAATGAATGGAGCATGCTGGGAATTGTAGTTTCACAACAGCTGGAGTGCCCAAGGTTGCTGATGTCTGCTCTAGGAAATCAGTCGTGTCCCTCCTCCTCCACCTCACTGTCCAGTGATAGTAAGGCAAGTGGCTGCAGCAGGAGCCTCCCCGCTCTGCCCTGTCTGCTGTAGGACACAAGGATTGTTCCGCCACTGCGCAGGATTTCTATATAACTTACTCAAGATTATCTAGAAGATGCAGCAGACTGACCATGTGGACAGGATGATCCCCTGTGTACTTGTATCCTTCATCGCTAGGTTTATCGATACATTAATTGTCGAGGATGCCCACATCTCATCCACGGTTTGATCTCGTAGACTTCACATGGGGCAGATATAGATTTTTGACTGTCACTTCCATTACTTATGCAGCTATGTGTGAGCCACATGACGATGTCACACCTTGCATGGCTACAGAACGGTGAATGCAGCTTTGCCTTAGAGATACAATGTGTTCCACACACCATCTGTCACCGAGCCCGGCCTGAAAAAGGCAAAAACACACACACAAAGGGTTCACGGCAGATCAAAGCCTAAAAATAAATATTTCACATTGCAAACTCCAAGCGGTAACATCAACCGAAATCTCAAGGAGAGAGCAGAGTCATTTACAATGTAGGATCATCAGACCGGAGCTCAGATCTCATCATCTGAGACCCTGGTCTGATCGGAAAATGGACCATCGTGCTTATCTCTAGTCAAAACTAGTTTTCTTACTGATCTTTTTGGTATTTTGATCCAAGCTGTGTCCTAGGAGCAGACGCATCAAGCCAAATAAAGCATGCTGGGAACGTATTCAGGCTCCGGAATTCTTCCTTATATGATGTTGGACTTTTATAGAACAGATACCAGATTAGCAGGAAATCGGGCATTCACTGTGCTAATGAAATACCGTCACATAGTGCACAAAAAGATGTCATATAATATCCAACTATGGGCTTATGCACATGAACGCGTGCAGTCAGTGCCCGTGCTGTGGACCGTAATTTGCAGACCACAATGCACGGGCACTGACATTGGGGCCACCAGGTTCAGATCGCGGACCCATTCATTTGAATGGGGTCCGCAATCCACATCTGAGAGTCCGCACTGCAAAAAAGTAGTGCTTGCGCTACTTTTTTGCGGTGCGGAGGCACGTTCAGAAACACCACGGAAGCACACCGTAGTTCTTCCGTGATGTTCCGATCCGTGCCTCCGCTTCGCATCTCCCGGGTTGTGGACCCATTGAAGTGAATGGGTCCACGATCCATGATGCGGGCTGCACATGGCCGGTGCCTGTGTATTGCGGACCTAGCGTATGGGGGCTGCAATACGGGCACGGGCCAGCACCGGTCGTGTGCATGAGCCCTAAGGCTACTTTCACACTTGCTTCCGTTACTAATAATACAACATCCGCTATGAACAGATCCGGTTGTATTATCTTTAACATTGCCAAGACGGATCCGTCATGATCTCCATTGAAAGTCAATGGAGGACGGATCAGTTTTCTATTGTGTCTGAGAAAACAGATCCGTCCCCATTGACTTGCATTGTGTGTCATGCCAGATCCGTTTTGCTCCGCATCCCATGACGGAAAGAAAATCGCAGCATGCTGCTCTCCGGTATGGGAATGCAACCAAACGGAAGGGAATACATTTTGGAGTGCTCCGTTCTTCTCAGTTACGTTTTGTCCCCATTGACAACGAATGGGGACAAAACGGAAGCGTTTTTCTCCGGTATTGAAATCCTATGACGGATCTCAATACCGGAAAATGTAAACGCTAGTGTGAAAGTAGCCTTACAGTTCATAAATAATACCACCGCAGTGAAGGAAATCAGGTATTTAACAGACTAATATATAACCGTCATATAGTGCACAAAAACACTGCCATACAGTTCTAACCAATAATTCCCAAACAATGCTGCTACAGTGCAGAAAATTCACCACACTCATATAATGCTGTCATATAGTGCACAAACATGCTGTCACACAGTACCTAGAAGTTCCAACCAATTATACAAACCCAGTGCAGGAAATCCGGTATTTACTGTACTCATATAATATCATCATATAATGCACACAACTGACCATACAGTACCCAGAAGTCCCAGCCAACCATTCCCAAATAATACCACCACAGTGCATGAAATTAGGTACCATGCTCATATGATACCGTCAAGTTATGTACAAACGTGCTGCCATATAGTACCCAAAAGTTCTAATGAACAGTTCCTAAATGATATCACCACAGTGTAATGAATCAAGTATTCATCCTGCTCATATATTATTATTATGTTTATTATTTATTATTTATTATTATTTATTATGTTTATTATTTATTTTACTTTATTTATTTATTGATTTATTTATTTGTTGATTTATTTATTTATATCCATGGCACTGTACATCCAGCCGGGGTTACACAAATATAATATACAATAAACAAGAAACTATTAGCAGACTGGTACAGAGGTGTAGAGGACCCTGCCCATAAGAGCCTGCAATCTATAAGATTAATACTGTTATATAGCACACAAAATCTGCCATACAGTACTCTAAAGTTCTAACCAACAATTCTTAAAGAAGAACTCCCGCAATTTTTTTTATTCTCTCACCTGTTAGAAAGCTGCAGGATGTAATCTGTAGTGAATGCAATCTTCTCATCAGAGATTGTATTTATGAGTTATCCCCTCTCTTCTAATTGTAGCTGGGTCATGTGACCAACTCTCTGACCTCCAACTGACCCAGGACAGGAAGCCAGTTACTGCTCTATTTATCCCTATGAGACTCAGAGTGAGGCTCCCATAGGAATGCATAGAGAAATAGACTTCCTGTCCACACATAAGCCTCTGTGTGAGTTGGTGAGTCTGATTGCTGGTCACATGACACAGATGAGAAACATCAAGGAGATATAACTCACAAATACAGACACTGGTAAGAAAATAACATTCACTACAGATGACATCATGTACCTTTCTAGCAGGACAGAGAATAACATTTTTTTTGGGAGTTCTTCTTTAAATAGTACCAGCGCGATGCACATATTGTGTGTTTTATGCTGTTGCTTAGACATAGGGAAGTTGCAGAGGTCCTACTGACATGTGCACTACCGCTCCATCCAAATGGAGAACTTGGGGCCTCATTCTGTAGATCACTGATTCTATATCTATCACATGCGCTGTGGCGAGGGGTTAAATGCTGGTTAAATAAATCTGACACATTTTATGACTCCTCTAACCTTGCTGCATTGACTGGACAATTCTTAAAAATGTTTCATTAGGAGTAAAAAGCATCAAATCATATAATAGAAACATGATAGGATGTTTTTCCCCCTCCAGAAACAGCACCACTCTCAGCCATGGGCTGCGTCTGGTATTGCGGCTTCTTGAGGATCAGCTGCAGTACCGGCTGCAGCCATGGAAAAAGGGGCGCTGTTTCACAAGGTTCCAGTAAATCAGTCCAACACAAAGAGCAAAACATCCAACTACAAGGCAACGGTGACAAGGGGAGGATTAAAGCTTCTCCCGCTCAGTATTTCCCCTTGATGCAAATTGCTAAAATATTTTAACTTCAGTTTTAAATGGAAAATTATCATAATTACATTTATGGAAGTTTACGAGGCCGTTTCTCAAATGAAGCTTCAGCGCGCATCTCTGTTAAAGCATGTTTTACACTCTGTGGCAATAATAGAGATTCCCTCAGCAGTCGTTCTACGGGAGAGGTGTTAATGGGAGCGATCGGAAAGAAAAAGTCACATTCTGGTAGAAACCCGATCCTCAGATTGTAATAGATTCTGCCAAATGTCATCCCCTATATGTCATAACTGTAGTTGATTGGAAAGTAGCTCCCCCTCCTAAATCTCCCTGGCCAGTACTTGTCCACCAAATTTTTGTCTTAAAGGGGTTAAGAACATGAAAATACTTAAATATTACTTTATTATAAATAAATTCCCAAATACCTTTCATTAGTTATAATGGCTCGTTTTGTCTGAGGAGCAATCATTAGGATAAATAAAATGGCCGCCATCCTATTAGTACACACAAAACCTGTCCTAATCACACAGGAGGACAAGTTACTTCACAACACTGAGCTAAAGAGCTGCCTCATCCTCCTCTCTGCTCTGCTCGTCAGGGATTATAATCCTGAATACAGCTGATAAGATCTTCAGCTGAATCTCTTTAGGAATGGAGTCCATGAGGAGACAGGAAGTGCAGAGAGGACGGACAGGACAGACTATGGTAATGGAGACTGTATACAAGAGCTGCTGCTCATTACCCCCATCCTCCTCTCTATACTTCATGTCTCCTCATGAACTCCATTCCTACACAGATTCATCTGAAGCTCTTATCATCTGTATTCAGTCACATAGGGTGAATCACTACTCACTAAACCTAATGGAGTTGATAGCCTGGATAACAGGGTGGCAGAACTATCTGTACCGCCATCATTTACAGAGAGAGACAGGGAGGCAGTACTATATGTGCCTATATTATTCACGTAGAGAGACAAGGTGACAGTGCTATCTGTTCTTACATTAATGACAGAAACAGACATGGAGGCAGTACTATCTGTGCCTGCATTCTTATGAAGAGGCAAGAAGGCGGTACTATCTGCACCAGCATCATTTATAGGAGAGACAGGGAGGCAGTACTACCTGTACTTAAATCATTTATAGGAGAGACAGGGAGGCAGTACTGTCTGTGCTATAATGATTATATGGAAATAAAAGTATAAATGATGTGTGCACGCATCATTTATATAGAGAGACGAGGAGGCAGTACTACCTGTACTTACATCATTTATAGGAGAGACAGTACTTACATCATTTATATAGAGAGACAGGGAGGCAGTACTATCTGTATGTACATAATTTGCAGGGAGAGACAGGGAGGCAGAACTATATGTGCCTATATTCTTCACATAAAGAGACAAGATGACAGTGCTATCTGTGCCTACATTAATTACAGAAACAGAGATGGAGGCAGTACTATCTGTGCCTGCATTCATATGGAGAGACAAGAAGGCAGTACTATCTGCACCAACATCATTTACAGGAGAGACAGGGAGGCAGTACTATCTGTACCTACATCATTTATATAGAGAGACATGGAGGCAGTACTATCTGTACCTACATCATTTATATAGAGAGACAGGGAGGCAGTACTATCTGTACCTACATCATTTATATAGAGAGACATGGAGGCAGTACTATCTGTACCTAAATTAATCACATGGAGAGATAAGAATGTTGTACTATCTGGGCCTATTAAATTATATAGAGAAACAGGGAAGCAGTACTGTCACTGCTTATATTAATCACAGGGAGAAATAAGGAGGCGGTAATATCTGTGACCGAAATGGACAGAAATGGAGGCTGCACCATATGGACTTACATTATTTACCTAAAGAGACAAGGTAGTCTAAGGAATGTTAAGCTGTTGGCTTTGGCACACCCCTGATCCCACAGTAGTTTATTGATTGGTAGTGTTATGACAATGTTAAATGGGCACTGTATGACTGCATTATTTGGGCACTATATGATTGTATTTTTGGGTACTATACGGTACACTATAAAGAAGGCATAAACTTGCTACTGCATAGGGTAAAGCCGATGAAAGCTATTCTCCAGCTCCCTGATGGGCGGTATGTATTTACACCCTCTATGGCAGCATTATCAGGAGGATGCTTATGGCCTTTGACAATCTGTTCCATTATATTTATATGATGTATTCCCCTGGCATGCAGGTAGCTTACAGATTCCTTGCATCCATCTTCCTTCAGTACAGGGTATTGTGCAGTGAACATCTACTTATGGAAATCAGGTTGTTTTGTTGAGAATTCATAGGGTGATGCATGTGACAGGTCTGCAGAGACGGACTGAAGGAAGAGGCTGGCGCACATATTGTAGGCACGCTTGCTCCCTGACATCCCCAACTGGCTTAGCGCACTCAATAACATGTTCAAAGGGAAGAGCTACATTATCTTATTGATTAACGCTTCGTACTAGAAGCTGTCTTTTTCAAGTTCTTAAAGACTCTGGTGCAAATTATTTTCCTCTACGTTAATATCCATCGCTCCCACAATTTCAAGAATATGCATTCAGTGTCATGTTGTGGTCAACTTGTCTAGATGGAGCATTGTGTTGTATTGTCTCCATAATGATGTCGGTACAGAATACTGCCTCTCTGTTTCTCTATCTGAGATATGTAAGCATAGATAGTACTGCCTCCCCGTTTCTCCACATAAATAATGTAAGCATAGATAGTATTGCCTACCAGTTTCTCCATGTAAGTTATGCAAGCATAGATAGTACTGCCTACCAGTTTCTCCATGTAAATAATGTAAGCATATATAGTAGTGCCTACCAGTGTTTCCATGTAAATAATGTAAGCATAGATAGTACTGCCTACCAGTTTCTCCATGTAAATAATGTAAGCATATATAGTACTGCCTACCAGTTTCTCCATGTAAATAATGTAAGCATAGATAGTACTGCCTACCAGTTTCTCCATGTAAATAATGTAAGCATATATAGTACTGCCTACCAGTTTCTCCATGTAAATAATGTAAGCATAGATAGTACTGCCTACCAGTGTTTCCATGTAAATAATGTAAGCATAGATAGTACTGCTTACCAGTTTTTCCATGTAAATATCTGTAAGCATAGATAGTACTGCCTTACTGTTTCTCCATGTAAATAATATAAGCATAGATAGTACTGCCTCCCTGTTTCTCCATGTAAATTATGTAAGCATAGATAGTACTGCCTCCCTGTTTCTCCATGTAAATTATGAAATAATAGATAGTACTGCCTTACTGTTTCTCCATGTAAATTATGAAAGCATAGATAGTACTGCCTTACTGTTTCTCCATGTAAATAATGTAAGCATAGATAGTACTGCCTTACTGTTTCTCCATGTAAATTATGAAAGCATAGATAGTACTGCCTTACTGTTTCTCCATGTAAATTATGAAAGCATAGATAGTACTGCCTTACTGTTTCTCCATGTAAATTATGAAAGCATAGATAGTACTGCCTTACTGTTTCTCCATGTAAATTATGGAAGCATAGATAGTACTGCCTTACTGTTTCTCCTTGTAAATTATGAAAGCATAGATAGTACTGCCTTACTGTTTCTCCATGTAAATTATGTAAGCATAGATAGTACTGCCTTACTGTTTCTCCATGTAAATTATGTAAGCATAGATAGTACTGCCTTACTGATTCTCCATGTAAATGTTGTAAGCATAGATAGTATTTCCTCCCTGTTTCTCCATGTAAATTATGAAAGCATAGACAGTAGTGCCTTATGGTTTCTCCATGTAAATTATGTAAGCATAGATAGTACTGCCTCCCTGTTTCTCCATGTAAATTATGTAAGCATAGATACTACTGCCTTACTGTTTCTCCATGTAAATTTTGCAAGCATAGATATTACTGCCTCCTTGTTTCTCCATGTAAATTATGTAAGCATAGATACTACTGCCTTACTGTTTCTCCATGTAAATTTTGCAAGCATAGATATTACTGCCTCCTTGTTTCTCCATGTAAATTATGTAAGCATAGATAGTACTGCCTTAATGTTTCTACATATAAACTTTATAAGCATAGATAGTACTGCCTTACTGTTTCTTCATGTAAATTATGTAAGCGTAGATAGTACTGCCTCCCTGTTTCTCCATGTAAATTATGTAAGCATAGATAGTACTTCCTTACTGTTTCTCCATGTAAATTATGTAAGCGTAGATAGTACTACCTTATTGTTTCTCCGTGTAAATAATGTAAGCATAGATACCGTGTTTCCCCAAAAATAAGACAGGGTCTTATTTCTTTTTTTCTCTGAAAAAAAGGGTTAGGGCTTATTATCAGGG
Source organism: Rhinella marina (assembly GCA_900303285.1). Taxonomy (NCBI): domain Eukaryota; kingdom Metazoa; phylum Chordata; class Amphibia; order Anura; family Bufonidae; genus Rhinella; species Rhinella marina. The sequence goes on from ONZH01002998.1 coordinate 130,674, forward strand.
TAGGTCTTATTTTTGCCCCCAATGAATATATATGTAATTTTTTCTCCCACTGAACATATATGCCTTTTTTGGCCCCTCTAAATATATACTGGTATGTCATTTTTTTGGCCCCCGGGCCCCTGTGCACGCACAGACAAAAATATACTTACCTCAACTCTGCTCCGGACTTCTTCTTCTCACCCAATCCTGTCATCCGGCGTGTGCTGCGTCATCCCGTCAACCAGCGTGATCCAGCAAAACCTGGCACTGAAGTCACGTCTAGCGTGATCATCACAGGGGAGAGGTCTTGCAGCGCCGGATAGGGTATGGGTATAGGGGTGTGTATAGGTAACTAACTGCACAGTGCTGCGTGCTATAGTGCGCAGCATTGCGCAGGTAGCGCCACCAGCAGAGAGGCTCTGACTGGCCATTAAAATCACTTGTGGGCTGCGCCCAACCCCTCCCCCCCGGTCCTGAACCTATTCTCAGTGTATCCTTAATGTATCTAGGGCTTATTTTTGGAGTAGGGCTTATATTTTAGGCCTACTCAAAAAACAGGGCAAAATAGCACTAGGGCTTATTATCGAGATAGGTCTTATTTTCGGGGAAACAGGGTAGTACTGCCTTACTGTTTCTCCATGTAAATTATGTAAGCATAGATAGTACTACCTTACTGTAAGATAGTACTGCCTTACTGTTTCTCCATGTAAATTATGTAAGCATAGACAGTACTACCTTACTGATTCTCCATGTAAATGTTGTAAGCATAGATAGTACTTCCTCCCTGTTTCTCCATGTAAATTATGAAAGCATAGACAGTACTGCCTTACTGTTTCTCCATGTAAATTATGTAAGCATAGACAGTACTGCCTTACTGTTTCTCCATGTAAATTATGTAAGCATAGATACTACTGCCTTACTGTTTCTCCATGTAAATTATGTAAGCATAGATAGTACTGCCTTACTGTTTCTCCATGTAAATTTTGCAAGCATAGATATTACTGCCTTAATGTTTCTACATATAAATTTTGTAAGCATAGATAGTACTTCCTTACTGTTTCTCCATGTAAATTATGTAAGCGTAGATAGTACTACCTTATTGTTTCTCCATGTAAATTATGTAAGCATAGATAGTACTACCTTACTGTAAGATAGTACTGCCTTACTGTTTCTCCACTTAAATTACGTAAGCATAGACAGTACTACCTTACTGATTCTCCATGTAAATGTTGTAAGCATAGATAGTATTTCCTCCCTGTTTCTCCATGTAAATTATGTCAGCGTAGATAGTACTGCCTTACTGTTTCTCCATGTAAATTATGTAAGCATAGATAGTACTGCCTCCCTGTTTCTCCATGTAAATTATGTAGGCATAGATACTACTGCCTTACTGTTTCTCCATGTAAATTATGTAAGCATAGATAGTACTGCCTTACTGTTTCTCCATGTAAATTTTGCAAGCATAGATATTACTGCCTCCTTGTTTCTCCATGTAAATTATGTAAGCATAGATAGTACTGCCTTACAGTTTCTCCATGTAAATTATGTAAGCATAGATAGTACTGCCTTAATGTTTCTACATATAAATTTTGTAAGCATAGATAGTACTGCCTTACTGTTTCTTCATGTAAATTATGTAAGCGTAGATAGTACTGCCTCCCTGTTTCTCCATGTAAATTATGTAAGCATAGATAGTACTTCCTTACTGTTTCTCCATGTAAATTATGTAAGCGTAGATAGTACTACCTTATTGTTTCTCCATGTAAATTATGTAAGCATAGATAGTACTACCTTACTGTAAGATAGTACTGCCTCACTGTTTCTACATTTAAATTACGTAAGCATAGACAGTACTACCTTACTGATTCTCCATGTAAATGTTGTAAGCATAGATAGTACTTCCTCCCTGTTTCTCCATGTAAATTATGTAAGCATAGATAGTACTGCCTTACTGTTTCTCTGTGTAAATTATGTAAGCATAGATAGTACTGCCTTACTGTTTCTCTGTGTAAATTATGTAAGCATAGATAGTACTACCTTATTGTTTCTCCATGTAAATAATGTAAGCATAGATAGTACTGCCTTACTGTTACTCCATGTAAATTATGTAAGCGTAGATAGTACTGCCTTACTGTTTCTCCATGTAAATTATGTAAGCATAGATAGTACTGCCTTACTGTTTCTCCATGTAAATTTTGTAAGCGTAGATAGTACTGCCTCCCTGATTCTCCATGGAAATGATCCAGGAACAAATAGTACCTCCTTTTTCTCTCACTTGAAATAAATTACACGTTCTGTACCATGCATTCAGCAGGAGGACAGGACACTTGTTTTCCCTTTTTCCCTTTTCTCACCGTACCTCATAAGACATAACTATAGTGTGAATCTTGGACTACTATACCTCCGATGGTCGCAGAGTCTGACACAATGATGGGCCACAATGATCCAACCGATGACAACTCCATTTGGAATTAAGTCTGGAGCCAATGAGTGGTCACTAGTGTATATTTTTCATGGGATAACTCACAGTAGGACCTTAGATGACAATGAGATTTATGGACTTGCACATGTTCTGTATAGATGGAGGGTAGCCCTCAGAACCTTCTCTTGTGATGTGCTCAAGAAACCCCCAGTGACAGTGGAACAGTGAAATTTCACCAAAAGACCTCTTCTTTGAGAAGACCACTCCTGATCTAGACCAGGCTTCAAATTCCCTTATCACCTATGTAGACTGACCCTCTACATTCAGAGGACCACCCCCTAAAGACCATTGTTACAACATTTTTGAGTGGAAATCTCGAAGAGGTTTCTTATGGAGACTGTTACCAACTTGAGAAGAACGCCCTAAGAGGTATAAATGTTGTGATATTTGGCTTTCCCCATGTCCCTATACAGACAGATAACATCTCAAGGTTAGTATTTGTACCTCGGTCTCGTAGTCTCACAATCAACACTGGTACTGGAAAAATATTTCAGCCATTCAGGTGCCTTTAGCTTTACAATTAACAGGAGCTTCCCTGAGCGCAGATTCATGTCTGTGTGTATTACCTGTGCTGGGATTACTGGCAGAATGGGGAGATTTGCGGAGTGATGCTGGACGAATGCCTAAGTTTTATGGGAACAGATAAATAAAGACTAAGGAGAGTCTCAGGCTTGTATTTCGATAAACCCGTAGGCTTTACTGTGAAAATGAGATCCCACTTCTTATATCTGGTCATACGGTCATATTTCCAGACAAATCGTTATGTGCAAATATTGCCCCAGAAGGTTTGGGTGGTCGTCATTGAATTCTAAATATCATAATTTAGTTTATTATACTAGTGTACAGGACAGGTGCTGCTAGACAATATAAAAAAACACAAAAACAATTCTAAAAGGTGTGTATACCACTTTAAACATATCAAAGGGGGGAGGGGTTACCCATTCCAACAAATAAAAATGTAGCTTTTAACTGACTAAGGCCTTGACCTGATTGATTGTACATGTATTATTTCAATACAAATGTCAGAAAAAAGCTGTTATGATGATGGGAGACGGACGTAGAGAACAGTATCTGATAACCATGACGACAGTCTATGGAGGATGCATGACTTATTGTAGTTATTGTATCCCTGGTAAAGCCCAGTCCTACCTGTTCAAATTCATGTTCTTGTACATGTGGAGCAGTATTATAGTAGTTATATTCTTGCACATAGGAGCAGTATTACAGTAGTTATATTCTTGTACATAGGAGGCAGTATTATAGTAGTTATATTCTTGTACATACTGTAGGAGCAGTATTATAGTCGTTATAGTCTTGTACATAGGAGCAGTATTATAGTCGTTATAGTCTTGTACATAGGAGCAGTATTATAGTCGTTATAGTCTTGTACATAGGAGCAGTATTACAGTAGTTATATTCTTGTACATAGGAGTAGTACTATAGTAGTTATATTCTTGTACATAGGAGGCAGTATTATAGTAGTTATATTCTTGTACATAGGAGGCAGTATTATAGTAGTTATATTCTTGTACATAGGAGCAGTATTATAGTATTTATATTCTTGTACATAGGAGTAGTACTATAGTAGTTATATTCTTGTACATAGGAGGCAGTATTATAGTAGTTATATTCTTGTACATAGGAGGCAGTATTATAGTAGTTATAGTCTTGTACATAGGAGCAGTATTATAGTATTTATATTCTTGTACATAGGAGCAGTATTATAGTAGTTATATTCTTGTACATAGGAACAGTATTATAGTAGTTATATTCTTGTACATAGGAGGCAGTATTATAGTAAGTTATAGTCTTGTACATAGGAGCAGTATTATAGTAGTTATATTCTTGTACATAGGAGCAGTATTATAGTAGTTATATTCTTGTATATAGGAGGTAGTATTATAGTAGTTATATTCTTGTACATAGGAGCAGTATTATAGTAGTTATATTTCTTGTACATAGGAGCAGTATTATAGTAGTTTATATTCTTGTACATAGGAGCAGTATTATAGTAGTTATATTCTTGTACATAGGAGCAGTATTATAGTATTATATTCTTGTACATAGGAGGCAGTATTATAGTAGTTATATTCTTGTATAGGAGGTAGTATTATAGTAGTTATATTCTTGTACATAGGAGCAGTATTATAGTAGTTATATTCTTGTACATAGGAGCAGTATTATAGTAGTTATATTCTTGTACATAGGAGCAGTATTATAGTAGTTATATTCTTGTACATAGGAGCAGTATTATAGTAGTTATATTCTTGTACATAGGAGGCAGTATTATAGTAGTTATATTCTTGTACATAGGAGGCAGTATTATAGTAGTTATATTCTTGTACATAGGAGCAGTATTATAGTAGTTTATATTCTTGTACATAGGAGCAGTATTATAGTAGTTATATTCTTGTACATAGGAGCAGTATTATAGTAGTTATATTCTTGTACATAGGAACAGTATTATAGTAGTTATATTCTTGTACATAGGAAGCAGTATTATAGTCGTTATAGTCTTGTACATAGGAGCAGTATTATAGTAGTTGTATTCTTGTATATAGGAGGTAGTATTATAGTAGTTATATTCTTGTACATAGGAGCAGTATTATAGTAGTTATATTCTTGTACATAGGAGCAGTATTATAATAGTTATATTCTTGTACATAGGAGCAGTATTATAGTAGTTATATTCCTTGTACATAGGAGAGTTTATAGTAGTTGTATTCTTGTATATAGGAGGTAGTATTATAGTAGTTATATTCCTTGTACATAGGAGCAGTATTTATAGTAGTTATATTCTTGTACATAGGAGCAGTATTATAATAGTTATATTCTTGTACATAGGAGCAGTATTATAGTAGTTATATTCTTGTACATAGGAGCAGTATTACAGTAATTATATTCTTGTACATAGGAGGCAGTATTATAGTAGTTATATTCTCGTATATAGGAGGTAGTATTATAGTAGTTATATTCTTGTACATAGGAGCAGTATTATAGTAGTTATATTCTTGTACATAGGAGCAGTATTATAGTAGTTATATTCTTGTACATAGGAGCAGTATTATAATAGTTATATTCTTGTACATAGGAGCAGTATTACAGTAGTTATATTCTTGTACATAGGAGGCAGTATTATAGTAGTTATAGTCTTGTACATAGGAGGCAGTATTATAGTAGTTATAGTCTTGTACATAGGAGCAGTATTATAGTATTTATATTCTTGTACATAGGAGCAGTATTATAGTAGTTATATTCTTGTACATAGGAGCAGTATTATAGTAGTTATATTCTTGTACATAGGAACAGTATTATAGTAGTTATATTCTTGTACATAGGAGCAGTATTATAGTCGTTATAGTCTTGTACATAGGAGCAGTATTATAGTAGTTATATTCTTGTACATAGCGAACAGTATTATAGTAGTTTATATTCTTGTACATAGGAGCAGTATTATAGTAGTTATATTCTTGTACATAGGAGCAGTATTATAGTAGTTATATTCTTGTACATAGGAGCAGTATTATAGTAGTTATATTCTTGTACATAGGAGCAGTATTATAGTAGTTATATTCTTGTACATAGGAGCAGTATTATAGTAGTTATATTCTTGTACATAGGAGCAGTATTATAGTAGTTATATTCTTGTACATAGGAGCAGTATTATAGTAGTTATATTCTTGTACATAGGAGGCAGTATTATAGTAGTTATATTCTTGTACATAGGAGCAGTATTATAGTAGTTATATTTCTTGTACATAGGAGGCAGTATTATAGTAGTTATATTCTTGTACATAGGAGCAGTATTATAGTAGTTATATTTTTTACATAGGAGCAGTATTATAGTAGTTATATTCTTGTACATAGGAGCAGTATTATAGTAGTTATATTCTTGTACATAGGTGCAGTATTATAGTAGTTTATATTCTTGTACATAGGAGCAGTATTATAGTAGTTATATTCTTGTACATAGGAGCAGTATTATAGTAGTTATATTCTTGTACATAGGAGGCAGTATTATAGTAGTTATATTCTTGTACATAGGAGGTAGTATTATAGTAGTTATATTCTTGTACATAGGAGCAGTATTATAGTAGTTATATTCTTGTACATAGGAGCAGTATTATAGTAGTTATATTCTTGTACATAGGAGGCAGTATTATAGTAGTTATATTCTTGTACATAGGAGCAGTATTATAGTAGTTATATTCTTGTTACATAGGAGCAGTATTATAGTAGTTATATTCTTGTACATAGGAGCAGTATTATAGTAGTTATATTCTTGTACATAGGAGCAGTATTATAGTAGTTATATTCTTGTACATAGGAGCAGTATTATAGTAGTTATATTCTTGTACATAGGAGCAGTATTATAGTAGTTATATTCTTGTACATAGGAGCAGTATTATAGTAGTTATATTCTTGTACATAAGGAGCAGTATTATAGTAGTTATATTCTTGTATATAGGAGCAGTATTATAGTAGTTATATTCTTGTACATAGGAGTAGTATTATAGTAGTTATATTCTTGTACTTAGGAGCAGTATTATAGTAGTTATATTCTTGTACATAGGAGCAGTATTATAGTAGTTATTGTACATATGGTATTGTATTAGTTTTTTTCCCCTTTGCGGTATGACAAGGGCATAAGAAAGTTGTCCTTTTGTTTCTGGCAAAAGCCATTTCTCAAAAGCATTAGCACTTTCTTTAACCTAACTATTTCGGCTCACTTTGTAATTGCCCCCTTAAAGATCACCTAGTGTATGACACTGTCTTATACATAGATAATTATAATTAATATAGATTTTAGTAAAAGAGATCCTTTGACCACTATGGAAAATTACAAAAAAACCCTCTAAAATAGTAAAAATATGAAGTAAAGATCTTAGTATTAGTCCACTGCAGATGGAATCCTCCCATGCTCATAGTTTGTGTAGCAGAGTTTTGTAATTCTTCTTTTGCTTGGCATGTAACGCTGGAAATAAATTGATAAGACACAGGCGCTGCTTTATGCTCCATCCTCTGGTGACTTGGAGCTGGTAATTTTAGGACGGGATAAAGGAAGACATTGTACCAGCCTTGAACTAACGCATTTCCGAGATGCTGCGCGTATTCCGCTGCTTAGTATAACAAACAGAAAAAGTGTCTTCTGTTTAATGGTGGAGAAGATAGGAATTCCTGGACGGTAAAGTGCACTCAGTGCTACATATTGCTACAAATTTAAAGGGTCAGTCTAGGATTATTGAATAGAGCTATGGATGTCAGTAAGTGCTAGGATACATATCCAAGAAACCTTTCAGCCCACCAAGAGGATGGATACTCTGCTTTCAGCTCTTAGTCACTTCGGAGGGAATACATTTTAGTTTTGTACTACTTGTGTGAATTGCAGCAGGTCAAAGCGAGTGCTGAAAGCCACGAGTCCCGGATATTTGCGAGCTGCAGGATTCCTTCACTCACTCACTGCTGATAGACAGCTTTCTCCTTATTCATAGTAATAGAGAGAAAGCTGCCAATCAGCAGTTGAAAAGCAGTGCAAGCCTGTCAGTATGATTTAGGAAACCTTTGGACTATAGTCTCCAAGGCTGGATTACAACATGGGCAAAAGGGTTAATTGACAGCCAGCTGATACTGAGGGACTTTCTACTTATGGAAAATGTCTGGTTTAGCTCTGTTATTTATGTCTAAAGACTTGTATATGTATGGGAAAACTGCTTAGTCATTCCCATAGACTTGCATTGAAACAAGTCTATGACAGACTAAAATTGTTATATTGTTTCTATTTAAGTTGTGCTTCTCCACTCTACCTCTCCTACTAGAAGGTTTTAATAAAGGAGCAGTTAGAGCCCTTAGTTGTCTGCAAATAAGGACCGTTGTTTAGTTGAAGAAACTCTGCCAGACTGTCCCTAGATGCTAAGACAAGGATACTCTTCCACAGACCTTGCTTCACCAGCCTTTTGACCAGGGAGCCAGCTTGGCGACTGAGCCATAGACCCTTGGCCCTCAGCCCTTTGACCAGGGAGCCAGACAGCTGGGAGGGAGGGACAGCTATCTCAGGTCTTTCCTCAGCATCAAACCCTTCTTCTGCCAGGGAGGAGACTGAAGAAGCCGGCCCTTTGCCTCGCCTGCATTGTTTTGCACTTGAGTTCCTCCAGTAAAGAAGCACACTGGTTTACTGCAGACCCTGACTCTCTGGACATATTTCCAGTTGGGGTGCACCACGTCTTACCATCCCTTCTGGAGTGCAGCAACACATAGCGACACCTCTACGGTGTCCGGGGGGACCTAGTGTAGCATTGTAGGTTCGGCTCAGCTGGGTTCTGGCCCAGCGGTATGAGATTCGACGATAGGCCAGATGGAGATGAGCACTCCTATTGTGGAAGAGCTCATCTCAATATTCATCTGTATCGCCGTCCTCAGGAGTACGATGGAAAAGTAGGAAACTAAGATGTCTGTCTGTCAAACTCTGCAGAGAGAAGAGATGCAGAAGAAATCATCATGGCGGCCTGGTCTGAAAGGAGAAAATGAGAACAGAGAACATCTACATCAGAGGAGACGTCACTGGGTGTAAGAGGCATGGGGCGCTGTATTAGGCTACTTTCACATCTCAGTTAGTGATTCTGGAAGGTTCTTCCAGCAGAGAACAGCCCGTCTGAATTCACCAGCTCCGGCACTGCTGGATGCAGAATGCCCACCGGCCCCATTAACTATGATGGGGTCCGGCAGAGATCCGGCCACAATCTGGCAAAAATCCTAAGAATTGGCAGGACACAAACCGCTGCATGATGCACTTTGTCTACGGTCGATTCCTTGCATTCTCTGCCTGATAATATGGCCGGATTGTAGTGCCACAGAGGTGAAAATACAGTAGCCCTACTCCGGATGTTTTGTATGTTTTGTATTGCTGTATGTAATGTTAGAAATGAATAGTCTAGGTTGAGAATTTGGAATAGGCGGTGAGGGGGCCTAGGCACCTTCTTTGCACAGGGGCCTCTGCTGTCTATGTCCGCCCCTGCATTGGGGCCACCCCAAACCAGGGCACTGCAACCCCTTAGTGCCCCTCACAGTAATCATATCACCTTAGTGCCTACTTGCCTCTGAGTCTGTATTAATGACATAAAAAAGTAATACTCACCTAGCCCAGTTCCCCTGATGAATGGCGCTCTCCTTTGGAGCAGCCGCAATGCGGTGACGTTATTGCACCTGCTGGGCTAAGTATGAGAGCAGACAAGCGGAGGACAATCCGGGGAAGGATCATCAGCTCAAGCGCTCTTCTGCTCAGCCCAACAGTCTCAATGACATAACTGCATTATGCCTCCTGGGGAGCGCATGGCTAGCGAATGAGGCCTGGAATCTCATGGATGACGGACGCAGCATCCGGACTCAGGTCAGAGTCAGGTTGCTGTGTCTTTCAGTCATCCATTATGGCCTTGCCTGCCAGTACACACACAGTAGTCAATACTATGTGTGTACTGGCAGATGAGGCCTGGGCTACTAATGTCACTACGGGCCCTGTAGCAGCTGCTATGGCAGTAGTAGTTCTGCCATGGACTATACCCCCCCCCCTACAGATCAATGCTGATGTTTGCTCTGTGTTTTTGCTTCCACTTGACCAATTTATTGTGTTTGAATAATTAATGTTAACTTTGCTTCAGATTTTTTCTGTTTTTAATAAAAGTCCAGGCATCGGAGGCTTTATTATACACTGGCAGCACATAGGACCCCGAGGAGCATGCTCAACAGTGATGGATCTGGGAGAACAAGCCAAGAGAGATTTCGTTATTGAGTTAATCTGATAGAGGAATCACACACCCTTAGGGTAAGAGAGGTAGATAATACCGCGCTGTTGAGAACCATGCGGACGGTTGAGCGCTACAGTCCTACATCAATGTCAGTGCTAGCATACATGTCCGGAGATCTTAAAGGGGAACCTGTCAGCCCACCGAGAGGGCAGAATGAAGCTGAGACAGACACTCTGATTCAGCGCTTTGTCACTTAGGAGGGAACATGTGTCAGTTTTGTAGAACTTTTGAGAATTGCGGCAGTTTAATGCGAGCGATGGAAGCCAGGATTCCTGCATATTCAGGGGCTCCCTCTGCCCTCCCACCGCTGATTGACAGTAAGGGCTCATACACACGACCGTGGTGTGTTTTGAGGTCTGCAAATTGCGGATCCGCAAAACACAGATGCCACCCATGTGCATTCCGCAATTTGCAGAACGGAACTGTCCTCATGTTTGGCGGCCCCACTGAAGTGAATGGGTCCGCATCCGAGCTGCAAAAAGTGTGGCCCAAGCGACATTCATGTGCATGAGCCCTAATAGACTGAAGCTTGTCAGGGTGAGCCTGCCGTTCATGCAGACGCTGGACATCTGGCTGCATGTCCTGCAAAACTAAACTCATTAAGCCACCTGCACACATTACGGAATACACATTACGTTTTTCAGTGCGGATTAGACAAATCTCATGTACACTTTGCAGATTTTTTCTGTGTGGCAATAGACCTGAATTGTGGATTTCCAAATCTGCAGCAGGTCAATTATGTTTGCGGTTTTAGCTGCGGATTTCTCCCTTTTCAATGGACGGGGGAGATCTACAGGAAAAACGTATCTAATCTGCACCAAAAACCGCTGTTAGAAATTGCGTATTTTGCTGCAAATATGCTGCAGAAGCGGATCTGATGTGCGTTCACCCGCACTCGTTCTGCACAGAGACTTTAGGAAGATGGAAAGGACTAACACGAGCCTCATCATTGCTGTTATCATCCATCCATTGCTATTGGTGTTGTGCCTTGATGCTGTTGGATGTACTACTACTCCTATCCTGCACTTTAGCAAAGAGAGACTAAGGCCGGGTTGACATCACCGTTTTGTTTTCCAATTCTACTGATCCATCAGAAGAACAGAAAAAGAGTGGATCCTTTATTTTGAGAATCCATTGTCCCCATTTTGCATTTGTTTTTGTCAGTTGCATGCAGGAATTTTTCTCCGGTCTAAAATTACGGATCTCTGCCAGAACTGACAAAAATGGATACAAAATAAAGCAAAATTAACACAATGGATGCTCAAAATAAAGGATCTGTTTTTAAAAATTTTCTGTTCTGATGGATCAGAAGAACGGAAAACAGAACATGGATGGGAACCTGGCTATAACAGGGAGCCGGCAGCGAGCTCCCTCTCTGCAGCGCCGCCGCCAAAATCCCACTGTGGAGGAGGAGCCGGGGAGCCGTCCTCGTCTCCATACACCAGTGGGGCGGGGAGGAGCCGGCGGCGCATGCTTCCTCAGCACGGCCGGTGTCCCCGTGGCCTAGGCAATGAACAGGAGCAGGGGCAGGAGTGAGCACTGACATGGATTAGCTGGCGCTCAGCTGTGGTGCTGACTATGACCCATCAGTCAGGCCTATTTAAACAGGCACCCTGCCGGATACAGGTTGCCTGTGATTGGTTTCCCTTTTTGGAGTTTGCCACACTAGCTTTCGTTTGTTCTTGTATTACCTGGATTTTGACCTCGACTTGTACCCTCAACTCTGACCTTGCTTGACCCTCTTTTGACTAATGCTATCTCCTGGTTTTGACTTTTGGCTTCCCTTGGTTCTGGTTTTGTCTCTGGTCGGCCGGTTTTGGACTCGGCTTGGTAATGTTACGCTTCTGTGTTCTGTTTGTTCTCCATTGTACCCTTCCATTTAAGGTCCTGCACTTTAGCTAAGTTAGGGACCGCCGCCCAGTTGAGGACCGTCATTTAGGATGGATCGTGCAAGTAGGTAGAGACAGTGGTGCGGGTGGAACACAGGGCTGCACTGTTCCCTACTTATTCGTGACACCGGCTGTACCTATTTATTATCACTGGCTGGTCACTGACTCCATCACCATTCACCACCTATTGCCTTGCACCCTGCCAAAACAATACCAAGGACACCCCAAATACCACCAGGCAGGAGCCCCAATGCCAGGGTGTGACCAGAGAGAAGTCACTGCACAGCCTTAGGAGGTGTCGATGTGAGGATTGTTACTGAGTTCCATGTGCACAGCTATCGTTGCCAAAGCCACCACCACTCCCATCTTCCGCTCGCTCCTCCTGGGCTTGTTGCACATGTATTTTCTCCTAATGCGGATTTGTTATTTCGGAGCCACGCTGAATATGAGAAATGCCGGGGTCTGATCATTTCATGTACTATATGCTGACAGGTGACAGACCTGTATTATCTATAGGCAGTAATCTGTAAAGTCATTAAGGAAAGTGATGTAGTAAACGTGACCCCGCTGTCCTGAAAAAGACGAGAAGAAGAAAAAAAATGCGGCTGCATGAATTTTCTATGAGCTGTGGACTTATGGCTCCAGCTTATAAATCTTGTATGTGGTTACGAATCTTCAGGTCGATGTGTTCATTTTTACAAGGATTCTGCTCTGGTTTCCATTCTGCTCCACATTTTATATTACTTGCCGGAGAGGCGGAGAGCTGAAATAAACTGATTGTAGTATTTTAGGAAAGCCTAAATTTGTCCCTCGCCTGGGAGATTGTCTCTGTCCACCATTTAATGAAGACATGAGTACAAATCATTGCTCCGAGTTCACACGTGCGAGGGCGGGAGGGGCGCACGAGAAGCTGGATCTGCTGAGAAATATCCACCGCATGGTCACACATATTCACTTTGCAGATTTAACAAATCACAGTCATTAAGGAATCAGAACCTGTGACCTGGATCCTTAAAGGGGTTGGCCACCTTTTGGGTTTTTTTAGCAGACCAAAGGGTAGCATATTTAGCTGCTCCCTGCTGCAGGTTCCTGGCTCCTTCGCTTCCTCACTTGGGTCCTCGCTGTCAAAATCCGCTTTGATGCTACTGCAGCCATTGACTGCATCAGTGACCTGCCCCCCTTGCATCATGTGACCAAATGACATGACTGGCTGCAGCGGTGTCATAGCAGATGTTGCCAGAGGAGCACCCAAGCAAGGCAGCTGAGTCTGATCCAGGACCCAGTGGAGGGGAGCAGCTAAGTACGCTTCCCTTTGTTGGTCTGGCCAGGAGAGGAGAAGGGTGTGCCACCCCAAAATTGGCTGATCGCTTTAAAGGAAAGGTGGAAGGTGCTATCACTTTACAACCTGCTCCTAGTCTCAGGCTTTTCTTCTGCAGCTGTGTCCCTCCCAGTAATAGATGCTGGATGTGAGGTCTGTGTGTCCAGGATGCTGCTGCCTTCACTAGCTCTCATGTATCAGCACATCTTCATCCTTGTACTGATGTTTCCTTCTACAGCTCATGATGAACAGACAGTCATTGATGCTGAGGAGTCTGTGATTTCCCTCCTCCTGCAGAGTTTGCAGTGGGTGCCCTGCTTTCTCTCTAGACGTGTACATTGCTTATATGGTTCTTCCCCTGTCAACTGCTATTTGTGTGTTTTCCTCCATATCTGCAGCCTGTGTGAGCTACCCCTCTCCACTCTCTGATCTGCTGTGTACAAGCTCCCCCTGCTGCTATCTCTAACAGTTAGAGAAGGGAAGAAGAGAGCAGAGAGAGTCGTCAGAAATGGATTTATGTCAGGTTCAGCAGCAGCACCAACTAGGTGAAGGACTTACACATGCTGTGCAGAAGCATATTGCAGGATATTTTTTTTAACAGTGACTTTTTAGAAAGTTGCTTAATTTTTCCATTTAGGATGCAAATGAGCAATGAAACTAGTTCAAAAGTGTCTCTACCTTTTAACCTTGAAGCACCAGGCATTGAAGCTCTGGACTTCAAGAACTCAGGAGCTAAATTACTTTGATCAGTAGACGCATAAACACCACTACAAACTACAGGACATCAAGGACTTCACAGTTCACCAGGGACAGAGTTATATAAGCTGCGAACATCACTGCATTAAGGACTATGGAACCAAACCATTAGACTCAAAGAATGAATGAACTAGATCTAGGACTATGGAGGTCAACCACCAGACACAGAACTGAACCACTTCATCAAGGAGGGCGTCATTAAAGCTCTGAGCATGACAAACTGCAAAATGAAACCCCTGGGCGACAAGAACATGCAAACTAAACCACTGTTCACCAGGGATGTAAAAGCTGTGAAGATCAGGGACTGTAGAATGAAACCACTGGGCACCAAGAACATGGAGACTGAACCATCATGTACTGGGTCATAAAAGATGTAGACATCAATAATTATGGAAGTTGACCTAAAAACTACTGTGCACCAGAGACTGGGTCATAAAACAAGAACTGCAAAACTAGACCATGGACCAGGTTATAAGATGAATAAACACCATCAACTGGGGAATACAAATAAGGGTTAATATACTACTAGATACTAGGAACTGGGGCATTAGAAAATGAAAGGTCGAAGTCTGGTGCACCATAACACTGGGCATCAGGGACTGTGGCATTAGCTGCCTAGAACAGGAGACTAAAGATCAACACCTGAGTCACTATATGACCAGGGACTGTGGCATTAGCTGTTTGACTTCTAGAAAAGAGACTGAATACCAGGGACTGATTTAGACTACAGATCACTATACTACTGGACATCAGGAACTGTGGTGTCATCCTCAGGATACCAAGAACTGGTGAAGCAGCCGCTATAGGTATGATCGTTAAACAAATAAAGATCAAGGCTTAGTACACTATACCACTGGACACCGGGGACTATAGGATTAAAAAACTAGAAGAAAAAAACCTGGTGCACCATACCACTGGGAATTTGGGACTATAGGATTATAAAAACTGGAGGGCAAGGCGTGGTGCCACTAGATACCAGGGACTGTAGGATTATAAAACTAGAGGTCAGAGCCTCGTGCACTAAACGACTTGACACCAGGGACTGTATGATTATAAGACTAGAGGTCAGAGCCTGGTGCACTAAACGACTTGACACCAGGGACTGTAGGATTATAAGACTAGATGTCAGAGCTTTTGGTGCACTGTAGCACTTGACACCAGGGACTGTAGGATTATAAGACTAGATGTCAGAGCTTTTGGTGCACTGTACCACTAGACACCTGCGACCATAGGACTAAAAGCCTAGAAGAACTGGTGAAGCAGCCACCAGGGGTATGGTCGCTAAACAAATAAAGGGCAAGGCTGTAGGATTATAAAACTAGAGGATAAAACCTGGTGCACTATACCACTAGACACCAGGGACTGTAGGATTAAAAAAAAATAAAGGTCAGAACCTGGTGCAGTAAACTACTAGACACCAGGAACTATAGGATTAAAAAACTAAAGGTTAGTACCTATACCACTGGACACCTGGGACCATAGGACTAAAAACCTAGATGGCAAAACCTGGTGCATTATGCCACTGGACACCAGGGACTGTAGGATTAAAAAAACACTACACCACAGTGCACCAGGGACTATATGATTAGAAAATAAGAGGAGAAGCCTGGTGCTATAAACCCCTGGACTTCATCAGACGCCAAGAACAAGGGAGACTGACTACCAGGGACTGGATTATGACCTGAGGCACTACACCAGTGCGCACCAGGGGCTGTAAACTGGTGGTGTAGACCATTGAATACCAGCGACTGGGTTTTTTAAGAACTAAATACCTAGAACTGGGTTACTATACCACTGGGCACCAGGGACCAGGGCACTTAATCACCTAAATATAAGAATCATCTTCTGGAAATAGCTTATTGCTTTCCTTTCCTCCAGTTCTCTAGATTCCGGATGACTCATAGTAAATTGTGCGCCGCTCCTCCATCGCTCTGCATACGCTACGTGCTCCTCCGACTTGCAGATTGTTTTGCAGAGCCGCACATCTCTCATGTGTGATTTATGAACTGGACTGACATGTTAGCTCTTGTGTCACGCTTTGTAGGTACTTCAGGGGTAATGTCAGATGACAAGCAGCTCTGATTGGGATATGAATCCCACAATCTCCTGGAACCGAGATTCTAGGAGAGATTTACTAATGAGATTTAAAGGAAGGTGACTTTACTTTTTCCAGGAGTCATGTTCAATATCAAGTGATATTATGTATCCTTTTTATACATGGAGCGTGACGAAGGGAATACAAAATATAACTTAATATTGAATATTCCTCCTACATAGACAAACAGATCAATAGGGATCAATGTTAAAGCTACAGGTGCTGCTGCTAAGTGTAAAAAAGGATTAAAGGAACAGCTGCCAAGTATAGGGGTCTCCCCAATAAGATGCATTTTTTGGAACCTAAGCCCCTCCCAACCCCCATATAAGAATTTCCTGTTTTCCTGAGTGTCATGGCCGCCATCACATGTACTTTGGTAATAGTGATAACCCTGTTAATGTGCAACAGTTTTGTATCCCAGTCCCTGATATTGTCCCTGTCACCTGCAGAAATATTAGAGCAGCTCTCATGTAACAGCCGCATGCTTCTATGCAATTGCCAGGAGGGCTGATTGTTCCAATTAATTACATGGAGGTCACTATGATGCCTCAAGGAACGTATAATCCTATATACGCTGATGTCACCTTCATCAGTCACAATACCAGGTTTCCCATAAAGTCTATGGACGGGCGTGTCACTTCTACCAGCCAAGAGGAGGAAGGTGCTATGGATGGGGTTGGAACTATTTGTTGGAACTCCTTGCTCCTGAGTCCACCTCATCTGTGAATGTGTCGAGAAGATGAATAGTTCTGGGCCCGTCTGCAGAACATTCCCCCATCCTGTGCTGCAGATGTGGCATGCCCGTTCATAGACCAGACTGGAAACCTGGTGTTCTGACGGATGGATGTGATGTTGGGGGATGAAGGATTTCTGAAGAGTGGTGCATCTTGTAACTGGGCCTCAGAGCGGCCGATCCGTGCAAGTTAAAAGCCCTCTGTCACACAGCAATGAAGCAGGACTATAATAGTACGCAGAAGTTCTCCTATCTGGACTTAAAGAAGACCTCTCCCCCCTCCTTATATGTCTGTTTGAATAGCTTCATACATTCCCCATGTAATAACAGTTCTGGAACATCTATTCTTATGTCTCTATGTTGTACCATTCCTCTATTATTTCTACTAGAAGTTATGAATGAATTGCTAGCAGTCTGCAGTAAGGGTACAGAGGGGAGGTAACCAGTTGGAGGCGTGTCCCTGTACAGTCTCACTCTATCCAATCAGTGCTTCCATTTTCAGACTGTGCAGGTACACCCCCCCCCTACTGGTTACCTCCCCTCTGTACCCTTACTGCAGACTGCTAGCAATTCATTCATACCTTCTAGTAGAAATAATAAAGGAACAGCACAACATAGAGACATAAGAATAGATGTTCTGGAATTGTTATTACATGGGGAATGCATAAAGCTATTAAAACAGACATATCAGGAGCGGTGACAGGTCCTCTTTAAAAGACATCTGTCGGCAGATTTGTACCTATGACACTGGCTGACCTGTTACATGTGCACTTGGCAGCTGAAGACATCTGTGTGGGCCTCATGTTCTTATGTGCCTGCATTGCTGAGAAGAATGATGTTGTAATATATGCAAATGAGCCTCTTAGAGCAATGGAGGCATTGCCATTACACCTAGAGGCTCTGCTCTCTCTTCGACTGCCACACCCTCTCCACTTTGATTAAAAGGACCAGGTGTAATTATGTTTAAACTGCCTGGTCCTGTCAATCAAAGTGCAGAGGGCCCAGCAGTTTAAGAGAAAACAGAGTCTCTAAGTGTAATGGCAACGCCTCCGTTGCTCCTAGAGGCTCATTTGCATATATTATAACATCATCTTTCTCAGCAATGCGGGCACATATGAACATAGGACCAACACAGATGTCTTCAGCTGCCAAGTGCACATGTAACAGGTCAGCCAGTGTCATAGGGACAACTCTTTAAATACATTAGTAGGCATATTGAAAACAACTCTTCTAAGGTTTTGGTTAATTAAGGTAGGTTGATTGGTCCTTCTGGGTCCCAAACACCTCTTTACAGGGTTGTCTTATAGGGGCTGTACTCATTTAGACATTATAGAGGGGTTTCCCTTCAATGCCCTAAATGGAAAGACATTCTGTACGAGCGTCTTCCACTCCGGTGGACTCAAGCCATCTTTGTATTACAAGCGCTGCCGTTCATCTGTCTGGCCTTCAGCTGGTCGCTGAGGATGTCAGGAGTGGGATTGCTCCTGGAGGCTAAATTCTGCAAGGAGAAGACTTTGCTAACTTAACCAATTTAAGTCTATGACCAGAGGGAAACATTTCAAGCTGCTGAGAAGGAAAACAAAGCTCTCAGCCCCCTATAGAATATAGTGCAGCTTCTGGGTGGAGGACGGTGTACAGTACCCTCTACAGCTCTGGTCGCTCTGGCAGTGCCTCATTGCTTATTTAGCCAGTCCCACCTTCAGGAGGATTTACAGTGAAAACTGAGGCCGCTATGAGTGGGAAGAAAACGAGAGCTCTATTGAAGAATTTGGAGGGTATTTTTGGGTAAAGTTATGGCAGCCTTGCTCCATTGCCCCAACCTTTCATGGTATTACAGTATATGAACAAATCAAAATTTTGTCCCATTATTGGTTTTGCTGTGGTAGAACAAAGCATTGGACCACCAACCATTTATTGATGGCCTATTCAATATTCTGCTTCAGGAGAACCCCTTTAATATTATTAGGAATCATTATTATTTATCTTATGTATCATTACTTGTTATTATTATGTATCATTATTTACATTATAATAAATAATCTTTCATTAATAGTATTAGAAATTATGTTATTTATGTTATATGTATCATTATGTGTATTATCATGTATATTATATCATCTCAGTAGCACTCGTGCTGAGCAGTATACATATATATACATCAGGGTGAGCAGTATACACATATATACATCAGGCTGAGCAGTATACATATATATACATCAGGGAGAGCAGTATACACATATATACATCATGCTGAGCAGTATACACATATATACACATCAGGGTGAGCAGTATACACATATATACAACAGGCTGAGCAGTATACACATATATACATCAGGCTGAGCAGTATACACATATATACACATCAGGGTGAGCAGTATACATATATATACATCAGGCTGAGCAGTATACACATATATACAACAGGCTGAGCAGTATACACATATATACATCAGGCTGAGCAGTATACATATATATATACATCAGGGTGAGCAGTATACACATATATACACATCAGGGTGAGCAGTATACATATATATACATCAGGCTGAGCAGTATACACATATATACATCAGGCTGAGCAGTATACACATATATACATCAGGCTGAGCAGTATACACATATATACATCAGACTGAGCAGTATACATATATATATACATCAGGGTGAGCAGTATACACATATATACACATCAGGGTGAGCAGTATACATATATATATATATATATATATACACATCAGGGTGAGCAGTATACATATATATACATCAGGCTGAGCAGTATACACATATATACATCAGGCTGAGCAGTATACACATATATACATCAGACTGAGCAGTATACACATATATACAACAGGCTGAGCAGTATACATATATATATATATACACATCAGGGTGAGCAGTATACACATATATACATCAGTCTGAGCAGTATACATATATATACATCAGGCTGAGCAGTATACACATATATATACATCAGGGTGAGCAGTAATACACATATATACACATCAGGGTGAGCAGTATACATATATATACATCAGGCTGAGCAGTATACATATATATATATATATATATATATATATATACATCAGGGTGAGCAGTATACACATATATACACATCAGGGTGAGCAGTATACACATATTTACACATCAGGCTGAGCAGTATACACATATATACATCAGGCTGAGCAGTATACACATATATACACATCAGGGTGAGCAGTATACACATATATACATCAGACTGAGCAGTATACACATATATACATCAGACTGAGCAGTATACACATATATACATCAGGCTGAGCAGTATACACATATATACATCAGGCTGAGCAGTATACACATATATACATCAGACTGAGCAGTATACACATATATACACATCAAGGGTGAGCAGTATACACATATATACATCAGGCTGAGCAGTATACACATATATACATCAGACTGAGCAGTATACACATATTTACACATCAGGGTGAGCAGTATACACATATATACATCAGGATGAGCAGTATACACATATATACATCAGGCTGAGCAGTATACATATATATATACACATCAGGGTGAGCAGTATACACATATATACAACAGGCTGAGCAGTATACACATATATACATCAGGGTGAGCAGTATACACATATATACACATCAGGGTGAGCAGTATACACATATATACATCAGGCTGAGCAGTATACATATATATATATACATCAGGGTGAGCAGTATACACATATATACATCAGGCTGAGCAGTATACACATATATACATCAGGCTGAGGAGTATACACATATATACATCAGGCTGAGCAGTACACGTATATACATCAGGCTAAGCAGTATACACATATATACATCATGCTGAGCAGTACACACATATATATACATCAGGCTGAGGAGTATACACATATATACATCAGGCTGAGCAGTACACATATATACATCAGGCTGAGCAGTACACACATATAAATACATCAGGCTGAGCAGTATACATATATATATACATCAGGCTGAGCAGTATACACATATATACATCAGGCTGAGCAGTATACACATATATACATCAGGCTGAGCAGTACACATATATATACATCAGGCTGGGCACTATACACATATACATCAGGCTGGGCAGTATACACATATATACATCAGGCTGAGCAGTATACATATATATACATCAGGCTGAGAAGTATACACATATATACATCAGGCTGAGCAGTATGCACATATACATCAGGCTGGGCAGTATATATATATATATATATATATATACATCAGGCTGAGCAGTATACACATATATACATCAGGCTGAGCAGTATACAAATATATATACATCAGGCTGAACAGTATACACATATATACATAAGACTGAGCAGTACACACATATATAGACATCAGGCTGAGCAGTATACACATATATACATCAGGGTGAGCAGTATACACACATATATGTATACATCAGGCTGAGCAGTATACATATATATTCATCAGGCTGGGTAGTATACATATACATCAGGCTGAGCAGTATATATATATATATATATATATATATATATATATATACACAGTATATCAGGCTGGGCAGTGTATAGATATACATATATATACACACACACACAATGTATCAGGTTGGGCAGTATATATATATATATATATATAATGTATCAGGTTGGGCAGTATACATATATATTCATCAGGCTGGGTAGTATACATATACATCAGGCTGAGCAGTATACATATATATTCATCAGGCTGGGTAGTATACATATACATCAGGCTGAGCAGTATATATATATATATATATATATATATCAGGCTGAGCAGTATACACATATATACATAAGGCTGAGCAGTACACACATATATACATCAGGATGAGCAGTATACACACATATATGTATACATCAGGCTGAGCAGTATACATATATATTCATCAGGCTGGGTAGTGTATATATATATATATATATATATATATATATAATATATATACATAGTATATCAGGCTGGGCAGTGTATATATATACACACATATATATATACACACACACAATGTATCAGGTTGGGCAGTACATATATATATATAATGTATCAGGTTGGGCAGTATACACATATATCTCTCTATCCATCAGGCTGAGGAGCGGTGACAATCTGCAGCTGCTCCGAGCTCTGGGGGGGAAGCTTCGTCTGCAATGAGCCGGGGCTGCGGCAGGAGCGGAGGGAGAGACCCTCTGTAGAAGAAGCCCCCTAGGTGTGTGCAGGGAGGTGGGCGGCGTGACGTCACAGAGTGTGGGGGCGGCTGGTGCGGGGGCAGGAGGGGCTGCACAGGCTGTGAGCATTGAATGAGGCTGCTGCTGTTCCCGGGCGCTGTGGCTGCTGGAGACACCCCCTTCTACCGGGACACACATGCTCTGGAGCCCGGGAGTGATGCACCTGGATGGAGGTGGCAGAGGATGAACCCCCCACCCCCGGCAGCAGGCATTAGCTGGTGTCATGCCATGTTACTGTGGAGATCGGCTGCAGCTTGTCCTCTTCCTTATGGGGGCTAGCCCGTGGATGCACCTGAAGGACACCCTATAAACCCACTCCCCCATCTACCCACCCTGAGGACCACCAGAAGACTAGGAATAGCAGAGCTGCACCGGGCACTAATGGGCAATTTATCATCTCTCCAATGTGAGTATATACAGTGTGTGGGGGCAGCTGCCCAGGTGGCACCCCAATGTGGGGGGCATGCAATGCATTCACCACTGTGGACCCTGAGATGTGCCCTGGGCACTGGGCATCCCCCTAATACAGTTCCTAGCCCTCCTGGGTGAGGATGCACTAGCCTGGTCCTAGGGGGCTAGAGTCACCAGGGCTAAGGGGCAAACCTTGTAATGCATGTGTTACCATGTAACCTGAGGTGTGAGGTGGGCACTATGGGTTTTACATCCACCTGCTGATCATTAGATTGGAAGGGAGGGGGTAAGGGGTTCACCTGGTGTCACCCATGTCTTGGGGTCTCACAGTGAGGTGCATGCAGAGTATGGACTTTATCTTTTGGTTCTTGGATGGGTGGGGGTTCCAGTTCTGGTGCCCCCTCAGACATGGGCCATTGCTGCATACGTAGTAGCGCGGACCCTTAAGGATATCTGGTGGGATTGTGCCCCCCATGTATCTCCCACGAAGTTATCACCCGTGTCTTAGGGGCAGAGATGCCATGATGTGGAATGCATCTGGTGGGCATAATGCTGCCATCATCTCTATATCTATCTGCTGGAGGGGATTGGGAAGGGGCTGATGTCCAGGTGTCACCCACGTCTGGGGGGGAACACATTGCCATGCTTGTACCTCTATGGGTTATGATTATGTATGATGGTAAAAATGATTATTCTGCCTGATATGTCCAGATGTCGCCCAGGTCTGGGGGTGCTTATCACTGTACTGAACCCCCTATTTGCTGGGCATTGGGGGTTCTGTTATAATGAGATCTTTCCTCCAATGTATCAAGGTACTGGTTGGTGGGGTGAGAGTCCACTGTCCAGGTCTCACCCATGTGGTGGGCAAAGCATACAACCCGAAATATGGGTGCCATGTCATACAATGGGTGAGGAAAGTGCTGGCTGTGGGATTTTCTCTCTTCTCAGACTACCCTGTCATCTCCAGTCTTTGTGTCTGATGCTGTGTGATGATAATGCACTGACTGCCTCCCATGGATCTGGCTGCAGTTCTGCCTGGAGATGGACCCTGCTGGTCAGGGATGATGTGTATGGGATGGGGACAGGACCAGGAGCTGTCCAGACTGTGGTGCTGAATACAGAAGAGCTGCCTCATACACTGAGCATTGCTGAGGGAACCCCCAGCACATTGGGAGCCATTGATCATTAACTCCCCTCCAGTAGCAGACATGGCAGCGCCGGGTGGTGGGGTGCACCGGGAATGAACCCCAATACCCAGTCCCTTATCTGCAGAGATATTCGTCGTGCTCATTCTCCAAGCTTCCTAGTCCTACCTCCTGGATGATCTCATGCCTCCATACATTTGTCTATAAGGATAAGAGAGCTTCTCCAGACAAAATACAGCGGTCGCCCCCCTCCCCCTAAAGATATGCAGAGTTCAGAGAGTGATGACTGGGTCCTATCTGTATGTGACGTCCATATCATATAGTGTATCAGTATATATCAGGATATGAAGAACATAATTATAACCTATCGGTATGTGAAGTTCATATGATATAATGTATCAGTATATGAAGTCCATGTCATATAATGTATCAGTATATTAAGTGTATATCATATAATGTATCACTATATATATATCTCAGGATTTGAAGAACATGGTTATATCCCATATAATGAATGTTTGTGGTACTCCTGATAGTATAACTGGGGCTCCCTGTATACCCCCCCCTCCTCCACAGCTTAATTTATTTAATAGATACCGGGGTCCCATTGGGCCTGAATCTATATTTGGAATACGGATTTGGGCAATCAGCGTACGTGCGGCGGTGACGATCAGTCCAAGGTTTCTCTCCTTCACTCTTACAGATGGTGTGTATTGGAATTTGAAGTCAATTTGAGGAGTTTGGCAATAACCTGACAATGGCAATGTAGATGGACACAGGGACATGAGAGAGGAAGAACGATTCTGTAACTACATATAACTGCATGTAACCTGTGCTGCAGATAGGTAGATACTGAGATGATATATAATGGAGATCTAGGTAGATAGATAGATAGATAGATAGATAGATAGATAGATATGAGATAGATAGATAATAGATAGGTAGATAGATAGATATGGGATAGATAGATAATAGATAGATAGATAGATAGATAGATAGATAATAGATAGATAGATAGATAAATAATAGATAGATAGATAGATAGATAGATAGATAATAGATAGATGATAGATAGATAGATAGATAGATAGATAGATAGATAGATAGATAGATGATAGATAGATAATAGATAATAGATAGATAGATAGATAGATAATAGATAGATAGATAATAGATAGATATGAGATAGATAGATAGATAGATAGATAGATAGATAGATGATAGATAGATAATAGATAATAGATAGATAGATAGATAGATAGATAATAGATAGATAGATAATAGATAGATATGAGATAGATAGATAGATAGATAATAGATAGATAGATAGATATGAGATAGATAGATAGATAGATAGATAGATAATAGATAATAGATAGATAGATAGATAATAGATAATAGATAGATAGCTATAACAAAGAAAACAGCAGCACTAGTCAGATATCCATACGCAATTGGTGCAATCCCTCCAGGCCTTGGGTTAAGAGCCATTGGATATACAAGAGAAGAACTAGGCAGCACTCCAAAAACAGGTGGAAGGGTGGTGGCCTCACTGTATTCACTTCTAAATGCAATGTTTCAGCCCAACACAAAGAGGCCTCATTATGTTGGTCTTAAAGGGCATCTGTCAGCAGTTTTGTCCCTATGACACTGGCCGACCTGTTACATGTGTACTTGGCAGCTGAAGGCGTCTGTGTTGGTTCCGTGTTCCTATGTGCCCGCATTACTGAGAAAAATTATGTTTTATTATATGCAAATGAGCCTCTAGGAGCAACGGGGGCGTTACCATTACACCTAGAGGTTCAGCTCCCTCTGCACTTTGACAGGACCAGGCAGTGAAAATGTCATCACACCTGGCCCCGACTTCTCCTAAAGTCAATCAAACTGCAGAGGGCTCGACAGTTGCAGAGAGAGCAGAGCCTCTAGGTGTAATGGTAACGCCCACGTTGCTCCTAGAGCCTCATTTGCATATAATAAAACATCATTTATCTCAGCAATGCGGTCACATAGGAACACGGAACCAACACGGATGCCTTCAGCTGCCAAGTGCACATGTAACAGGTCAGCCAGTGTCATAGGTACAAAACTGCTGACAGATGCCCTTTAAGACCAACATAATGAGGCCTCTTCGTGTTGGGCTGAAACATTGCATTTAGAAGTGAATACAGTGAGGCCACCACCCTTTCTCCTATTTTTGGAGTGCTGCCTAGTTCTTCTCTTGTAGACAGATAAATGATAGATGATAGAGAGACGTCGGCTCTCACTGAGGATCATTTTTCTGATGACAGAACTTGGGCCACACATGAGAAATGTTGGCTGTGGAGCAGGAGAGCCATGTGTCCATGTGATGTATATGGTCTGTGTGTTGTGGCTGATTTCAGTCACATAAAGCTGTAAATATATCTGGAGGTTCTCAGCTATCTGTGAGTGGGGAGTTTTGGGGTCATCTCATGGGCGTGCCTACATTTAGGGATCTTCTCTGGCTGCAGTGGTTGCTTACCTTATCCCTCTTCATATACCTGTGATGCTGATCTACTGCTGGATCCTGTGGAGGAGCAGCTCAAGCTTTCGCTGCTGTTCGTTCAGTGAATATTTTATTTTTTTCTTTGATTCCTTGATTTATATCTAGAATCACAAGCAATGAAACCTTCATTGTATAAAGTATAAATGATAGAAGTAGCACCTGCATCTGCTATGGAGCCCAAGGGAAGGCCAACACGTGTTAGTCTCATCTTCTTCCATGCTGGGAAACCCCATAGAGGTGTCTCTCCATTGGCGCCCTATGGGATGTGGGTGGTGAAATCAGGGTCCTGCTGACTGAGAGCCTTACATTTACGCTTTTGGAAGCCTGATGTTAAGGACTAGCGCCTCAAATGTATGGCAATGATGAAGCCAAGGGTGTAACTACCATAACGGCGGACCATGCGACTGTTATGGGGCCCAGGACAAGAGGGGGCCCAGTCTTAGTTGGGATCATCTCCTCTTCTACTGGAGGTGAAAACTTGGTCAGGACTCTACCCTCTAAAGGAACAATGAGGCAGTGGGAAAATGGTCCAAGGGTCATTGAAAGGGGTTTAGGCGGAAACCCTTCTGTCCTGTGTCTGGTCTGATCCTTGCTATGGGGCCCTTACTTCTCTATGTACGCCACTGGATAAAGCACAAAAACTATGCCCGTGCCATCACAAATGGGAGGCCCAGCTAGTTCTTGGTCATTTAACCCCTTAGATGCTGCAATAAAGAATCAAAACAGAGAGGGCTCCCTTTCTTGTCCCAAAGATAAGCCTGCAACGTGATCACAGGAGCAGACAGAAAATATGGCAGCCAAGGATCTAAGAGAGGCCTCCATTGCCTGTTAGGCCATGCCTTAGCCATGGTCCAATAAGTGTCTGTCAGTTTTACTGATCAGTAGTAATGCATTGGAATTCCCCCCAAAAAAAGTAAAAATTAGTAAAAAAAAAAAAAAGAAAGAATCAATTTTTCCTTTAAAATTTTATTTATTATATATATACTAATATAAGTGATCAAACAAAAAACATACATATTTGATATCCACAGAAATGTTAGGATCTCCAGAATAAAGTTAACACGTATTCATGTATTTTTACCACTTGGTTAATGATTTTTAAAAATGCTGAAAAATCAATGGTGGAATTGGCATTAAAAGAATTGTAAAAAAACATTGGGGGTCATTTACTAACCAGAAATATGACTATATTAGGTGTATTTGTGGCGCAGATTGCGGCGCAGTCCTTTGTGCCGCAATCTATGACTTTTCCCCGCTCATGCAAGGCCTAAAAAAGTGAGCATGGGCAGGGATGGAACGGGCCGGCAGGGATGGAACGGGCCGGCAGGGATGGAACGGGCCGGCAGGGATGGAACAGGCCGGCAGGGATGGAAGGGGCCGGCAGGGATGGAGCGGGCCGGCAGGGATGGAACGGGCCGGCACGGATGGAGCGGGCCGGCAGGGATGGAACGGGCCGGCAGGGATGGAACGGGCCAGCAGGGATGTAACGGGCAGCAGGGATGTAACGGGCCGGCACGGATGTAACGAGCCGGCAGGGATGTAACGGGCGGCAGGGATGGAACGGGCCGGCACGGATGGAACGGGCCGGCAGGGATGTAACGGACGGCAGGGATGGAACGGGCCGGCAGGGACGGAACAGGCGGCAGGGACGGAACAGGCCGGTAGGGACGGAAGGGGCTGGCAGGGACGGAACAGGACGGCAGGGACGGGACGGGACGGGACGGCAGGGATGGAACGGGACGGCAGGGATGGAACGGGCGGCAGGGATGGAACGGGCCGGCACGGATGGAACGGGCCGGCACGGATGGAACGGGGCCGGCACGGATGGAAACAGACGGCAGGGATGGAACGGGCCGGCAGGGATGGAACGGGCCGGCAGGACGGAACGGGCGGCAGGGACGGAACGGGCGGCAGGGACGGAACAGGCCGACAGGGACGGAAGGGGCCGACAGGGACGGAACGGGCCGGCAGGGACGGAACGGGACGGCAGGGATGGAACGGGACGGCAGGGATGGAACGGGCCGGCAGGGACGGAACGGGACGGCAGGGATGGAACGGGACGGCAGGGATGGAACGGGCCGGCAGGCCCATCTCATTCATTATCTTCTCTGCCTGTTTACACCAACATGTTGTACGCCTGCGTCCTTAAAGGGGTTGTGTCACATGTTAGATATGTTATGCTATCATATTTTATAGTATGTTAGACATACTGTAGGTGTATTATTCTTCTTCACCAAAATAATCCTGCAACCTTACAACCATTGGTGTAGCTGGGGAGGAAGGGGTGCTACGAGGGCGCGGCTTCTGGGGATGGCATGGGTATCAACTTTTCCTTGGTTATTTAGGTATAAGGAGGAAAGGGCAGCAAACTTAAACTATGTTCAGGGTAAAGGGAAGCCTATCCTTATGTATGATCTCTCCTGGGATCTTGATGTTTCCGGATTGTGGCACGCTCAGGGTGTTTTCTGTGCTTTTCTCGGGATGGCTAGAGGCATTTCACTCTATTGCTATACCATAGAAAGGTCACACATAGTGCAGCATTACTGGGGGTACAGCAGCGCACCCCCGCTGTCATTATGTGTTTATTCTCATTATTGTTACTTGTATCAACCTGGTGGCAACAAACGTTTCTCCGGTGGAATTCAGTAAGAGACTTCAGATTTTGGAGACTTCGTCCTCATGCCGTGTGCACAGAGTCCTATATGGCAGCACCCCAGTCCTTGTAGTATATAAAACCTCCACATCGGAGGAGCAGGATGGGTCTACAGATTACACATCTGTACATAATAGATCTATAATACCGCCATGTTCATGAGTCATAAAGGGGTTTTCTGGACACTGCAGCCTCTTTATTGCTCCCACCCCCAACCCAGACCCTAAGGATAGGCCATCAATATTATATTCCCCTCAGGTGTCATGGGGTTGCTGAACTCTTCGTGTTCCCATTTTGGTGACCATTTTGCTGGGAAATCTTTCCAGGGACAAGGTGCAGTAAAATAGAGAAATTGCTGTAAATATCCATTTGCAAAAATTCTAACTTGATTTTACCCCAATTTTACAGCAGTTTGCCTTAATGTGTTGTTCCTATGTAGCCAGGACCTGCAGTTATAGTGACAGCAATGCCAGCCACAGGAGTCTTATAACAGTGCCAGCCACATAACCCCTCAGTACAGTACCAGCCACAAGACTCCTAAATTCCACTGTCAGCCACAGGAGCCTCATAACAGTGCCATCCACATAACCCCTCAGGACCATGCCAGCCACAGAACTCCTCACTACAGTGCTAGCCTCAGGACCCTTATAACAGTGCCAACCACATAACCCCTCACTACAGTGCTAGCCTCAGGACCCTTATAACAGTGCCAGCCACATAACTCCTTAATACAGTGCCAGCCTCAGGACCCTTATAACAGTGCCAACCACATAACCCCTCACTACAGTGCTAGCCTCAGGACCCTTATAACAGTGCCAGCCACATAACTCCTTAATACAGTGCCAGCCTCAGGACCCTTATAACAGTGCCAGCCACATAACTCCTTAATACAGTGCCAGCCTCAGGACCCTTAGAACAGTGCCAGCCACATAACTCCTTAATACAGTGCCAGCCACATAACTCCTTAATACAGTGCCAGCCACAGGACCCTTATAACAGTGTCAGCCACAGGAACATCATATCATCTTCAACCACAGGACCAACATAACAGTGCCAGCCACAGGACTACATTACAATGACAGCTACAGGACCATCATAAAAGTGACAGCTACAGAACCTTCATAACAGTGCCAGCCACAGGACCCTCAGAAGTTACAGGACCCTGAAAACAGAGACATTTGCAGGATGCAGGCGCCTGTAGTCGTTTTTGCGAATCCGCAAAACAAGGATACTGGCCGTGTGCGTTCTGCTTTTTGCGGAACGGAATGTTCTGCTCTCTTTATAACTGTCCTATCCTTTTCCGCAAAGGACCACGGAATAGACATACGGATGTGGCCTGCACGCTGTGTGCTGTCCACATCTTTTGCGGCCTCATTGAAGTCAATGGGTCTGCATCCAATCTGCGAAAAATGTGGATCAGATGCGGACCAAAACCACGGTCGTGTGCATGAGCCCCAACAGTGACCCCTACAGGGCTCCAAAAACACTGAAAGTCAGTGCAGTCTCACTGTGGATGTCACCCGGGCACCACCCTCCCCTCCTCATCACCCTTCTACAGTCCCGGACACCCTATGATGCAGCTCATAACTTTTTTTTCATGTGTGCCATTTGCAGGATGCGTGTCATGGGTATGCCACTCATCAGCTAGACCAGGGATTCTAACCTGCGGCCCTCCAGCTGTTGCAAAACTACAATTCCCAGCATTCCTGCACAGCCTACAGCTATTAGGACATGCTGGGAGTTGTAGTTTTGCAACAGCTGGTGGGCCTCAGGTTGAGAATCCCTGGACTAGACAGTCTTGGCTTGTATTGCACCAGCCTTGCCACTTTTCATGCTGCTCCTCTTTTAAAACCAAAGGTGGCACATGACGTACCCAGCGTGGACTGGGCATCGGGGGACTCTTGACCGTTACATGTGTTATGTCAGTGAATTGTAGACTCTTCTGAGCTGGATGTAGGAGCGTGACTAAATCACGATAAGAAATATCACAATTCATTGTAATTTCAAAGCCGCCGGCAGCGGATAGTGAGAATGGTGACATAGCCGAGATCAATTGTCAGGAGTGGGGGCACCACAAGGCGGAGGATCCGCACGCCATTCATGCAAGTTGTAGGAAGCAGTGAATTATGAGATCTGGAGACTAAGGGCCATAGTTTTGGTCTGCATCCGATCCGCGTTCATCTCAATGGAGACGTGTGCTGTGCGCATCCATAAGGATACTTTCACACTTGCGTTGTTAATTCCAGTATTGAGATCCTGCAGAGGATCTCAATATCGGAATTAAACGGATCCGTTTTCATTTTGCACATCAGGATGCATCCGTTCCGTTAGGATGCGGCTGTGTAAAATCAAAAAGGAAAAAAACGTATCCATCACTAAGTACATGGAAAGTCAATGGGTGACGGATCCAGTTTTTTAGACTCTTAAAAAAACAGATGCCGGATCCGATTTATTGCGTTTTGATGACCGAACACAAAACCGCAGCTTGCAGCAGTTTTGTGTCCAGTCACAAAGCGGAATGCTGCAGGAACGGAAGACATCCTGAACGGATCTCCTTCCATTCAGAATGCATGAGGACTAAATGGAAACTTTTTTTTTTTCTGGTATTGAGATTGAGCGCAAGTGTGAAAGTAGATTTGCAAAAAAAAAAAAGAACATGTCCAATTCTGGTCTCTTTTGCGGACAAGGATAAGACATTTCTGCAGGAGAAATAAAAAATGGCTCTCAGGCCAGTATCTGTGTTTTGCGGATCTGGTCGTGTGCAGGGAAATCTGCTGCAACAAAATCCGCATGTAACTCAGCAAAATAAAGGTGAATGCAAGCAGAGATCTGGACGGGATGAATTATACGGGTTAATTGTGAATGAGTGAGCTGCACTCCGAGACCCCCTTTAGTTTGATCCCGGCTCTCATCACTGGGTCGGTGTCAACAGATCCTTGGCCAGGAGACAATGATGACACCCATACACATACACAGCACTTAGAGTACACAGCATACAGCTGCGGCCCCGGCACTATATAATGGTGCGTATTTTCCAGAGAGTGCCCGCTGCCGGCTCTGAAATCTTTCTAGTGGAATCAATGCTTAATTGACAATGCAGCCAGTACGCTCTGCTTTATAAATAACCCCTCCGCGTCGTGGTATCGGAGATCGCACTGACTTGTTCAGCGGCAGCTGTTCTGTCCCTTCCATTATAGCTGAGTGTATCTAGTTACAGTATTGTACTTCTGAGACCCTTACAGATACTGTGATATATGGGGGTCTCATTGTATACTAGGACAAAGGCCTCTCACCTAGCTAAGCCTGTTCTCCCTGCTCTGTGCTGATGAGGGGCAATAATCCTGAAACAGTTACAGATGAGGTACTGGTTTAGCTACAATCCTAACTTATGTCTATTTAAAGGGGTTGTCCCACAAAAAATATTCTACAGTTTTCAAACCAGCACCTGGATCTGAATATTTTTGTAATTGCATGTCATTAAAAATTTTGTACAGCTACTGAGTTATTCAATAAAATGTATCTATATAGGACCACTTAATTTCTTATTTCTTTGGCCTATTCACTGAGCAGGTCACACATGTTCAGTTTCAACATTTAACTGTCTCCTGAGCTGTGATAGGGAGAGATGAGACACGCCTCCTGAGCTGTGATAGGGAGAGATGAGACACGCCTCCTGAGCTGTGATAGGGAGAGATGAGACACGCCTCCTGAGCTGTGATAGGGAGAGCATGCCCCCTTAGCTGCAGCAGAAAAGACACTCCCCCGAGCTGTCAGCTTGATATAAATCTAGCAGAACAATGAATGGGGAGATCTCTGGACCATGTGAGGTACAGGGCTGGTTCTATTGTAGCTTTGTTAGAAAGAGATTGTCATGTACTATATGATGTCGGATTTTCATTTTTTACATTATTCGTGGGATAACCCCTTTAAGAGGCCGACCATTGATTTACAGCAGTGATCTCCAACCTGTGGCCAGGGGCGTAACTACCATAGCGGCAGACCATGCGACTGCTATGGGGCCCAGGGCAAGATGGGGCCCAGTCTTAGTTGGGAACATCTCCTCTTCTACTGGAGGTGAAAACTTGGTCAGGGCTCTACCCTCTAAACGAACAACTTTTAGCAAATGAAGCAGTGGAAAAATGGGCCAAGGGTCATTGAAAGGGTGTTAGGCGGAAACCCTTCTGTTCTGTGTGGGGCCTGGTTTGATCCTTGCTATGGGGCCCTTACTTCTCTATGTATGCCACTGCCTGTGGCTCACCAGCTGTTGCAAAACTACAACTCCTATTATGCCCTGATAGCTGCAGGCTGGAGAGGCAAGGGTTGGGGAATACTGACTTACAAGATATCTGCCTTCTGACAGAGAGTCCATTTCCATACCATACACCCTGTTAGAAGGGGACATTGCTAGCACCAGGCCTGTCTCCAGAATCTCTGGTATCGCCGCCACTTTCAACTGAGCAGGTGTAGAGGAGGACGACCAAAGGAATGGGGGGGATTCCAGTACAAGACAGGGTTAACAGAATTGGGTTTTTTACCCTCTATGTCTAGAGGGAAGAGCGTTTCATCTTCATCGTAGACAGGATTCTTTACTGTAAGAGCATTGAGACTATGGAGCTCTCTGCCAGAGGAGGTTGTGATGGCTGATTCATTGTACAAGTTCTAGAAGGGTCTGGATGTCTGGAGTGAAATGATAGGACAAGTCGTACTTACTAGATTTCTGGAGGTGGGGCATTCATCCAGGGATTTTTTCTGATTTGGTGTAATTAGCTTTCACTTCATGAGGGTTTTTTGGCTTCCTCTTAATAGGTTGGACTTATAGGATCAATGTCTTTTTTTCATCGTCTGTTGGGAGGAATGTGGCGGCTTCGGCCTGGCTCAGTGGTTGGCTCCCATGTCATGAAACACCAGGGTCATGGGTTTGAACCTGATATGGTCAACATCCGCGTGTTCTTGTGTGGGCTTCTATAAACCGCTGGTAGGTTCAGTGGATGCCGGTAAAGGTTAGTTTGTGAGTCCCGAAGGGGACAGTATTCAGTACAGTCAGTCAGCAGTGGAGGCAGATCATACGACTTCTGTGATGCCCAGGGGGAAAGGTGACCCGAACTCCTTTTTCTCTTCCCAACATAAATCCACCACAGTTTCCTGCAGCCACCACTAGGGGGAGCTTGGTGTGTAGAAATTCTACAGCTTCCATCGACTACAATGGTAACTGTAGAAATTTGTATGCACTGAGATTACTGTTGTCTGGTTGGCTGTCTAAGGGTCATTCTCATGCTATTTCCATAGAATTAGGCCTCTTTCACACAACAGTATTTTTTGCGGGCTCTGATCCGCTTTTTTTTGCTGATAAAATGTGGACCCATTCATTTCTATGGGTCCGCAAAAAATACTGACAGCACACTGTGTGCTGTCTACATTCGTATGTCCGTTCCGTAGCCCGAAAAAAAAATAGAACATGCCCTTTTCTTGTCCGGACAAGTATAGGCATTGTTACAATGGATCCGCAAAAAATACGGATGCCATACGGAACGTCATCCGTTTTTTTTTGCGGACCACAAAACACAACGTTTGTGTGAAAGAAGCCTTATGAGAATATCCTGGTAGCCTTGAGCTTCCTGATGCAAAATGTATTACTGAATCTCCGACGATCACATGCCATGTACTCTAATCTTAGGCGTCAGAGAGGCTTTTGGGAGTCTGTACACCCCCTTCTGGCTACGCTAATGCTATGGTCACATTCACCATCTCCTTGACTGCAAGGCTACAGGCTCCTGTAAGCTGTGAATAGCTGTTCGGCCGGCAGCTATTCCTTCTGACTCTCTCATACACATGCACACTTGGTCCAGCTGAGCATGCATGTGAAAATCTAAAGTGTGTGTGGGGTGACTGGTAAATTGTCTTACACCAAAGGACTTGATTTTGAGAATTTTGTAAAGACTGTGATGCTGGAAATCCAGGTCAGGTTATAAATGACTGCAATATTTTCCCTCTGCGGCTTGGATGCCCTCGCTCGTGTGTGAACTGTGTCCTATTTGTGGCTATGACAGGGGCTAGGACATTACACATGCGGGAACCACCAGCCTCTTCATTGCACTTGATGCATTTCCATTTTATAGGCGATAGAATAAATGTTTCATGCCGTCGTCTTTCAGGCAGAATTCGCCTCCTACGCTTGTACTGTGGGAAAAAAAAAAAGACACAAATTGCTAGTACTGTCAGAACTGACTGTATGAGAACAGAGACAGCCCAATAACAGCACAATCTGCAGCGATAAATGACGCCGGGTCACAGAATGGGAGCCCCAATTGCTTTTGTTCTGTGCACTTACCTTGCCCGATAAGACTTGATTGCGCCGTTGAAGCAGTTAGTTGGCACGGCGGAGGATGAGAGTAGCCTGCAGTGAAGAGGATGTGATGGAGCATGTGGGATGAAGTCAACGTTTTATAAGAAAAATCTAAGCTTCCTGTAAGTGGGCGCCGTTCCTGTTCCTAGACGACTTTCTGACCACCAGGAGCGTAGTAATCATGGAAGGCAGTGGTGTCCAAACTGCGGCTCTTCAGCTGTTGCTAAACTACAACTCCCAGCATGCCTGACAACCACAGGTCGGGGCACTGATGGAAGGTCGACCTACATGGCCGCATAAAGTAATTATGTGTCCAGGGTACATAGAAGTAACTAGAAGGGGCGAGAGTGTAAAGAGTCCCATCTCCACACAGGTGAGGGGCAGGTAATGATCACAGTACATGGGGCATAGAAAATGATATCAAGACACGGTCCAGGTTGTGTTCATTATCTTTCTGCTCTAGAAATGCTTTCTTGCATTTACTGTCATCATTGTGCACATTATACCCGAATGGTGATGTGACTGTCTATCTCCTGCATTGTGATGTCATCATGTGCATGATGATGTTTTTGCATGCATTATTCACATGCTGTCATATGATTAGAATCATTACCCTTGCACTGTGACATCATTGTGTTTATTTTCCCTGTACTGTGACATCACTGTGTTTATTATCCTGTACTGTGACATCACTGTGTTTATTATCCCTGTACTGTGACATCACTGTGTTTATTATCCTGTACTGTGACATCACTGTGTTTATTATCCCTGTACTGTGACATCACTATGTTTATTATCCCTGTACTGTGACATTGTGTTTATTATCCCTGTACTGTGACATCACTGTGTTTATTATCCCTGTACTGTGACATCATTGTGTTTATTTTACCTGTACTGTGACATCACTGTGTTTATTTTCCCTGTACTGTGACATCACTGTGTTTATTATCCCTGTACTGTGACATCACTGTGTTTATTATCCCTGTACTGTGACATCATTGTGTTTATTATCCCTGTACTGTGACATCACTGTGTTTTATTATCCCTGTACTGTGACATCATTGTGTTTATTTTCCCTGTACTGTGACATCACTGTGTTTATTATCCTGTACTGTGACATCACTGTGTTTATTATCCCTGTACTGTGACATCACTGTGTTTATTATCTCTGTACTGTGACATCACTGTGTTTATTATCCCTGTACTGTGACATCACTATGTTTATTATCCCTGTACTGTGACATCATTGTGTTTATTATCCCTGTACTGTGACATCACTGTGTTTATTATCCCTGTACTGTGACATCATTGTGTTTATTTTCCCTGTACTGTGACATCACTGTGTTTATTTTCCCTGTACTGTGACATCACTGTGTTTATTATCCCTGTACTGTGACATCACTGTGTTTATTATCCCTGTACTGTGACATCATTGTGTTTATTATCCCTGTACTGTGACATCACTGTGTTTATTATCTCTGTACTGTGACATCACTGTGTTTATTATCTCTGTACTGTGACATCGCTGTGTTTATTATCCCTGTACTGTGACATCGCTGTGTTTATTATCCCTGTACTGTGACATCACTGTGTTTATTATCTCTGTACTGTGACATAACTGTGTTTATTATCCCTGTACTGTGACATCACTGTGTTTATTATCCCTGTACTGTGACATCATTGTGTTTATTTTCCCTGTACTGTGACATCACTGTGTTTATTTTCCCTGTACTGTGACATCACTGTGTTTATTATCCCTGTACTGTGACATCACTGTGTTTATTATCCCTGTACTGTGACATCATTGTGTTTATTATCCCTGTACTGTGACATCACTGTGTTTATTATCTCTGTACTGTGACATCACTGTGTTTATTATCTCTGTACTGTGACATCGCTGTGTTTATTATCCCTGTACTGTGACATCACTGTGTTTATTATCTCTGTACTGTGACATCGCTGTGTTTATTATCCCTGTACTGTGACATCACTGTGTTTATTATCGCTGTACTGTGACATCACTGTGTTTATTATCCCTGTACTGTGACATCACTGTGTTTATTATCCCTATACTAAAAAGTTAAATACCATCTGCAGATTTCTAGGTGGGTTAAATAATGAATGATTCTGCAACTTTGTAATAGACTTTGGGGGAGATTTATCAAACTGGTGTAAAGCAGAACTGGCTTAGTTGCCCATAACAACCAATCAGATTTCACTTTCATTTGTCACAGCTCCTTTGTAAAATAAAAGGTGGAATCTGATTGGTTGCTATGGGCAACTAAGCCAGTTTTACGTTACACCAGTTTGATAAATCTCTCCCTTTGTGTTTAGATTCTTTACCATTTTTTAAATCTCTGCTTGCTGTCAGTAAATGGGAACTCCCTGTTTGCATCCAGAGGCTGAAAATCCATCCAAGCCTAATACTTCTCATAGGTTTGCTACAGTTGTACCCAGTCTAAGGCCTCTTTCACACAAACGTATTTTTTGCGGACTCCGAACCGCATTTTTCACATAAAAAATGCGGACCCATTCATTGCTATGGATCCGCAAAAAATCCGAACAGCACACCGTGCTGTGATCTGATACATTTTGCTGATACTGATACATTGTAGCAGCCCTGCTGATGTATCTATCTCACCAAGGCACTGGATAGCGCTGCTACATGTCATTGTCTGTTGGCACGGTGTGGCGGCACAGTGACCAGTTTGGTTTTGCATCACCGGTTCTAGGCTCTGATTATTGGCATAGGGTTTGTATGTTTTAATAGATTCTCTTTTTTCATCCTGCAATCTTAGACCGTCTGTCAGGTCACTGCACATGAAATTGGTTTTGGGCTGTGGCGTATTTATCTGTAATAGAGGAGATAGATTGTATTTTCCATTGGAATAGGAAAGCATAAAATAAAATGTAATATCTAGCTGGGCTTCCAGTGACTCCACTCTCAGGTCCTTCCAGGTGCTGCTGTGCCTAGACTCTATACCGTTCTAAAAAAGGGTTAATGATCAGTCTGTGTTGCTCGCAGAGACAGCGCCACTCTTGCCCATGGGTTGTGTCTGGTATTGCAATTTCAAGGATATGAGGCTGAGTTGCAATACCAGATGTAGCCTATGGAAAAGGGTGGCGCTGTTTCTGGAAACTATGCACGTGCTTTTTCAAACCCAGAAGTGTACCAGGTGTCATCTTTTTCATGGTGTTACTACCAAACCTCTGTATCTGAGGTCACCGACAGTCAATATGATGATTTATAATCCCACGACACTGTAATATAATGCAGTGTGATGACCTATCCCAAATGCATTGTGGTTATAATACTTGGTAAAGGACCCATCCATATATACCCTCTGTCTGCAGGACACCTACCAGAGAACATACCCCCTGGTCCTTTTTTCCAAGATTTTGACAGAGTTGATGATGATATATGACTTGCCTCTTAAAGGGAATGTCTCATCGGAATATGATCAATTGTTTAAATCAAGGATTTATACAAAAAATATTTTTAAAGAATTTTAGTGATTATGTTTTTACATTTTCCATGTCACTATATGTAACTTATAACAGTCTGACACCTCCTGTTCTGTAGAGATCACTTCTCAGCAGTCATCTCATTATCAACACAGGCAGGACTACAATGACAGGTAACATAGATAGATAGAAAATAGATGGATAGATAGATAGATAGGAGATAGATAGATAGATAGATAGATAATAGGTGGATAGATACATAGATAGATATATCAGATAGATAGATAGATAGATAGATAGATAGATAGATAGATAATGATAATAGATCCATGATGCTTGAGAAAAGTCCCAGTGTGAGGACTGAAACGTCGCGTCTGGTGTAAATAAACACTATTTGATTTAGGCTACTTTCACACTAGCGTTAGCACGGATCCGGCACCTAAAGGGTGCCGACGGATCCGTGCTAACGCTATACATATGTGGAGCCGGAGCAGCGCTCCGGCCCCACACATGACACACATTAAAACAACACACAGACTACATACAAACAAACATACAGACATACATACAAACATACAGACATACATACATACTCACATACTCCCGGGACGCCGGCAGAACGTCTTCACACGCCTCCTGCGCGCAGTGATGACGATTCCCCACAGCGCCCTCTGCTGGGCGCAGTGGGGAAACGTCATCGCAGCGTGCAGGAGGCGCGTGAAGACGTTCTGCCGGCGTCCCGGGAGTATGTGAGTATGTATGTATGTCTGTATGTTTGTATGTATGTCTGTATGTTTGTTTGTATGTAGTCTGTGTGTATGTATGCCGGATCCGGAATGACCCCCCATTGGAAATCAATGGAGGACAGATCCGGATTACTGGTGTGTCCACACCAAACGGATCCGTCCCCATTGACTTCCATTGGGGGTCATTCCGGATCCGTCTTGGTGCGGATGCCTGGACCGGAGAGCAAACCGCAGCATGCTGCGGTTTGTCCTCCGGTCTGAAGACGGAACGGAATGCTTTCAGGAGCATTCCGTTGTCTTCAGTTCAGTTTTGTCCCCATTGACAATGAATGGGGACAAAACTGAAGCGTTTTTTTCCGGTATTGAGCCCCTTTGACGGAACTCAATACCGGAATTTAAAAACGCCAGTGTGAAAGTAGCCTTAAGCACATTCTTGGTAGTGCTGCGGAATTATTGCATGTTTATCAGAAGAAGGATTTGATCGGATCCACAGCCGCTGGCACACCATTACTAATTCCTTACAAGAGCAGTGCTGCCTTCATTCCTTTGTTTATAGATAGATAGATAGACAGAGATAGATCAGACCTGATTCGCCATTCACAATTAGTGAAGCCTATCTACTCCTCCTCCCTGCACAAAAACAGGTCACAGAGCATGCCCACAACACTCTCCAATTGAAGTCGATGGAAAATAAATCGTGCTTGGAATGTCACCTCTGCAGCTAATCTCTGGTCTCAGCAGAGATATCCCATGCACAACCGAGGCCAGTGATTGGCTGCAGCCGTGACTTGTGCACTGAACGTCACCTCTGCAGCCAATTCCTGGCCTCAGCAGAGACATCCCATGCATGGCCAGGGTCAGTGATTGGCTGCAGTTGTGACTTGTTCACGGAATGTCACCTCTGCAGGCAAGAAGATGACATCAGCAATGGGAGGACTGGTGAGTCTTTTTTTATAACTATGACAACCCCTTTAATTAGGTGATACATTCCCTTTTAGGAGTTATCCCTTGACATTGCCTGAACATTTCTTGGCACATATGTGTTTGCTCCCACTGACCTGACAATGTCACACTATGGTATCGGTGGCGGGACAGGCTGCCTTCGTAGCGCGCCTGCGCGGCTTGTAGCTATTTATGAGCCTCTTTATTTGCATTCACTTTCTTGCATACAATCTGAGCAGCGGAAAGTGAGATTAGTATTCCTTTAAATTCCTCTCTGCAGGATGCCGGTGTCTCTTGTAATTACTTTTCAGGCTGTTGCTGTCAGTTTGTCCCCATATCTGAGCAGCAGGAGGTGCCTTTTCATGCAGTGGATGTAGTTCCGCTCACTGTAATGAAGGGAGCGTGCTCGGCGCCTCCAATGTACATGAAAGAGCATTAAAAGTGCACACGCGTTTTGATGCATTCATGATGCATCTGCAATACTTGATTAAACCTCGAGTCCCACGTCCTTCTCTCTGTCCTTGGCTGTCTGTGATCTTTGTTGCAATGTATAGACATGCAGCGTTCCTTCTTCTTTCTTCCCTCGATTTCCCTATGCTGTTTCATGTCTTTACATAATGTACCAAGTAAACATCTGCGTGTAGTGCCTACAAGACTGGAGACTACGTTGGGTCTTTTAGTAGGTTGTGGAAGAAGCTCCTGCATGAGGAGCAGCACTATATGTGAGCATTATATGACAAACGTTCTGCAATTTAACCAGTACGCCCCTCTGCACGCTCCATCGCTAATTCTCAGTTGTTCATGAGCTCTGCCCTAGGTGGGGAGGACAATAGCTACTATGATGTCTCCCATACACTGCACATAGAGAAGAGGAGATCCTGCTCCTATATTGTTCTGTAGCACACCTTCAGAAGCAGCAGCAGCATGGAAGCTATTATACAACAGGAATGAGCAGTGTAGCTGTGAATCCTGCACTGGGGTGAGACAGTAAAACACTTTAGGGTGTCCGCACATGGTACAGATGTGTGAGCAGAAAATCTGCACGATTTATTGTGGTTTTTGTGCAGTTTTATGTGCTTTTTGGTGCACATTTGATGCAGTTGTGCCACAGATCTCGCCCTTCTATTGAAAAGGGTGAAATCCACACAAAAACCCCCACAAAAACGCATGCTGCAGGTTTCAAAATCTGCACAGTAGGTGAATTTCTGCACTTAAGAAACGAAACAGTGTTTAAGTGAGATTTGTCGAATCTCATACACTTTGCTGGTAGTGTATTGGGCCTCATGCACATGACGGTGTGTATTTTGCGGTCCGCAAAAAACGGATCTGCAAAAAATACGGATGATGGAACAGCTGGCTCCTAATAGAACAGTCCTATCCTTGTCCGTTATGCGGACAATAATAGGACATGTTCTATTTTTTTGCGGAATAGAAATACGGACATACGGAAGCGTAATGCACACGGAGTAACTTCCATTTTTTTCTGACCCATTGAATTGAATGGTGCCGTGTATGGTTCGCAAAAAAAAAACTAAACGGAACGGACACGGAAAGAAAATACGTTTGTGTGCATGATTCCTTGGGCCTCGTTCACATTTCCGTGTCAGTGACACGTCCGTGAAAAAAAGCGTACGTGTTTCATCCGTGAAGATGTCCGTGAAGGATCCGTGGTTGGTGCGTGTGTCCGTTTTTACCATCCGTGTGTCATCCGTAATTCACTGTCGTTGCTCAGCTGAAAATTAATTGCCAAAGAATCTCCTATTAGTCTTCACTGAAAAACGGATGCAACACGGATGCCATCCATGTTAAGTCAGTGATTTTTATGGACCCATAGACACAGGAGCTGCTCCTTTCTCCTCCCCTTCCCCTAGCCGTAGACATATATTGGTAACTGTAACCTAATCCCTCAGTAACCTAATCTCCTCTCTACCTTTAGCATTACTGATTTTACCAGTGAGTTGAGAGTGAAGGAAGTTCAAACTTCATGAAGCAGGGAGGGGAAAAAGAGGCTGATAAGTGGAGAAAGAAGCATGTTTTGTAATAAATTATGTAACAATTTTTCTTATCTTCACTTTTGATTTCTGCAGCATTTGATGAAGCAACAGCTGCCATTAAAATCTGATTTCACATTTGTTTCTTATTAACCACCACTGAGGAATATGCGCAGAATTCATAGGGTCCCTACGGCAAAATGCAAAACTCAGAATGATCCTGAGAGCTCTGACAAATGTACTTTTATTAACTTAAAGGGTCACTGCACTTTCACACAATTTAATTTAGTTTAATAGAGAATGGTGTAACTGGCAAATTTCCAAATCACTCCGTTTAAAAAATCTGCCTGCATCCACCTAAAAAAAAGCTTTAAAGTCATGGCCACTAGGGGTCTCACTTCCACCTAATTCGCAGTCCACTGCCTGTTGTCAGGCAAGATCCATCCCTAGTAACAGAGACACAGAAGACAGCTCACAGGAAATGGGGGCGTGTCAGAGCTAGCTGAGATCCTGATAAAAGAACTGCTTCTGCACAGCTTTTGAAGATTATAGGAGCCTCCTGTGTGTCTGTAAGTGTGATCTCCCCCTCCTTGTCTGTTCTGTGAGCTCCAGAGCTGAAAACAAACATAGTGAGAAGTAAGGGAAAGGAATGTCATGGCAGTAAAGTGCTGGCACATTAGACAGAAAGGTGATGAACCAATGCTTCTGAGTGAAATGCATCTAGCTGTGCAGCAGAAACAAGGAATAATATGGCTGAAAAAGACATTAGGGAAACCCAAAAACACCTGATTTTGCACAGTTATGATTGTA
Organism: Rhinella marina; assembly: GCA_900303285.1. Lineage (NCBI taxonomy): Eukaryota > Metazoa > Chordata > Amphibia > Anura > Bufonidae > Rhinella > Rhinella marina. The sequence continues at coordinate 174,030 of ONZH01002998.1, forward strand.
CAAAGAAGCACAGCCATTATGCAAACTTATTTTTGAAAACTTCAGGTACGCTTTAATGCCCACCATGAGATCATTCATAACATAGCTTTATAAGGGTTGAACTGGAAAAGATCACTGGTAGTGAACACAATGGGAGCTGTAAAAATCTTTGTGCATTGAAACCATTCTACTGCATCAAACACTGCCCTGTGTGAACAAGGCTCTGCATGATATATACCCGGCTACTCTCATATTAGCGGCATTCTTTTCCGGTAGGCTGTTCAAGCGGGTTAACAGCCTGCCAGATCCGTGCTGTCGCTACTGCGTGTGTGCCGCCACAACTCCGCTCCGGCCCCATTCATTATAATGGGGGCGAGCCGGAGATCCAGCGGCAGCACGGCAAACATGCCGAGAGGCGGCCGGAATAAAACTACTTCCAGCGGCACTTGTGCACTAGCGGCAGCACGGATCCAGCAGGCTGTTCACCCGCCAGAACAGCCTGCCGAAGAAAGCTGCCGCTAATGTGAAAGTAGCCTTACCCACCACTACCCAGTTTGGATATTGTTCTGTTTTTGGTATTATCCTAATAAAAAATCATTATTTAAAAGCATGAGAAAATGGAATAATAATAAAGCTTCGGAATGGAAAAATAATTACAGTGAAAGCCGTCTACAAATACACATTGTCTCTGCTGATAAAAGCCCATTAATAGCTGTGGCGTGGCCTTCTACCTCCCACTCCTGAGGAGTTACCTGTGAATATCCGGCATGGATCCTACCAAGAAGCAATCCTCAGGCTTTAAAGAATAGTCGATAGATGCTCCGAGAAAGTTCTTCCCCGCCAGAACGATCTTCTTCCTGAAGAAATCTATAAACTTCATTTAGGCCGAGTCTTGCTGGGTGGACACATTGTAGAATAGATTGGTGAAAAAAAGATACCGCAGCTATATTTGGGGCGTGCAGGAAATGTGTATCTCTCCTCTACAGTCATGGAAGATTATTTGATGATGTCTTCATGGGGATATAACTAAGACTGGTGAAATCTTAGGTGCCTAGAAATGTGCTGCTGGCATCTGCTTGGGCAGCTCCATTGATCTCTGAGGTTTACGAGCTACATTGTATCAGTGAGGATTCCATACTTCCATATACTCAGGGGTGCACCTAGCCTTTCTGTTGCTGAGGCGAAAACTGAAACGGCGCCCCTCCCTCCCCAATGCCAATTTCTTAACCTAACCCTTTCCCTTCAGCCCATGGCCCATCCACTGCCCCTCTCTTGCCCCTACCTGGTGCTGCCTGAGGCGATCGCCTCACCTGGCCTCATTGGTGGTGCGCCCCTGCATATACTGTATATTTAATCTGGTGATATGAAAGATATTGTTGGACTATGGAAATTTCCAGATGTTTTGATTTATAGGACCCAATAGAGTTTTTGGATTATGGAATGTACCAGAGATTTTGAACTATACAATGTAGCTAAATTTTTGGATTTTAGGATACACTAGAGTTTTGTAATACAGCAAAATTATTGCGTTATGGGAGAGACCAAAGATTTTGGATTATGAGATACACCAACATTTTTAGATTATTGGACATATCAGAGTTTTTGGACTATACAATATAGCAACGTTTTTGGATTAGGCCCCTTTCACACGAGCGCCCGCACTGAATCCTGACCCATTCATTTCAATGGGTCTGTGTACATGAGCGTTTTTTTCACGCAGCCCTGGTCCCATATGGGGGATGGGGCTTCAGTGAAAAACGCATTGTGTCCTGAAGCAAGTGCGGGTACAATGCGTTCTTCACTGATGGTGGCTAAGAGATGCTGTTTGTAAACCTTCAGTTTTTTATCAAGGAAAAGACTGAAGAACTGAACACAATCGCAGACAAAACTGACTGAACTTGCTTGCAAAATGGTGCGAGTTTTCCTGAACGCATCCGGACCTAACCCGTCACGCTCGTGGGAAAAGGGCCACATTAGGCCTAGGATTGGCTCAGGATGTGTTCAGGATGCATTCAGTGAAACTCGCACCATTTTGCAAGCAAGTTCAGTCAGTTTTGTCTGCATTTGCGTTCAGTGGTTCCAATTTTTTTCCACGCGGGTGCAATCAGTTTTGATACGTTTTTCATGTGTGTGAAAAAACTGAAGGTTTACAAACAACATCTCCTAGCAACCATCAGTGAAAAACGCATTGTATCCGGACCACGTCTGGATTACATCCGGACAAATGCGTTTTTCAGTGAAGCCCCATTTACTTCTAAGGGGTCAGGGCTGTGTGAAAAAACAGAATATAGAACATGCTGCGATTCTCACGCAACGCAGAACTGATGAGTAAAAAAAAAGCTCATGTACACAGAATCATTGAAATGAATGAGTCAGGATTCATTTTGGGTGCTGTGCGTTCACGTCACGCATCGTACGCCCACAGAAAACTCGCTCATGTGAAAGGGGCCATATATTTTTTGCATTATAGGACATACCAGAGTTTTTGGACTATACAATAAAGCTGAGTTTTTGGGGTTTTTATTATCTATTACTAAAGTATCATTTATTCCATGGCGCCGTACATATGATAAGGGGGCACATACATAAGATAAAACAATCGCAATAAGCATGAACAAGATGAGATACAAACTGGTACAGAAGGAGAGAGGATTCTGCCCGCGAGGGCTTGCGATCTACAAGGGATGGGGGAAAGATGCAGTAAGTGTCATTTAGTGTCATACCTCCCAACTTTGTAAAGGGACAAAGAGGGACACATTGTGTGGCGCGCTAAGCACGCTGTGGCAAGCTTTTTCAGCACTAGGCCACACCTTTAACTCCGCCCACTATACACCTAATCCCACCCAGTCTCCTTACTGCTCCACATAGTAAATATTCCCCAGTTATGTACCCCCAGTAATATGACCAGCTGTGCCCCCCAGGAGTATGCCCTGTTATGTGCCCCCAGTAATATGACCAGCTGTGCCCCCCATTAATATTCCCACATTGTGCCCCAGCATCTGCATCAGCAGCAGGACATCGGCTTCGCTTGTCTGGAGGGGGAGGAGCCAAGAATGGCTGTCTGCCGGCCCCGCCCTGCTTCTTCATATAACAGGCAAATGTTTCTGCGTCTTAGAGACAGCTGCCAGAAACCGGGACATGCCTCCCGTACCGGGACAGCTGGACAGCCACTGCAATACGGGACTGTCCCGCTGGATCCGGGACGGTTGGGAGGTATGTAGTGTCAGCAGGATCAGGGCTCAGTGCCCGTATTGCAGACTGTAAATGGCCGGTCCGCAATATACAGGCGCTTAGCCGTGTGTGCTCCGTGGTGCAGATGCAGAACCATAAAATTGAATTGATCCGCAATCCGCAAGATACAACCAAAGATAGGACTTCACCTATCTTTTGCAGAGCAGAGGCATGGATCGGAAGCTCTATGGGGAGCTCCTGTGGGCTGTCGGGTCTTTACCGCCGCACTGCAAAACGATAGAACAAGTTAATGGGTCCGCATCCGCAAACGAAGTGCACACGGCCGGTGCCCGTGCTTTGCGGACCGCTATTTGCAGCCCACGGCACAGGGCCTTTACGCTCGTGTGCATGAGCCCTTACTGTAGGTCGTAGGCCTGTCTGAAGAGGTGGGTTTTCAGCTTTCTTTTGAAGGTTTCCACGGTAGGTGAGAGTCTGATATGTCGGGGTAGAAAGTTCTAGAGTATGGGGGATGCGCAGGAGACATCTTGGAGTTATAGCATACGCCAGAGTTTTTGGATTATAGGATGCGTCTGAGCTTTTGGATTTTACAATGTAGCACATTTTTTGGATTGTTGGATACACCAGAGTTTTTGAACACTAGACGGATACACAAGAGTTTTTGGATATTAAAATACGGAAGTTTTTGGATTATGGGATTCAGTGTAATTTTTCTTACCGTAAATTCTCTTTCCTTTAGTCCAAAGCAGCAGCACCACCAATGGGGATTTCTGATCCTCCTGAAATCACAGGACAGGAGATGTCAATTAACTAATCAATTAAATGCAGATCCTATAAGACCATCTAAGCTAGACCTTCCTATTGTGTAATTATAACGAACTTCCAGTCGCACGAAAAACACACTCAAGGCCTGTTTTAACAAATATTTATTGGGTGGGAAAGCATGTGCTGCTGCTTTGGACTAAAGGAAAGAGAATTTACGGTAAGAAAAATTACACTTTCCTTGTCGTCCTACAGCAGCAGCACCACCAATGGGGATTTAGCAATTAATCCTACAGGAGGGCTCTCCATTATACCGCGGACTCTAATACTGCTCTGCCAAAGGCCGTTTCGCCCGCTTGTCGCATATCCAGTCTGTAGTGTTTCACAAACGTGTTGGACGAACTCCATGACGCTGTTTTACAGATCTGGTCTATGGGGACAGATCTCTTCTCTGCCCACGACGTGGCCATAGCACGAGTCGAATGAGCTCTTATCGGCCTGGGCACTTCCAAGCCCTTCTGCTCATAGCAGGCAGTAATAGCCTCTCTTATCCATCTGGATAATGAGGCTTTTGTAAGCTCCTCCCCTTTCTTTTTCCCTGAATGTGACACAAACAGGTGGTCTGTTTTCCTAAACTCTCTCGTTCTTTGGACATAAATCTTCAATGCTCTGCCCACATCCAGAGAGTGAAGTCTGAACTCTTCTTCTGAAGACGGATCCGGGAAAAAAATCGGCAACTCAATCTGCTGGTTGAGATTAGCAAAAGAAGGAACCTTTGGTTGAAACGATGGTAGAGTCCTTAGCAACACTCTGTCTTGAAGAAAGATTGTGTAAGGCTCCGTACATGCCAGGGCCTGTAACTCACTCACCCGCTTGGCCGAAGTGATTGCCACTAGGAAACAGACCTTGATGGACAAAAACTTCAAATCCGCCTCCTGAAGAGGTTCAAAGGGGGCGTAGCATAGCTGATCCAGGACCACACAAAGATCCCATTTTGGGATTGGATCGATGACCTGCGGTCTAATTCTTCTGACAGCCTTGACAAACCTCTGTATCAAAGGCTCCTGGGACAACCTTCTTCCTAATGCCGCTGATAAGGCAGATATGTGGACCTTAATCGTCCCAGGCGTTAGTCCCTTCTCAAACCCTTGCTGCAGGAAATTAAGGATATCCCGAGTTGTAGGAGATTCCGACACTATTGCAGTCTTTCTGCACCAAAGGTCGAACACCCTCTTGATTCTTTGGTACACCTTGTTAGTGGTGCGTGCTCTGGATTGTAGCAGGGTTTTTACCACCGCGTCAGACAAGCCCTGTGTAGTTAAAAGGGCGCAGTCAACATCCAGGCTGTCAGTTGCAGCTGGCATAGATGTGGACAACATTTGTCGCCCTGAGTAACCAGCTGTGGGATCTGTGGAGTCTCCAGAAGGTGTTCCTGCTCATTGTGATGAGCGGGGAAAACCATGGCCTCTTGGGCCAGTATGGGCAGACTAGTATTGTGGAGACCTGGTCCCGTCTGATCTTCTGTAAGACCTTTGGGATCATAGGGATGGGCGGGAAGATGTAGGCCAGTGTGAAGTCCCAGGGGACCGAGAGGGCATCCAGCGCCCAGGGGTTGTCCCCCTTGAATAGGGAGCAAAACAGTGGAACCTTTGCATTGTCCCGAGTGGCCATCAAGTCTATCTGGGGATGACCCCAACGTCTGGTGAGTTGCACAAACACCTCGGGGTGTAAAGACCACTCCCCCGGGAGGGGTAAGTTGCGGCTTAGTCTGTCGGCGACCAAATTGTTGCTCCCCTTGATATGCACAGCCGACAGCTGTTGAATATTGGCCTCCGCCCATCTGAAGATCCGTTCCGCCTCTATGAGGAGGGATAGGGATCTGGTACCTCCCTGGCGATTCAGGTACGCAACGGTGGTCACGTTGTCTGATTTTATTCGAATGGCTTGATCCCGGACCTCGAGGTGGAAATGTGTCAGGGCATTGTAGACCGCTCTCATCTCTCTTAGATTTGATTGCAAAAAGTCTCTCCACTGGGGTCCAGGTTCCTTTTACCCTCCGCCCCTTCATGTGAGCACCCCAACCTGTAGCCGAAGCGTCGGTCGTGATGTCGGTCCATTCCGGGAGGGCAAATGTCTTGCCATTGTTTAAAGCCATCCACCACCTCAGGGAGTTTCTTGTCTCCTTTGAGACTATCGTTATGTGATCCAGCGAACTGCTGTCTCGATCCCACTTCTGCAATATCTCCCACTGCAGTGGCCTCATGTGCCAATTCGCCCAAGGAATTGCCTGGCTGGCCGCCGTCATGAGACCGAGTGTCTTCATCATCTGACGAAGGGAAACCGGCCTGGTCTGTCTCAACCGCAGTATATTCTGGCGCAGAACCTTCATTCTCTCCATTGGAAGAGAAACGGTCATTGCCTTGGTGTCCAGAATGAATCCTAGGAATTGTTTCTGCTGGGCCGGCCTGAAACTGGATTTCTCCGTATTGACAATCCAGCCTAGGGACTGAATCCTGTCTAGAATTAACTGAAGATGTAAGTTGAGAATCTTGACGCTCGACCCCTTTACCAGCCAGTCGTCCAAGTACGGGATTATTGTTATCCCCTTCTCTCTGAGGCCTGCGACCACCGCCGCTATCACCTTCGTGAACGTGAACGGGGCCGACGAAATGCCGAATGGGAGTGCCGTAAATTGTAGGTGGTGAAGATGTCCCCCTAAATAGACCGCAATACGCAGGAACTTGCGGTGTTTCTTGTGAATAGGGATGTGGAGATACGCATCTTTCAAGTCTATTGTAGCCAGGAAATCCCCTGGCTCCAATAGACTTAGAGCTGACCGAACTGTTTCCATACGGAATTTCTTCTTGCGTATGAATTTGTTTAAATACCTTAGGTCTATGATGGTCCTCCACCTCATCTGAGGCTTTGGGACTAGAAAAACCCTGGAGTACACTCCTTGAAGGGTCTCCTCTACCGGGACAGGTTCTAATACATTCATCTGAATGAATTCCCTTAAGGCCTGTTCTACAAGGCCTTGCTTCTGACCTGGTAGCCTTTGAGTTCTGACATACCTGTTTGGGGGTCTGGCGTCCAACTCTATACGATAGCCATTTTTTATGGCGTCTAAAACCCATAGATCTTTCACCACTTTCTCCCATTCTACATAAAAGTGGGTTAACCTCCCCCCTACAGGCATACCTCTGGCGTCAGAACTCCAGCTTGCGTTTGGAGGGCGGGGCTCCTCTTCCACGGCCTCTTCTGCGCAGTGTAGATGATCCTCTGAATATACCTCCTCTGGAACTGGATGTCTCTCCTCTGTCTGATCCTCTGCGATCCGTGGCTCTACCGGCTGGACGAAAGGAAGAAAACCACCTTTTCTTAGCTGCATACGGAAGTGATTTGCCCTTTTTATCTGACAAGTTTTCCATGAGAGTGTCCAGCTCAGGACCAAAGAGTCTATTCGGGCGGTACTCCATGGCACACAGCGTGTTTTTGGAGTGGATATCCGCCCCCCAGGGCTTTATCCACAGAGATCTCCTGCCCGCAGTAGATAACGCCATGGACCTAGCTGCGAATCTCGCCTGCTGTACGGAGACGTCACAGAGAAAATCGGAAGCCAGCGCAATCTTCTTGAAAGATAGAAGTATGTCGTCTCTGGGCACCCCTTTGTCAATATCCTCCTCCATCTGGAGAAGCCATGCTCTTAGGTTCTTGGCGACCGTATAGGATGACAGCGCTGCCTTTGACTGACCTGAGGCAGAGAGATAGCTCCTGCGGAAGGCATTATCTATCCTTCTATCCATCTTTATTTTGGGTCTGTGAAGTTAGACCCATCCTCGCTTGGTACCAGTGTGCGCCTGAAAAGCCTTGAAATGGCGACATCCACCTTGGGGGGGATCTCCCCATTGCCCCTCTTCATCTTGGTCAGTCCTACACATGGTCTTGAACCTCTTATTAAATATTGGCCCCTTATCAGGCGTTTTCCATTCGCTTATCATAAGTCTTTTAACTAAGGGGTCAACCTTGAAGGCCCTAGATTTTTTAGGGATGCCGTCGTCTCCGACCACTTCCGCCTGTACTACCGCCTCAGGCTCTAGGGATTTGAATAATCTCGACATTCTTTGTAGCGGGAATAAATTCATTTCCTGATCACTTTCCTCAGACTCTGAAGAGTTAACTTCGTCTATCACTCTGTATTCCTCAAACATGACAGACTCTCTAGGAGAAGAATCCATCCTCTCAGGGGACGCTGTGGGTCCTAATTCCGCCTGAGGAGCTGCAGTCTCATGATTCTTAGTGGCTGACTGCCTGAACTGCTTAAACGTATCATGCACGAAGTCCTTCATCCACAGTAACACATCCCTATTTGATAGTGACTGTTCTTCTACAGGAAAGTCATTAGTTCTGCAGGCTGAGCAGAAATAGAATTCGCTGCCATCTGGCAGGGGGGTGTTACATGATCTGCAGGACATGTGTTTTCGCTTCCCAGCGGACTTCCTCGCAGAGGAGTTCCTCTCTTCAGAACCTTGGGACATTCTTCTAAAAATAGAGCAGAGCGGTCAGTAAGGGTCATTCTGCTCAGGATAGACTAGGCACTAACCCAGCACCACATGTGATCTAGAAAGAGGAAGGATTCCACAGAGAGTGCAAGGGGCTGCAAGAGGGATGCAGACCCAGAACAAAGTAACACACCTTTACCTTTGCAAAACCACCTAGTGCAGAACTAATCTAAGATAATGTCCCCAAATAGGAGACCACCACTAGACAGAGCAAGGGTACAGGGGACGATTCCCCCCCCCCCCCGATCTGGGAGTACCAGCAACCTACCTTCAGCGGGGCACAGGCAAGCGCGGCAGAGCGGCGTGGAAGACGGGCGCCGCCATCTTTTTATCCCTCTCCTCCCCCCAAGCAAGGCGGCGCATGCGCAGAAGCAGAATGGTGCGCTGCCAAGCCGGGAGGAGGCGGAACCTCCAGAGGAACACGCCGTCTACCGTAAGTACCCGCTGCAACTGCTTTTTAACTCCGGATGTAAAATATAGCAGCTGGACCTGTCATAGATCCAGCACTATTACATGCCTCCAGGACATCTGGCACAGCCAGACTATCAGCATGACGTACCTCAGGAAACGGGGCTCGCGGCGCCGCCAACAATACTGGAGGGACCTGTATACTGAGTGCGCTGCTATGTCAGCGCAGTCTACTCGCTCATAGCGAAACTGAGGTACACGCCGTCTCAGGGCCCTACATGAACACCTAGAGGAGGGGGAGAATAAAAAAGAACTATACTTCCCAACATCTCCACCTTCTCATCGGAGAAGGTCTTTCCAGGAAGGACAGGAAAAAAACACAATAGGAAGGTCTAGCTTAGATGGTCTTATAGGATCTGCATTTAATTGATTAGTTAATTGACATCTCCTGTCCTGTGATTTCAGGAGGATCAGAAATCCCCATTGGTGGTGCTGCTGCTGTAGGACGACAAGGAAAGCAGAGTTTAGGAAGCAGTAGATGTTTTTTGGATAAGCACATGGAGCGATTCTGACCACTCTGACTAATGCCTGACACCTTCACTACACTCATTCATAGTCTCACATGTTCCTCTCTCACTTCCATTCACCATTTTCATACAAAAATTAGCACCGTATGCACACACAAGAGTGGCCCACCCAAACAACAAAGGATCCTCTGATGGGTCCAGGCTCTGACAAACTAAGGGGCCCCAAAGGTTTGGCAGAAGACAACCTCAGATGACCTAGAGGCCAATCAATGGTCCCTGGGGTCCATTTCTTCTGGGATGATTGCATTGATGATATGTCCTGTATGTTCAATGATAAGAAGGATGGGGGGTGTGGCCCCTCAGAACCATCTCCTCTGGAGGGCCCTCTCCCTTCACTGTTCTTTGCACTGTAATATTGCGATTCCTCATAAACGTCCGCGTCCGCTTTAATAGAGATGTCAGCGCCTCAGCATCTGCATACGGTATACTCATGTGACTTCTTAACCTTGGGAAACATGAAAGGAACAGAACAGATCCAGCACCAGTGAATAGTCCTCATCCGTGGCGTTCGCTAAAAAGACTTTTATTTACCATGGCAACAGCCGCCTGAGCGCTCCGTACACATCATGCCCTAGAAATAGCTGCACATTACAGAACGTTCTCACGGGTGACAGTTTTTCACACGGTTCTGCTAAAGATCTGCAGTGGAAATTAGGAAGATTTATATGCACCGCGCTCCGGCCGCTTCGCTTCTTACGGTATCGGGTTGTGATGACCGATTTTTGTGTGTCCGAGACTCTTAATATGGATTCGTCCCCTCCCCCAACATATTTGCTTTGGTAACTACTTGCATCCCCCATGTAATAACAATTCTGACGCATCTATTCTTTTAACTCTATGTTGTGCCATGTCTCTATTATTCCTACTAGAAGTTATTAATAAATTACTAGCACTTTGTAGTGAAGGTCCAGATGGGTGTTACCAGTTGGAGGTGTATCCCTGTACAGTGAGACACTGTCAGTACTGATTAGATAGTGTCAGACCGACACATCCCCTACTGCACCGACAAATCCCCTACTGGTAACACCCAGCTGGATCCTTCACTGCAAACTACTGGTAATTCACTTCTAGTAGGAATAAAAGAGGAATGGCACAGTACAGAGACATAAAAATAGAATTGTTATTGTATAGGGAACACAATGCTAAGCATGAACACACCTGTCCTCAGGTTGTGTGATACTGCAGCTTATTCCTGTTCGTTGGAGCTGAGCTGCAATACCAGACACAACCAGTGGACAGGTGTGGCGCTGTGTTTGGAAGAGGGGTTGTCCACAGGGGTGCGCCACCAATGAGGCCAGGTGAGGTGATCGCCTAAGGCAGTACCAGGTAGAGACAAGAGGCGGGCAGCGGAACGGGGGTGGGGGTGGGGGGGGTGACACCGTTTCAGTTTTTGTCTCAGGCAGCAGAAAGGATAGGTGCACCCCTGGTTGTCCAGGTTCATAAAAAATAGTCAAAGTCAGGGAAGGTGTTAAATTAACAACAGAAGTTCTGCTCATCGGTTTGCAGGTCCGGATCCCGCGCTGCCGCACCGATCCTCCCCTCTGCGGCAGCCATGATGACATGTTCTTGGCTGCAGCAGTGAAGTGACTGCTCCTGGCTTCAGCATTGGCTTCATTCTGGTTAAAAAAGGACTTGTAATCCAAATAAGTAGTTAAGTGCACTGAGGGCGGACCCAAGCCTCTATGTGCACCCTTGCTCCTCCTTCTTTCTCTGCTAGCCCCTCCCTCTCCTTCTTTATTGTCAGAGCCAAGCAAGATGACTATGCTGGAACCTGGTCCTGTCAATCAATAAAGGAGAGGGAAGGGATGGCAGAGGAAGCAGGAGGAGCAAGGGTGCACAGAGTGGTTTAGGACTGCCCTCGGTGCACTTAACTGCTCATTTGCATATGGATTACAATTCCTTTTTTTCCCAGAATGTCATCAATTCATAACATTCAGCTGATCAAGCCCGAGAAGGCAGTGCCCCTGGTTTAAAGGAGTTGTTCAGGACTGGAAAAATGTTGCTGCTTTTTTAAGAGAAATAGCACCACTCCTGTGCACAGGTTGTGTGTGGTATTGCAGCTCAGCTCCCTTCAGTTCAATGAAGCTGCACTGCAATACCAGACACAACCTGTGGACAATGGTGGTGCTGTTTTTAGAAGAAAGCCATGTTTTGTTTTTGTTTTTTAATTCTAGACATCTCCTTTAAGGGCTCATGCACACAAACGTAGCCTGATTTTCTGTCCACAACAAAACACGGCCACCGGCCACGTGCGGAACGGAACATCCGCCCCATAATAGAACAGTCCTATCCTCGTCCGTAATGTGGACGAGAATAGGACATGTGTTTTTTTGCGGGGCTGCGGAACGGACTTATGGATACACGGCCCTAACAGTGAATTTCCTGCTGACACACTCCCTTTAAGAGACGGGGCTTCTATTATTTCCTTCATTCCATTCGGTTTAACAAAGAATATATTTCAATGAATTCCTAGTTTTCCCGTGCGCTCCCCTTGCTCCCCCTCCTCCGCATTTAGCGTTTCTGTTCCGCAGAATTCAGCTTTAGTAGAAATAGCAAATTAATTGTCTTATTAGGGGACGTGCACCAATAAATGAAGTGTTTTATACAGCGAGGCCGCGGTAATGACTGGAATCGTATTTAAACTTTATTCTCCAGATTAACACATAATAACAATCAGACAAAAAAATAAAACGCTAATCCGCCCGTCCTCGCTGAACTGCCGCCCACGCACCCAGATCCAGAGCTACCACATATCTATATTTCAGCCTGAATGGTTACATGGATGGAGCCGCCCTCCTATTTCTATTTGATCAGACTCCGCCCACTCCTAGTCGAGGTCAGTAATTTATACCATTATGTATGTACAGGAGGTGATTAGCAGCTAATCGTCGGGGGTGGGGGGAAGTAACCACTAAAATCCCCAAATCACCCTTGAGACGCTCCGCCTCAAGCTGGAGTCTGTCGATCACCTGTGATCACCTACAGCCAGCCGTACATTTTCTTTACAGCGGCCACTACAGGGGAAATGGAGAATTACATGGCAACCATTCAAATTAATGGCTGTGCTTCCGACACTCCAGCTGGCGTGAAACTACAACTCCCCGCATGCACACTTTCCTAAAGAGGAGGTCCAGGATTTTTATATTGATGGTCTATTGGGGGTCCTACATCCGGCACCCTTCCGATCAGCTATTTCTAAGTAGCTCCAGTCCAGGAAGTTGAGGCCCTGACTCCACAGCTTCATCCATCATGTAATGGACAGAGCTGGTTACTGCAGAGCAATTTCCACTGAACTGAATGGTAACTAACTCCGTCCACTACACCAGAGCACCGGCAGAACAGTCTAGTTGTGGGGTGTCGGACCTGACGGATCTGATATTGATGGCCTGTCCTGAAGATAGGCCATCAGTATAAAAGTCCTGGAAATCCCTTTTAGGTTTACCACCTCCTCCTTTCTCCAGGACACTTCAGGCTGTTGCTCAAGCTATGGCTGATGGGTGACATCATCAGTGACATCATCAGTACCTCCAGCATTTTTACTCCACTGCCAGAGAAAGACCAAGATGGCCGCTGCTGACCCTCAATGCAGCACCAGAATTTTTACAATGATCATCCATGATCTGGGGTCACCTCACTGACTGTGCTCTTTGGGGGGATGGGGAACCAAATGTCACGGTGTAGCCTGAGGCCCATCATCTACCTTTCCTAGAATCCTTCAGACTCCCTGATAAACAACAGCTTGCCCCCCGCTGTGTTATAAGCAGAACACTTCAGGCTGTTGCTTAGCAACACAAGCTGTGGCTGATGGGTGACATCATCAGTGCCTGCAGCATTTTCTCTATAGCGCTGGAGAGGGGGCAAGATGGCTGCTGATCCTGGTGGGGGTGGGGGGCAGTAGTGAATGTTGTGTTTCTCGGGCAAAGTTTCTTTTTAGCAAAGACAGGATTTCTTCTAATTTCTGAGAATGAGACAGAATGAGATTCTAATAAATGAAGTAAGAAATATTCACACTTTGTCAAAATGGGAGGAGCTAATTTTGATTGGAGGTATGGGGGGGCAGCTATAATTTTTACGTAGGACGCTCTAGTCTCCTGTCTGTCTGTGTTTACCGCATTTAAAAGTCATACTGTGTTACTTACATCTTATCCAGCTTCTTCTCTAGTGCACTGCCAGACATTGCAGACAAGAAAATATCTCAGGATAGCCACAAGAGAGCTCAAAGTCAGTCTTTAAAGGGAGTCTTTTACCTCCAAAATCAAAGTAAGCATACCGTCATGTAGGGTAGGTGGGTCCTCTAATCCTGAGAAATGCTTCTCTTCATTTCCATGCAAATAAGGTTTTAAGTGCACTGTGGGCGTGGGCGGCTTCAATCAGTGCACCTAGCTTCTTCCTGCGTCATCACTATTGGCTCTGAAATCTCCCATCAATCAAAGAAACGGGGGAGGGGGCCTGGATAGCATTACTAGTGGAGTAGTGGTGCACAAAACCGAGCAGCCTCACCCATGGTGCACTGAAACCTTATTTGCATAAATATAAAAAGAAGTATTTCTCAGGATTAGAGGGCTAGATTTTCACAAGAAAGGTATGGATTTGTTTCAGGGCACTTATCCTACATGGCGGTATGCTTACTTTTGGAGGTGACAAACTCCCTTTAAATGAATCAAATACTGTCGTAAACATTTTGCACCAGCTGTAGAGTCACAGGTTGGTGCAGATTCATATGTGTTAAAGATTTTTTTTCCTGAGCGCTCCAAATCACTTGTATGCACATACAGATGAGGGATAAAATTCTTGCTGCCTGCAGCCACCACTAGGGGGAGCTGAAGAACTGACTGCATACTGTTTTATCATTGAGTTCTATGTGTACACTGTATGCTGTACGATCCTAAGCTCCCCCTAGTGGTGGCTGCAGGAAACCAGAATGTATCCTTTAAAGGCAATCTGTCACCAACAACCAAATAAGGTGGTCGATGGTGACGGTTCCCTTTAACGCTATGTCCCTTTAACGCTACACAGCTATGACCGCTGTAACGGTACAGTATGAAAATAATGAACCCTAGATTTTTCACAGCATATGGAATTATTTTTCATTCCTAAGTCCTGAGGACTTTCTCATCCATGTAGAAATAATCGTCTTGTTTCGCCCTTGTGTTTTATCCATCGCCAAGGTAATATTTCCAGTCATCTTCCCATTGAGGTGACGCATGATAGCAGCGCAGTGATGGAGAACACTGACCCTCCTAGACTGCACAATGTGTCATTTTCCTACCGCCACATGTTGGATGCTTCACCTTGGTTTGTATCACTGAATGCTGCTCCTGTTAGATCTTCAGTGAAAAGCCGTCCCTTGTATTCATTACCAGCTCTACAGAATCACGCTCGCTGCATTCTCAATAGAGAGAGGCTGCAGCGGCCATAGGTCATGAGCTTCTGTTCCCGTGCTGGAAAGCGCTCTATTCAGATGGATTTTAAGAGATGACATGTTTGCAAAGAGGTTTCGTCTACTCTGAAATATCCATTGTGATTGTTGTGAGTCAAGATCCTTCAGTAAAGTGTGTGATGCCGTATCTGCTTCTATAGATATAGAGTATACAGAGGAGGATAATGTATAAAGTCTGTTCACCACATAATCTATATACAAAGCTGAGCTGTTGGCTGTAATTTACTTATCTCTACCATTTCATATTATACTCCAGAGCTGCACTCACTATTCTGCTGGTGCAGTCACTGTGTACATACATTACTTATCCTGTACTGGTCCTGAGTTACATCCTGTATTATACCCCAGAGCTGCACTCAATATTCTGCTGGTGCAGTCACTGTGTACATACATTACTTATCCTGTACTGATCCTGAGTTACATCCTGCATTATACTCCAGAGCTACACTCACTATTCTTCTGGTGGAGTCACTGTGTACATACATTACATTACTTATCCTGTACTGATCCTGAGTTACATCCTGCATTATACTCCAGAGCTACACTCACTATTCTGCTGGTGCAGTCACTGTGTACATACATTACATTACTTATCCTGTACTGATCCTGAGTTACATCCTGTATCTTAAGAGCTGCACTCACTATTCTGCTGGTGGAGTCACCGTATACATACATTATTTATACTTTACTGATTCTGAGTTACATCCTGTATTATACTCCAGAGCTGCACTCACTATTCTGCTGGTGGAGTCACAGTGTACATACATACTTATCCTGTACTGATCCTGAGTTACATCCTGCATTATACTCCAGAGCTGCACTCACTATTCTGCTGGTGGAATCACTGTGTACATACATTACATTACTTATCCTGTACTGATCCTGAGTTACATCCAGTATTATACTCCAGAGCTGCACTCACTATTCTGCTGGTGCAGTCACTGTGTACATACATTACTTATCCTGTACTGATCCTGAGTTACATCCTGTATTATACTCCAGAGCTGCACTCACTACTCTGCTGGTGGAGTCACTGTGTACATACATTACATTACTTATCCTGTACTGATTCTGAGTTACATCCTGCATTATACTCCAGAGCTGCACTCACTATTCTGCTGGTGGAGTCACTGTGTACATACATTACTTATCCTGTACTGATCCTGAGTTACATCCTGTATAATACTCCAGAGCTGCACTCACTATTCTGCTGGTGCAGTCATTGTGTACATACATTACTTATCTTGTACTGATCCTGAGTTACATCCTGCATTATACTCCAGAGCTGCACTCACTATTCTGCTGGTGGAATCACTGTGTACATGCATTATATTATTTATCCTGTACTGATCCTGAGTTACATCCTGTATTATACTCCAGAGCTGCACTCACTATTCTGCTGGTGGAGTCACTGTGTACATACATTACATTACTTATCCTGTACTGATCCTGAGTTACATCCTGTATTATACTCCAGAGCTGCACTCACTATTCTGCTGGTGGAGTCACTGTGTACATTACATTACTTATCCTGTACTGATCCTGAGTTACATCCTGTATTATACTCCAGAGCTGCACTCACTATTCTGCTGGTGGAGTCACTGTGTACATACATTACATTACTTATCCTGTACTGATCCTGAGTTACATCCTGTATTATACTCCAGAGCTGCACTCACTATTCTGCTGGTGGAGTCACTGTGTACATTACATTACTTATCCTGTACTGATTCTGAGTTACATCCTGTATTATGCTTCAGAGCTGACACTCAAAGTCTCTAAAGGCATTCCGTCCTTTAATTGCGTTATGGTCCGTGGTAACAGAATACATAAACCCGAACTCGAACTTCAAAAACTGAAGTTCGCTCATCCCTAGTAATAACTCTGTTATAAAGCTGGATGCGGTTAACACAGGATCCACCATTGACAACAGATGATTTTTGACTTTGCACCTCCTCCTCCCTCCTCCCTCTCTCTGCACAGTGTTCTCAGAGCATGCCCACTACACTCTCCCATAGAAGAAAATAGCGCTTTCTAATGCCCAGGAGCCTGCTGTAAAGTGAATCTCTGAAACTGCTGCAAAACCAGCACTGTAGTCACTCCTGACTGGGGAAGTTGCAAGCACAGCGCTTATTATAAAATCTTTTTGTTATTTGTGGCTTTTAACCTCATCCTCAGTCAGTACTGGATGAGTTCATGGAAGATGCGGCACCTATAGCATGTGGCCATACTGTGCCTGTGTCTTTGACTATGTGGCAGTCCTCACTGCAGTCTGACATTCTATTCGTGAACTCAGTAGATGAAAATAAACCGTATTACTGGTCTGCAGTGCAATACAACAGAAAAAAAATGACATAGAAATAGTAAAATAATATTCCACCAAATGAATAAAACATGAAGATGATGCTCGGTAAGCAACGCGGCATCTGCTGCTGCAGTCCATGGAGGCTCCTGGAATAGCTCTTTGATGTAGACATAAATCATTGCGTGCTATGGTATCAACAGGGTGGATAACTCATCCTAGGATTTCCGGCTTCCCGTATATCAGCCTGATGAAGATCTCCGCGTAGTCACTGGACCGTGTAACCATACGGCGCCGGTCAGGGTATATTTGGATGGAGTGCCGTCCTCCCGAGCGCCAGGCATCCCCATCACGTCAGTCTGTCATCTGACTTTATTAACTTCCTAATAAGACCCCAGCGAGTCCAATTAAACAACTTGAGGAAACGGAGAAACTTGATCAGCGCTTATTATTAAAATCTCCTTGGGATAACATGTTTCCACTTTTGTGTCTGGGCCCGATGTAACGTGATTGCTTCGCTGTAATGAATAATTAATCCGACACATAAACAATAAGAAGAACACCGAGAGGAAATCGGGGGCTGCAGCTGCAGCGGGAGTCCTGCTGCTGAGAGTTCTCTGCTGCGCTTCTTGCCAGAAGGTGATAAACGGGTTCCGGGATCGGCTTGTGATGTTGTTTCCATTCGTCAGGTGGACGTTTCCAAGCGCTGGCGGGTTAGAGTGAGGCACAGAAACAATGTATCAAAAATGGAGACAATGTAGATTCCATTGCTGCGGCTGACGCTGTGGTCTTGAGGTTAAAGGGGAACCCCAATGTCAGTTTTAACCTTAAAGAGGACCTCTCCCGGCTCCTGACATGTCTGGTTTAATAGCTTCATGCCTTCCCCATGTAATAACAATTCTGTAGCATCTATTCTTTTGGCTCTATGTTGTGCCATTTATTTATTATTTCAACTAGAAGTTATGAATGAATTACTAGCAGTCTGCAGTAAAGGTAAAAGAGGGGCGGTAACCAGTTGGGGGGGTGTCCCTTCACATTCTGAAAATGGCAGCACTGATTGGATAGAGTGAGTCTGTGCAGGGACACACCCCCAACTGGTTACCTCCCCTCTGTACCCTTACTGCAGACTGCTAGCAATTCATTCATAACTTCTAATAGGAATAATAAAGGAATGGCACAACATAGAGCAATAAGACTAGATGTTCCAGAATTGTTATTACATGAAGCTATTAAATCAGGCATGTCAGGAGCGGGGAGAGTTCCTCTTTAAAGGGGTGTTCCCATCACAGACAATGGGGGCATATTGCTAGGATATGCCCCCATTGTCTGATAGGTTCCGGTCCCACCTCTGGGACCCGCACCTACACTGAGAACGGAGCCCTGAAAGTTATTGATTTCTATGGGGCCACTGAAAATAGCCGAGCACTGGCTCGGCTATTTCCGTTGGTCTCATAGAAATGAATGGGAGCGGTGGCCGCACAAGCACAGTGCACTCCCTTTCACTACTACGGAGAGAGCGCTTGGTGGTGGCCAGACCCCGGAAAACACGGAGTCCTCCGGCCACCACCTTCTCCGCTGCGTTCTCAGAGGTGGGACTTGCACCTATCAGACAATGGGGGCATATCCTAGCGATATGACTCCATTGTCTGCGGCTAAAGGCTAAAAACCGTTTGGGGCAATTGATTTTTTATTATTGTATTTTACTCATTTTATCCTAAAAATCCTTTTTTTAATTGGTCTTTATTAAACATTTTCAACAGTTTTTGTCGTGCAGGGTTAAGCTTCAGTCTATCTACAGAGTAGCGTACTTTCAGTTTTACACTCAGCATATTGCTGCTCTGACGGATGAATGCATAGCCCTTATCTCTGAATTCCTGACAGCTCCTTAACCGTCATTACAGCTGAATTCTTATCACACTGATAAGCATATGGCTTAAATGAGTGTTTATGAGCTGTCAGGAGTTCAGCGATAAGGATTGTCCATGGAGCCGTCAGAGCAGCAACTTGACAGGTTCACAGGTTCTTTGTGATAAGATACTCCACAGATGGACTGCAGGACACAATCTCCTGAAAAGTTTTAATAAAGAATAATTGAAAAAAAATATTTTTTAGCTCAAAATCAGCATAATGCAATCATAAAAATTGTCTCTGAATGTTTTCATGGATTTCATGTATAAAATTTAATACTAAATAATATAAAAAAATGTATATAGTGTCTGGATACATGGCTCGAAATCTCCTACATAGACATAATAGCATAATAATATTCTGTCTGCCTGCTGCCACCACTAGAGGGCGCTGACAGCATATTGTCTTTATGTTCAGTAATGTATTGAACTCCCTCTAGTGGTAGCTTTAGGCAGTCAACATGTTATGTTTTCAAACTCTCTTTATAGGGATTTGGCGCTAATTTTTTTCCCCCCTAAAAACATGTTGATAAAATACAAACATTTCCAATTGTAAGTAAAACATTTGCAGTCCAATATTCTGTTCTGATGAATTTTTTGCTTGTGTTTTCCCGATACATAGCTCCAAGTCCTCCGTCTCTGGAGGACAAGAGAGAAATTTGTGCAGCAGCTGTGATCAGATCATAGAACTTTGTGTACACTGATACATTGTAACAGACCATCTGTTGTGATAAAGCAAGTGCAAGTGCCCAGGAGGAGGAGCTTCACTGTGGAGCGTTCGATGCATTTAGCCGCTCCCCTCTGCTCTGAGTGACAGCTGCAGTGGTCTTCAGGTTGGATGCTACAACTGAACACTTTATAGTGAAGCCCCATCCTGACACTTGCGAGAGCGGACTCTGGCAGAATAGATGTTCACATTCACACTACTCCTGATAATAAAAGCTTTACAAAAGATATCTTTATCTTGCTCTCCCCAGCTCCTATCTAGCACTGTCATCAGTTTAGCATGATCAAAACTGCTGACAGACTGTCTTTAAATGGTAAAATGATGTCTGCTGCTTCCACCATTAGAGGGAGCTGTAGAGCTTACTGCAAAATGGCAGAATTGTGGCAGTAGTTCTATATTTAGAGATTTAAAGGGGTTGTGCTGTCTTGGACATTGCAGTCATATCGCTAGGGTATGCCCCCAATGTCTGATAGGTGTGAGCCACACCTCTGGGACCTGCAGCTATCCTTAGAGTGGAGCATGCGAAGTGCTGGAGGGTACACTGTGCATGCGCGGCCGTCCTCCTTATATTTCTATGGGACTGCTGAAAATAGCTGAGCGGCATGCCTGGCTATTTCGGAAGTCCCATTGAAATGAATGGGAACTGCCCTGCGCAAGCACGGCCACTGCTCCATTCACTTCTGTGGGGCTTACGGAAATACTGTAGCCCCATAGAAGTGAGTGGAGCGGCCGCCGCACTTGCGCAGTGTGCTTCCCATTTACTCCAATGGGACTTCCGAAAATAGACAAGTATGCACGGTGCACCCCCGGCACTTTGTGGGCTCTGTTCTAAGGGTTGGTGTGGGTCCCAGATGGGGCAGATATGCCCTCAATGTCCAAGATGGGACAACCCCTTTAAAATTTGACTTTAAAGAGCTCAGTGGAGAACTTTAAGAGTGGATTTCCCCTTTAAGAGCATGCCAAGTCCCTATCCGAATCGGGACGATAAAACAAATCCATCATCTGCAGGAAGTCATTCTGGAGGAGGCATCTTCTCGTCAGGACGTCTCGGCTGTCACCTTTGTAATCTTGCGCCATCTGTATAATATATGAAAGAGATGTTAACTGGATGTCACACGAGGTGCGCGGACGCTCACGTAGAAGAGATTTCCTTGATGGAGGCAGAGACGCAATATGTCAGTTTTATTGGCGGCGGCTCCGACGGCGGATGTAAAGTCACCTCTGTATCTTGGACAATCTGGGGAATACAGCGATATGTTATTATTGTATCTCTCTCTGCGGCACGGAGATGAGTTCATCTGTCAGCCGCTATCTAACCGCCATGACAGCGATACAAAGTGTCAAAGATTCCTTATATGGAAATAGCTTATATCGGGGGGGTATGCAGTCACCCCTGGACTCCAGAGGCAGAGGGGGCCCAAATATCTTACTGCCACACAAGAGGGCAGCACTACTGGAAGGGAATGTTTAGGCATGGCAGGTTTTTATGTTGCAAATTTGGATATTATACTAAGGAGCTCAGATTTCTGCCACAGTTGATTAGCGCCATTGTTGTGCCACTTATGTTTGCAGCAGGTTTTTTTCTCTAGTGGCAGCCCAAAAAAAAAAAAGTCCATTGCATGTAATTAGGGCTATAGATGCCCCATTTACATGCATTGCTTATGGATTGTTACTGCCAGATATCCGCACCTAAAGGAGTTGTACGGAGGAAAATGTTCCACATCTTTCAAACCAGAAACTGGGAGTGAATATTTTTGCGAGTGCATACGAGGAAAAATGTAGTATAGCCTGTGTGCTGTACAATAAAATGTATCAATATAGCGCCATCTGCTGTTTTTTTTTTCCAAAATACCTCTGTCCACCTCAGTAGCATCTCTGTGGTGGTCGAACATGCTCAGTTCTATCCTTCAACTGCCACCAGTTAGAAGCTGTGACGGTGCAAGGAGAGAGCTGAAGCAGAAAGGACATGCCCCCTGAGTTGTGATAGGGAGATAGCTGCAGCAGAAAGGACTCCCCCAGCTATGATTGGGAGAGAGCTACAGCAGAATGGGCACACCCTCTGAGCTGTGATAGGACGAGAGCTACAGTAGAAAGGACACCCCCCCCCCGAGCTGTGATAGGGAGAGAGCTGCAGTAAAAAGGAAATACCCTACCAGCTGTGATAGGGAAAGAGCTGCAACAAAAAGGACACATCCTCTGAGCTGTGATCAGGATAGAGCTGCAGCAGAAAGAACACATCATAAGCTGTGATAAGGAAGGAGCTGCATCAGAAAAGACACATCATAAGCTTTGATAAGGAAGAAGCTGCCTCAGAAAAGACACATCTCCTGAGCTGTGATAGGGAGAGACTTTCAGCAGAATGGACACGCCCCCTGAGCTGTACTATGGTGAGAGCTGCAGCAGAAAGGACACGCCCCCCTGAACTGTGATAGGGAGCTGCAGCAGAAAAGACACTCCCCTGGCTCCATATGTCACATAGCCATGCAAATAAGGAGTGGGGCTGAAAATATCATACCAATGGAGGCGCTAATGGTGGGAGGTGCGGTGTATCCCTTCTGCTTCTTCTCTCCTCCTCTGGTTTGTGTGTCAGTCTTCATTAGGAATTCTATTTATGAACCAGGAAGAACAGGATGAACAGTGCTTTAAGTACCAATTGAGGAGGGCTGCACTGCATGGAATTGTGGGAAGGCATATTATATATATTTCGATGAGATTGCCGCAAAGTTCCATAATGATCGCATGCAATTTTGTGCAGTTTGGGGCAACGCCTTTTGCAGTCATGATACTGTGGTTGGAAGAAATCTCGTGCACTCATCCTGCGATCTGTAAGAGATATGTTATCTGCAATGTTGCACCACAGTCTATAACGGTCGTATTACCGCACCAATCATGGTGGTGTGGATCACTGGCCTCAGTTCTCAGCTCGCCTGTCCTCCTTTCCTTTGTTTTCCCTCAGCCTCAGTATTGGCATTTTAATGTGTGCTGAATTTTAAGTCCTCTGGAGCAGCATTCAGATGGCGTTCATCTGCTACCTGGTGTTGGTTTCCATGGAAACAACAGTGCACGCGGTAATGACTGTTGTCAGGGTTTTTAGTTGCGTTTGACACCTGCCTGTAAATGCGCGTTCAGGAGGTCAGGACTTCGCTGTCTTGTCTTGGCGGAGGCGGCCGGGGATTGTGGGAGATAGAAAAGGAACGGACACCGCGCATGTAGATAAGAAATTTAGACAAGGGCCCCACAAGGATGCAGCGTCACCTCAAAGTCGAGGTGAAAATCCCGCCACTTCAGGGTTTCAAGAAACCATTGCAATAAATTCAAGAACATCGAGTTTTCATGTGAGCGTGACTTTTTTTTATAGGGAAATGTGAAGGTTGGGTCGCTGTCATGGTGGTCCGCCATTATACAACAAATTATGGACCGGACAGTGTTTAAAGTACACTTACCACCACTTAATAAAAATAAAATCGGACTTCTAAGCCCCAACCTCTAGACCATGTGGGAACGCCCACTAAAAGGCCTAGAATGCCCACAAAATGTCCCCTTTGGGCGGTGCTTTCAGAAGACACACCCCTTTCAAGACCTGATTCATGGTGTCTGTTGGCAAGTATTATAAAGGGGTTGTCAGGCTAATGGCTTCAGTGGAAGCCGCAGCTAGCCAGACATATGAAAGGGGTTGTCCTCCTGAGACAACCCCTTTAAGATTGCGTTCTCTGCCTCCCATCGTGCTCTACAGTGACAGCGTGGAGATGTGAGGGTGTCACACACGTTGTGGTCACTCTTGTTGCTAAGCAACTGCCTGGATATTTTTGAACACTGCCTGGTAACCGCCGAGCTTAGAAGATTGATTAATTAAGGAATATTGTCGCTAATGTCTGATTACAGCCGCTCATATCTGCCCTGTGTAATAATAATGTTATCACCGAGTAGTCAGTAATAATGTATATATCACCAGAGTTATCTGCATCATTGTGTGTATTATCAGTATTAGTATTATATCCACCAGGAAAGGTTTATTATTGGTGTGTAGGACGCTGATAAATGATATATATAAATATGAGATGGATAGTGTGATAGATAATAGATATTAGATAGATAAAAGACATAACTTGTAACTTTTTCTGCAAATTTTGACTTTTTGGGACTCAGTTTGAGGTAAAGTTAGTGTAAAACTGATTAATATATATGGGCCCTCCATTCCATCAGGCAGTAATGTGAGGTGTCTTCTTCTCGGCACCTATCTGCTGCCGAGTAGGTGACTCCGTTGGGTTTGGTCCTGTCGTGGGGGTGGTCGCGCTGCAGTAATCTGATTAGTACAGCAGTCTAATAAAGGGAAGGACAGGAGGTGACTGCTCGGTTGCTCGGCTGCTCGGCTGCTTCTGCCTTTCCCTGGTGACTCTCCAGCTTTGAGCCTGAAGGGCTCAGCAATGTTGAACAGTCTTGTTACCATGGATACACTGTCTGACAACCACAGCTTTTTCAGAGGGTTGTCAAGTAACACATCCCTAGCAACTGGACTATCCATTAGCGCAAGTCAAATTGGCCAGTAAGCTAAGAGCAAGGGAAAGAGAAGGGGTCCTGGGGGGTCAGCGTCTACTACACAGTGAAACCCCTCCAAAAGACCACGTCTTCTACTTAGTAACACTGTAGTTGGTAGATTCAGGGTATGTAAGCCCCACCCCTGGTAATGCCCCCAAACCCACAAGGGAATGCCCACTTATGGGGTGCGTCTTATATAAGCCGTGCCAATTTTAGGTCCAGGACAGCTCCAATTTGCCGGGACCTTCTCTGAAAATTATTTAGATCACCTTCATATTGAATACTGTTGGCGACCTTGCCTCTTTGAGAAGACCACCTCCTTTTCCAGACCAAATTTCCTCTGACAGATTCCACAATAGATTATGTATATTGACATATTCTGTCAAATGACAATCTTCCCCCTTGCCCAGGCAACCACTTTTTGATGCAATTTTGGTCATATCAAAGTGGTTTCTCTGTATTTCTTCTGTTCGGGTTAGAGGAGAAGGAACTGCAGAGCAAAAATCTAAATGGTGCCACTTCCAGGTACAGGTTTAAGACCCCAAATATCCCCAACCCAGAAAAGAAGGGGACTCTTTGTTTGTTATCCCCTACTTGCTTCCTAATCCCACAAAGGAAACAATGGTTAAAGAACCCTTGAACCAGTTCTCACCAACCATGGAGAAGGGTCAGGAGTCTCCTCTGTGCTGGGCTACTGTCTATGGGCTCTGAT
The DNA here is from genome assembly GCA_900303285.1 of Rhinella marina. Classification (NCBI taxonomy): domain Eukaryota; kingdom Metazoa; phylum Chordata; class Amphibia; order Anura; family Bufonidae; genus Rhinella; species Rhinella marina. The sequence goes on from ONZH01002998.1 coordinate 199,138, forward strand.
AGGTTAGGTATAGCCTTGATTTAAGGTGGTCTCCAAAGATACCCATATACATTGGATGAAAGTTTGCCAAATCTTAAGATCTTGATGGGACCAGACGACAAAGTCGGGTTGTCCGCAGTCTCTGCTGACAGTAGATGCTGGAGGAAAGAAGGGTTGGGCATTTTTTTGGCACAAGAGTTAAACAGCTGCCAGTAGGAAGTATGGCCTCCCTAAGACCCAATATCTTCAAATTTAGCCGTAGGGCCAAGATCAGAAAGGTTCAGGTGGATATTCCATCAGCCATGATTGAGGAGGACCTCTACGTAATTTTCATGATCCGGATAAAATCCTCCCACAGTTTAATAAATCATCATCAATGAGATGTCACCATAGCTTCTGTGTCATCCTCAGCGTTGTGCTTCGACTAATGGTCCTCATCTTCTCAGGTCACTGCTCCTAATCTTAAATCAGACACATTGTTTCAGCTGTAAATTGCGTGGATACAGATTATGGCGTCGTAAATTGGCGTCCTAACAGGTGCCTGTAAAGCCCCGCGGTGACAGGTCTAATGGAAGACTAATTGAAATGGCATTTGCATCTTGTAGAATGTTTTTTTGGCATTGCATCGCGCTCTAGGATACTGTGGAACAGCTCCAGATCTCACATTAAACGTGTCACGCAGAGTAAATATCACTTCATGTCAGCGTATGGAGGTGTTGCGCTTAAATTGAGATATGGCATACGTGCCCGCGACAGCCGTCGCCGCTTCCTCGGTGGCTTTTGTTTACATTTATGATCTCCCTTTTTGTTCAGGGTCAATGGAAACACCATGTCGAAGCCAAAGAAAATCACAGGCAAAGGGGAAAATGTCGCTAATTAGGGTCTTGCTTCACCTTCCAGTCCTTCTAATTGCAATTTACATGTGTTTATATTTACCGCACCGGTTTCGTCACGCTCAGTTGATCGCTACCGGTACTACCTGCAAGGCCCGGGCTTGCGTGTTGTGTCCCTGATGATATTTACTCAAAGGCCTACATACTAGAGACATAGGCTGCTGCTATGGAGCCAACAGAAAAAAGGGCCCACATCGGGTTTGCCATCTCCTTATTCTAAGTGAGGGGGGAAAAGCGAATATCCAATTTTAATGGCACGTTGCTTTTGAGACCAAACGTTTGTGCTGATTAATGTATTAATAGACACTACTCACAAAAAGTTAGGGATATTTGGCTTGTGGGTGAAATTTCAGGATGAACCTAAAATGCCCTCTAACCTTTACAGGTGAACTTAATGTCACCTTCTCCAAACCTTTGAATGCACATGTCCAACTGTTCAATGTTTCAGTACTTTTTGCACAACTTGCTGTTCTCTAACAATGAGCTTAACGGCAAAATTCACAACAGGGGTTTGATCCATGAATCGCCCAATAAATTTACTGGCTCACTTAGAAGTGGTATTTAAACAGTCCTCCTCATCATGCTGTTCACATTTTGACATCATGAGACCAAGGCGACCCCTAACAATTGATCAACAGTACCTTGCAATTGCGAGGCTTCAAACAGAATGTTCACAGATGGAGAGCTGACGGATCCTCCATACTACACCACACAGCAGAGCTGACAGATCCTCTATACTACACCACATAGGAGAACTGACAGATCCTCTATACTACACCACACAGGAGAACTGACAGATCCTCTATACTACACCACACAGCAGAGCTGACAGATCCTCTATACTACACCACATAGGAGAACTGACAGATCCTCTATACTACACCACACAGGAGAACTGACAGATCCTCTATACTACACCACACAGGAGAGCTGACAGATCCTCTATACTACACCACACAGCAGAGCTGACAGATCCTCTATACTACACCACATAGGAGAACTGACAGATCCTCTATACTACACCACACAGGAGAACTGACAGATCCTCTATACTACACCACACAGGAGAGCTGACAGATCCTCTATACTACACCACACAGGAGAGCCGACTGATCCTCTATACTACACCGCACAGGAGAGCTGACAGATCCTCTATATTACACCACACAGGAGAGCTGACAGATCCTCTATACTGCACCACACAGGAGAGCTGACAGATCCTCTATACTACACCACACAGGAGAGCTGACAGATCCTGTATACTACACCACACAGGAGAGCTGACAGATCCTCTATACTACACCACACAGGAGAGCTGACAGATACTCTATACTACACCACACAGGAGAGCCGACAGATCCTCTATACTACACCACACAGGAGAGCTGACAGATCCTCTATACTACACCACACAGGAGAGCTGACAGATCCTCTATACTACACCGCATGGGAGAGCTGACAGATCCTCTATACTACACCGCATGGGAGAGCTGACAGATCCTCTATACTACACCACACAGGAGAGCTGACAGATCCTCTATACTACACCACACAGGAGAGCTGACAGATCCTGTATACTACACCACACAGGAGAGCTGACAGATCCTCTATACTACACCACACAGGAGAGCTGACAGATCCTCTATACTACACCACACAGGAGAGCTGACATCCTCTATACTACACCGCATGGGAGAGCTGACAGATCCTCTATATTACACCACACAGGAGAGCCAACAGATCCTCTATACTACACCACACAGGAGAGCTGACAGATCCTCTATACTACACCACACAGGAGAGCCGACAGATCCTCTATACTACACCACACAGGAAGGACAGATCCTCTATACTACACCACACAGGAGAGCCGACAGATCCTCTATACTACACCACACAGGAGAGCCGACAGATCCTCTATACTACACCACACAGGAGAGCCGACAGATCCTCTATACTACACCACACAGGACAGATCCTCTATACTACACCACACAGGAGAGCCGACAGATCCTCTATACTACACCACACAGGAGAGCCGACAGATCCTCTATACTACACCACACAGGAGAGCTGACAGATCCTCTATACTACACCACACAGGAGAGCTGACAGATCCTCTATACTACACCACACAGGAGAGCTGACAGATCCTCTATACTACACCACACAGAAGAGCTGACAGATCCTCTATACTACACCACACAGGAGAGCCGACAGATCCTCTATACTACATCACACAGGAGAGCCGACAGATCCTCTATACTACACCACACAGGAGAGCTGACAGATCCTCTATACTACACCACACAGGAGAGCCGACAGATCCTCTATACTACACCGCACAGGAGAGCCGACAGATCCTCTATACTACACCACACAGGAGAGCTGACAGATCCTCTATACTACACCGCATAGGAGAGCCGACAGATCCTCTATACTACACCACATAGGAGAGCCGACAGATCCTCTATAATACACCACACAGGAGAGCCGACAGATCCTCTATACTACACCACACAGGAGAGCTGACAGATCCTCTATACTACACCACACAGGACAGATCCTCTATACTACACCACACAGGAGAACTGACAGATCCTCTATACTACACCACACAGGAGAGCCGACAGATCCTCTATACTACACCACACAGGAGAGCCGACAGATCCTCTATACTACACCACACAGGAGAGCTGACAGATCGTCTATACTACACCACACAGGAGAGCCGACAGATCCTCTATACTACACCACACAGGAGAGCCGACAGATCGTCTATACTACACCACACAGGAGAGCTGACAGATCCTCTATACTGCACCACACAGGAGAGCCGACAGATCGTCTTATACTACACCACACAGGAGAGCCGACAGATCCTCTATACTACACCACATAGGAGAGCCGACAGATCCTCTATAATACACCACACAGGAGAGCCGACAGATCCTCTATAATACACCACACAGGAGAGCCGACAGATCCTCTATACTACACCACCACAGGAGACCTGACAGATCCTCTATACTACACCACACAGGAGAGCTGACAGTATCCTCTATACTACACCACACAGGAGAGGCCGACAGATCCTCTATACTACACCACACAGGAGAGCTGACAGATCGGTCTATACTACACCACACAGGAGAGCCGACAGATCCTCTATACTACACCACACAGGAGAGCCGACAGATCGTCTATACTACACCACACAGGAGAGCTGACAGATCCTCTATACTGCACCACACAGGAGAGCCGAAGATCGTCTTATACTACCACACAGGGAGCTGCAGATCCTTAATACACCACACAGGAGAGCTGACAGATCCTCTATACTACACCACACAGGAGAGCTGACAGATCCTCTATACTACACCACACAGGAGAGCTGACAGATCCTCTATACTACACCACACAGGGAGTCCTGACAGATCCTCTATACTACACCACACAGGAGAGCTGACAGATCCTCTATACTACACCACACAGGAGAGCCGACAGGTCCTCTATACTACACCACACAGGAGAGCTGATAGATCCTCTATACTACACCACACAGGAGAGCTGACAGATCCTCTATACTACACCACACAGGAGAGCTGACAGATCCTCTATACTACACCACACAGGAGAGCCGACAGATCCTCTATACTACACCACACAGGAGAGATCCTCTATACTACACCACACAGGAGAGCCGACAGATCCTCTATACTACACCACACAGGAGAGCCGACAGATCCTCTATACTACACCACACAGACGACAGATCCTCTATACTACACCACACAGGAGAGCTGACAGATCCTCTATACTACACCACACAGGAGAGCCGACAGATCCTCTATACTACACCACACAGGAGAGCCGACAGATCCTCTATACTACACCACACAGGAGAGCCGACAGATCCTCTATACTACACCACACAGGACAGATCCTCTATACTACACCACACAGGAGAGCTGACAGATCCTCTATACTACACCACACAGGAGAGCTGACAGATCCTCTATACTACACCGCACAGGAGAGCCGACAGATCCTCTATACTACACCACACAGGAGAGCTGACAGATCCTCTATACTACACCACACAGGAGAGCTGACAGATCCTCTATACTACACCACACAGGAGAGCTGACAGATCCTCTATACTACACCACACAGGAGAGCCGACAGATCCTCTATACTACACCACACAGGAGAGCTGACAGATCCTCTATACTACACCGCACAGGAGAGCCGACAGATCCTCTATACTACACCACACAGGAGAGCTGACAGATCCTCTATACTACACCACACAGGAGAGCTGACAGATCCTCTATACTACACCACACAGGAGAGCTGACAGATCCTCTATACTACACCACACAGGAGAGCTGACAGATCCTCTATACTACACCACACAGGAGAGCCGACAGATCCTCTATACTACACCACACAGGAGAGTATCATTGTATCATGGATTTTTTTATTAATGGCCTTCACTGCTGTATATCCGCAGATAGCTGCACTGCATACTGGTTCTCATTAGGCGATTTCTTCTTTGTGTTTGTGTCTCTTTAAAATCCTTTCAAAATCCCTGCATTTGGCCATTAAAGGGATCCAGGAGGTTTGACGTTTGCTAACAACTTTGTTAAGGCTCTTTGTGTAAGTAGAAAGGATAAATAAGGTTCTCGGCAACACAAGCAAACAAGCCGAGCATCAGATATTCACTTCATTTGCACGCCTTTCTTCCCCTGCTGTAAGCATGTTTGCAGTTTCGTGATCTGTAGTGCAGCTGCTTTCTGATGTTGGCAGGCTTTTTCAAAGCTTCTATGCCAGCCCCAAGTCTCCAAGCTCAAAGAGGTATGTAAATGATTTTATTGGCAATGCTGGAATACTCATTCGTCTTGTCCTTTTGGGATACTTAATTTCCCTAGATGTGTCTTAATACAATAATAATATTTTGTATCTTATATTACTATGTCACAGTTACAATGTATACAGTTTACAAAACTAATGTAGACGAAACTTATGTCTATGGCTCAGGACATCGGCTTCACATGTCCAATGTACTAGTCTTGCTATATTTCCCCCCTACTACTCCTATCATGGCCTTATAGAGTATAGCATGCTCAGGATGTAGTTGGCAACAGCTGACACTTAATCACTTTGGACTGATATACACTTTAAGGGCTCATGCACACGACTGTATGAAAAAATGGATCCGCAGAAAATACGGATGACATCCGTGTGCATTCTGTATTTTGCGGAACGGAACAGCTGATCCCTAATAGAACAGTCCTATCCTTGTCCGTAATGTGGACAATAATAGGACATGTTCTATTCTTTTGCGGAACGGAAATACGGAAACGGAATGAACACGGAGTACCTTCCGTTTTCTTTGCGGACCCATTGAAATGAATGGTTCCGCATACGGTCCGCAAAAAAAACGGAACGGACACGGAAAGAAAATACGTTCGTGTGCATGAGCCCTAAAAGGAATCCCTATCTGTAAATGACTAATTAGACAATTGCATAAATAGCAATTCCATTGAATATTTAGTGGAAGTGTTCCATTAAGCCATCGGTGCTCATATATAATAAATTAAGGCCTTATGCACACAAACGTGTTCCGCCGATGGCCGTATTGCGGCCCACATACGGCGGGTCCAAATACACGGCATCGGCTGTGTTCACCCCGCATCACGGATCGCGAACCCATTAACTTGTTCTTGTTCTATTTTTTTTGCGGTGTGGACAGTCGGATGCGGACCGCAGACCCCATTGAAGTGAATGGGTCCGCGATCCACATGCGGAAGCCCCACGGTCGCCCGTGCATTGCGGACCGCAATTTGCAGGATGTCTTTGATGCTCTGCCATTGCCCTTATGACCCAATACTGACTGTTTTATGACAGCCTGTGCTTGCTGTTAGGTGGCAGACTTCAGTGTCCATACCTCTCAACTGCCTTGTTTTCTGCGGGACTGTGTGTAATATGAATCTCAAAGGGAGCAGAATTCATGAAAGTGGACATTTTTAGAGATTTCATTGCCAAGTTATGGGCAGGGCTTAAAAATGTCCTGCAAATGAGGATTCAAATATCGGAAGATACACATATCTACTTTACATTGGTTGTGTTTAAAGGAGTTGTCCTGCATAAAATAATTTACATTTTTCAAAACGGCACTTGGAGCTGATTACTTTTGAAATTGCATGTAATAAAAAATTTGGGGTAGCCACTGAGTTATTCAAGAAAGTATATCTGTATAGCGCCACCTGCTGTTTGTTCTTATGCCTATTTTTCCATCTACCTCAGTAACATCTCTGTGGTGGTTGCACATGCTGTTCCATCCTTCAGTTTTCACCAGCCAGATCTGCTATTAGAAACTGTGACAGTTACAGGGAGAGAGCCGCTGCAGGAAGGACACACACTCCTGAGCTGTTAGATATAGAGAGAGCTGCAGCAGAGTTGACATATCCCCTGAGCTGTGATAGGGAGAGAGCAGTAGCAGAAAGGACATATGACCTGAGCTGTGATAGGAAGAGAGCTGATGCAGGAGGGATGTCCCCCCTAAGCTATTATATGGAAAAAGCTGCAGCAGAAAGGACATGCCTCCTGAGCTGTGATAGGGAGACAACTGCAGCAGAAGTGACATATACCCTGATCTGTGATAGGGAGAGAGCAGCAGCAGAAAGTATACAGCCTCTGAGAAAGGACTTGCTTATGAGCTATTATATGGAGAGAGCAGTGGCAGAAAGGGCACACCCCTGAGCTGTGATAGGGAGAGAGCTGCAGCAGAAAAGACACGCAGCCTGAGCTGTGATAGAGAAAGCTACAGCGCAAATGACATGCCCCCTGAGCTGTCATAGGGAGAGGGCTTCAGCAGAAAGGACATGCCTTCTGAGCTGTGATAGAGAGAGCTTCAGCAGACAGGACACCCCCCCCTGAGCTGTGATAGGGATAAAGCTGCAGCAGAAAGTTCTTGCCCTCTGAGCTGCCAGCACTAAATCTCGAAGGGCAGCTAGAGCAATGAATGGGGAGATCTCTGGATCCATGTCAGGTACAGGGCTGGTTCTAGCTTTGTTTGAAAGCTTGAAGATTCTGGGTCAATAAAAAAATGTACACAAGATTCCCCAATCATCAAGGGCCGTTTGTAATACCACCCCTGTAGGCCTCACCTTAGCCTTCAGGCACCCTGGTACCACTTCAGCCCCCTATAAATATTATACCATCGATACTTAGAGAATGTTATCGGCCATGATATGTAGTTTAATTTGGGCTCAGTACTAATTATGGACATTCCTAGTGAATTGCCTCCACTCTCTAAAGAGATGCTTGGTAGCCAACCCCATTGTGTTGCAGATGATTTGTAGTGAGTTGGTAACTTTAAAACCTAGTTGCCCTGTCATTGAATTGCTATAAAATATAAAACTAATACTTGCTGCGCCAAGTCTATTGCATTTCAGTGTCTGCTAGGACACAATGGAGATGTATAGAGGACATGAATATCCAGCACTCACTAGATATTCTGTAGGATATCTCAGGTCTCTGCAGTCATTGATTGATGGTGGTCATTAGGTACTGGCGGAGGAAAATTTCTGGACTCCACGGTTTTAAGACTTTGATCTATGGCACCACAATTGTAACCCCCCCTCCCCCCAGTCTATCCAAACCTCAGATTTTTTGGTGAACATTTCCTGAAGACCACCATCATACTCCACAATGTACATCCTACAAGTTTTGGGGGTATGGCCAAGAAAGATCTCAAGTCTTAAAATTTGCCGCCAGATCGACTTTGTCATTTGAACGAGAAATTACAACTCAAAATGATTACAATCGCTAATTGTTGGACAGCACGTTTTAACTTGAGGAGCAATGAGAACAAAAAAGAAATCCTTGACCAAAGAAAGCTAACCATGAAATGTTCAGGCTGCTCTTATTTTTGGACATAACCATTGGAAAAGGTAGTTAAAAATGGAAGCATTGAAGTGAAATGTGCAAGAAGATGACCAGCAATGTTGGAGGTTGATGTAAGAATCATGAGTGCTCCATAGATAAGCCAAGAAGACATGACACCCCGAAACCAAGTTGATGGCACTGGACTATACAGTTCAAGCATGTCCACGTTTGTAACTATTGACATGGTACCTGAAACCATGAGAACCTCCCAGGTGCAACTGTTTTCTATCCTTCCACCTACAGTGTACATGTCCATTTGTCTACAGACTTTTTGATTCTACAGTATGTCATGGTGTATATTGTAGCTATAAGGTGATGGAGAAGCACACCCACCTTAAAAGATCAGCACTCTTTCGAAGTCATAAACATGGCCAACGTGATATTCCAGGAAGAGGTGCCAGCCCCACTCATTACGTTTTTGGCGTAGTCGTCAGGCAGAGAGACACCAACAAAAAGTATATTGGAAGCCAACAGATGGACTATAGTGGAAGCATGAAGATTATGGACTTTGGCACAAATGGAGGAAGGTGTAAAATTTTGGAGGAGCACACCCATCCTGAAGGAACATCTTAAAGGAGCGTGACTCCTCCAAAGTAATGAGCTCAGATATAGTATGGAAGGAGGAGGCGCCATCCCTATTCTTTACATAGTAATAGGTTAAAATTAACTCATTTTAATGGCTTTCTAGGTTGAATTTATGATCTCGGGAGGTAATGATCCTCCTTGTGGAGGTCCAGCTAGTTGGGAGTCTAGAGAAGAAAGTTAATACCCTTTGAAGAGCTATAAACATGACTAGAGGGATTGTTTCTTTCCTCGTGTTGAATTTAGGAAGCCATTAAGTTGAGTGATGAAACATCTTCAAGATGTCTACCAAGTAGGTAACCAACTGGTTGAAGGAGTAATGTTATATCAATATACTTACTTCTGGCCAGAGTTGTCATCTTTATGATATGGTATAATATGTCACAAATGTACAGCCAGTTTATAAAGATTTGTGATATTTTTCCATGACCGTAACTGTTGTCCAGTCTCTGCCAGGCAAGATCTACATTGTAGAGGGGTATGATGGAAAAATGAATCCAGCCAGGAAAGGGAGCAATATAGAAAATAACTTTCTCTACATGATAAATGCCACTTACTGAAGGGAGACAACCCCTTTAAAAATTCCTATCAAACTGATAAGAATATGGCTTAAAGGGATTCGAGTTATATATATTGATGACCTATCCTCAGGATAGGGCATCAATATCAGAAAGGCGGGGGTCCGACACCTGGCACCCCCGCCGATCAGCTGTTTGAAGAGGAGGCGCGCGCCGTATTTACATGTATAGACTTGTATGGGAGTGATTCTTCCCATTGAAATGAATGGGGCAGTGAGGTGTAATTACACCTACTCACCACTACCCCCGTGTCGGCCAGCATGTAAACAGTGAAGAGGAGGCAGCGCTGATAATGCGCATGCCTCCTCTTCAAACAGCTGATCTGAGGATAGGTCATCAATATATATAACTCGGAGAACCCCTTTAAATGAGTGTTTAAGAGCTGTCAGGGACCCAGAGGTACTGGCTACAGATTGAGCCGTCAGAGCAGATCTGTGATGGATTCACAGTTTGCAGATGTAGCAATTCTGAAAGCTGTAAAGGAAAAAACATTGAGCATTTTTAATAAAGACCAAATGAAAAAATTATTTTTAGCCCAATATAATTACAATGCAATAATAAAAAAAAATGACCTTAAAGGCTATGTACACCTTTGGGGGCAATTTGTTTTTATTATTGCATTGTACTCATTTTGAGCCTAAAATAAATGTTTAAATTGACCTTTATTAAAAAAACAATATGACGTCTTTTTTTCTGTACAGAGCTGGGATGCTCTATGAGAACCCGTTGGATTGTCTGTCTTTTCCGTCAGACCAGGAGCTGACGGGCTCCTCTGCTCTGCTCTCTGACCCTATAAACACTCAGTTCTTATCTTACTGATAAGAATGTGACTTAAATAAATCTTTATGACCTCTCAGTAGTTTAAGAGATAAGGTTTATTAGATAGGCAGAAAGTGAAAGTACCAGTCACACAGCTAGAAAAACAGTTAACTCTTTGTGACAGAACGGCTTTTAATATTTGTAACCAAAAATGAGTAAAATGCAATTATAAAAAAATAATTGCCTCCGAAGGTGTACATAGCCTTTAAATGTGGCTGTAGCCTTTAAATCTGGCATTGCAGTTAGAAGAAAATTGCAAACATCCTCGCTCCTGTTCCAACAGATACATTGGAACATTTTTTTCAGATTTTATTTACTACAGTTAACTTTTTGACTTTTCTGACGGAATTATTGAGATTGGATTGGGGTTTTCTCCAACCACGACTCGCCAGTGAATGCATCCCTTGGCTGTGTAACATTTTTACTTGATACAAAGTTAACTTTTTGACTTTTTATTTATTGTTATTGCATTTTATTGGCTACATTATTAGTCTAGAAATACATCATCCGAGATTCTAAAAACAGAAGAATCTGTACAAATTTCCTCTATTCCACTTATTCCTTAGGGCCTCCAGCGCACACGTCTTCTCCCTGTCCATAGCACAGAAACTTTGATCTGTCTGCAGCAGCTTGCTGAGCTCAGCACATGCTTTAAGTGCAAAAGAGCTAATTGTTCTCTATGGAGACATACCCCTGGAAGTCTGCAATGAGTGTTGACAGCGGGGGGATATATGGGCTTCTGAATGCCATTTCTATCAGAACTTCTTATGAAGCTCTAAGGATCAGTCTATTGACAACAGCTTGGAGTTAGTGTGAAGAAGTGATGATTTATTTTTGCAGTCACATTGACAAATAGGAAATGGTATGGCGAAAATATAAAAATCTGACTGCCTGCAGCCATCCCTAGGGGAGCCTAGGGCTTAATTGCGTAATCTGAGTTCATTGTGTATACAGTATGCAATAAGCTTTGAAGCTCCCCCTAGTGGTTACTGCAGACAAACAGAATTTGTATTATTGAAGGAGAACCTGCCAGCACTACCTGAAAAGATCTTTCTACTCTATACCGATTAGACAGTTGTAGCGCCATATACCTTATATACATATGCAAATAAATGTTCAAGTGTCCTCTGGGAATCCAAGTATCCTAGTATATCTTTGCTAAGCTTGTCCCTGGTACTTTGATAAGGCTGCAGAACATCTGATGCTTGCACGTGTGTGATCTCAGATCTCAGGGCAGGGACATGACAAAAATGATGACTCTGCTCCATTTTTGGCTCTATGTCAATCAGTGTCACATGATTTGATATACTCTGCAGATACTTGAGCCTTCCATTGCATAAAGCATGGACTTTTTTATGTAGGTATCTTCTCAACTTCTGATGTTTCACACAAACCTTCTATGATGTCTATGTCTTGAGGAGAACAAAACAGTAGGAGCTGGTTGTGAGGATGAGAATGATATACTATTTTGGCCTACATATTTCCACCCTTTTTGGGTTTCCTTCAGTAATCATCTATGAGTCTTACCAATCCGGTCAAGGTTGGACAGCCATGGCCTTCCATACCCTTGCCGTTATATAGTCTATATTAGCAACATCTTGTCAGGTCACCCTTCTGATTTCTTATCTACTGAAGGTGTAGTTTGATTAGGCGAATTACCCCCTGGGGTCAATGAACATCTCCACCAATTATCTTCATATAAGGTTTGGAAAAAAAACAAGTAGACTTCAAAGTCAAAAGCTTGAGTTTCTGGCTGAACTGAGGTCCTTGGATGGCCAAATTTTCTGTCGTGGCAATACTCGTTTTGTTCGACCATCTGTAGGAAACCTCATAGGCCAAGTTGGTCAAGAATGACTACTGTGCCCGATATCAATGTCTGTAGATGGTCAGCTTCAGTGTAGGAGGACGTTTGATTGTATGGAGGGCGCTCAATGTTACTGGACATTCACTGATGTCAGGTGGTCTTGCATTTCTTCTAGAATGGAGAACCTCAGGATGTGTAAAGATCCTGCGCCGTACCAAGGAAACTCCACAGTGCAGGAGATGCTCGCCCCCGTGAAGAAAAGACCGGAAGAAGAGTGTAAGTTGGCTTGATCACTAAAAACTTTGACTGCTATTGTAGAATGTATCGTCGGTGGATACATTGACACTTGAGGGGGTATAAATAATAAATGTATGAAAAAAACTAAAAAAAAGTCTTCTTGGTTTTTTTTCCTTCAATTTTTTTTTCATATTTTTAGTTCAACCGATGATATTAAAAGGGGGTTTTCACCCAAATTGTAAAACTGGTCATATGTTAGTAAAATACAAGTTTGAACCATTGCCAAAGTTTGGTCATTATGTTTGTTTTAGTCACAGAGATATTAGCATTACTTCTGTGGTGATGTGGCGGCCATTTTGAACAAGTGACAACAGGAAGTGAAGACATATTGGTGGTTGCCTTGGAATTAGCTTCTCAGAAGTAAACTATCATCCTGTCAACATGACAAGGGACTGTTTTCCCATTCGTTTTTGACCATTATGGCTGTGGTTCCTGTTGTCTCTTTTCCAAAATGGCCGCCGTAACAAAGCAGAAAAACAAGCAAACATAATAACCAAATTTGGTGACTGTCCAAATTTTTTATTTACTAATATGTGGCCAATGTTTATGATCTGTGTGTGAGTCTTCATTAATGTAAAGGCGATGCACACATTTTTGAAATGGGCTTGAGACCTCCCGAGGCCTCTCAGTACTTACTGTGAAAGCATCCTGACCATGCAGGTTGTTATAGGTACAGACGGGAGCTTTTCAGGACCTCTGTGACGGACAACGTGGACGGTTTCGTTGTGGTTTATTGTATTTTTTATGCATTATTAGTAAGAAATGGTTCAAAACCTTTAAGATTTGTTTTTATAGAGTTCCGAACTACTTCAACATGTTGATTGACATTCCTGTTTTTTGTCTATCAATTTGAGCAAGGGAATTGTGTGTGAAGCCCACTGGGAAAAAGAGATGTGGGCCCCCTCCCTCCCAAATATACCACTGGAAAATGCAGAGTAATGTCACACAGTACCACATGACAAGCATACATTACCTACAAGTCATATAATGAAAAAATAATACTACTATAGAGAGCCCACATAATTCTGCCATATGCTTCTTATATACAGTAATAGGGTCATGCCATCAAAAAGTAACACAACCATAAAACACTCGTATACAATGCCTAAAAAAGTGTTATAATGTCATACAAGAGAACAGGACCATAAACTGCCCAAATAATACTTTCATTAGTACTTAGTACTAATGTCATATCATGACACAATAACAGTACCATAGTGTCTTCATACTGGCATATAGTACCACAGGGCCATATAAGTAGTTATAAAATAGTGTAGTACCATGAAAACATAACAGTAACATGCAACGCTCATATAATACTGCTCTACCATCATAAAAGTGAAAGGTGCCATAGGCTACCTAAGTAATGCTTCCACATAGTACTTATATAATAGCGTCATACCATGAAAGAAATAACAGTACCATACGACATCTACATAAAACGCCTATATAATAAAGTATTAAAACTGATATGAAAGAGAATATACCACAGACTGCCTACATAATGCTGCCATATGATACTTACGTAATAGTGCTATACCATAAAAAATAGCAGTGCCATATAACACCTACATAAAATACTGCCATATAACACCAACATAGTAGTGTCATAATGTAAAAAAACTGAGTGCCATAGATAGCCCGCAGAGTGGCCATATAATACTGCTATATAGCATGAAAAGATTACAGTACTATACATACACACATAGTACTGCCTTATACTGCTGACATAATAGTGCCATAAAGTCAACAAAAGCAATTCCCAAATAGTAGTAATAGTACTGCAGTGCTTCAGAAATACTTCCGCTTGTGCCATGTTAGATGTGCAGAGTAGGTTGTAGTGGGGCGAGTATATGGGGAATGTCCGGGGGATTGGGTGCGGGGGTTTTGGTCGGGTGGGGGTTGATTGCCCCTTTTCCCCTCTGCCGTAGCTCAGTCCTGCCTATAGGTTATTTTCTGGACAGTCCTCGGCGAGATGATTCTGCATTTCATGGGTTTGTCTTCGCAGTCAGAGCTCCGAGCTCGTAATTGGCGTTATAGATTTCTCTTTATTTCAAGCCACGTCCAAATTAAATTTCTTGGATAAATTCCCTGCATCAAATCCGATGTGACCAGATGGTCCTATTTGCAGCTCTCCTTTGTCAAAAGGGCTGATTTAACTAAGAAATAGCACAGGCCAAAAAGCCGCCTCGCGTTAAAGTTACAGCGTCTCGTGAAGAGGGCAAAAAGTTTGCGCTTTTGCAGCTTTGTTTTTGTGTTTATTTTTATATTTTGTGTTGTGGTTTTTCATATTTAATATGTATGTGATATTATACATTTGTGTATCTGTTGGCCTTTACTGAGTCGTGAGCCTAGTCTGACCTGTATGGAGGTACAGTGAGGGCCCATCCATTTATATGGGCGCTATATTACGGTTTGGTGTTGCTCAGAGGCTGTATGCCCACGAAGCCTAGGAACAGCCTGTGTTGTGATCTAATATGGGGAAAACCATCACTATTACAACTACCAGACTGATTTAAAGGGGTTGTCCATTTTAGACAAAAGCTTTTGAAGTAGTCAATTGCTTTAAATATGGGGTCCGACTGCTGGTGGTCCGCTGACATTGCTGGGGAAAATGATGACATATTACACATCGTCAACAACCATGGATATGTATGTAATGCACAGATCTGAAAGGTTCAGCAGAGCCGATTTGTCGTATAGAAAAGACTTGTAACATCTGCAACTGGACTTGATGTGGATGTGGAGGTCACACGGCCCATTATTGTAATGCTGGTGAAATTGGAATTTAAAGGGTAACTCTACCTAAATGAAAAGCGAAAAGCTTTCAGTTATGTTAGGTAAGTATAGTGCAGTGGTGAAATATTTACCCATTTTAGTTGATCTGTTTTGCCCCAATGACTTATTACTGAGGGTATATATATATATATATAGTTAATGTCCTTGTGTATGTATGCACAATTATAGTGAAAGGCCAGGACACGGAGGCATGAGTGACTGTAGTAAGTGACAGTAGAGCGTGGGCTGTTATGTGCAATCTCATGAAAAATAATAGGATGCAATTATCAATAGTGGGAGTGTCTGTACGTAATAGGGGCGGGGCAGTGACAACCATTGTAACTGATGTGTGAAAAGGTTGGGGTATATGAGATAAGTAGTAGATAGATAATAATAGATAGATAGATAGATAGATAGATGGTATATGAAAAGATAAATAGATAGATATTAGATAGATAGATAGATAGATAGATAGATAGATAGATAGTATATGAAAAGATACATATTAGATAGATAGATAGATAGATAGAGAGATAGATAGATAGATAGATAGATAGATAGATAGATAGATAGATAGATAGATAGATAGATAGATAGATAGATAGATAGATACGGTAGATAGATAGATAGATAGATAGATAGATAGTATATGAAAAGATAGATAGATAGTTAGATAGATATGAGATAAATAGATTAATTTATAGATTCATCTCTATCTAGATCAGGGATGCTCAACCTGCGGCCCTCCAGCTGTTACAAAACTACAACTCCCATCATGCCCAGACAGCCTACAGCAGGGCATGGTGGGAGTTGTAGTTTTACAACAGCTGGAGAGCCGCAAGGTTGAGCATCTATCTAGATAGATAGATAGATAGCTAGGAAGATAGATAGAATATGAAAAGAAAGATAGATATTAAATAGATAGATAGATAGATAGATAGATAGATAGATAGATAGATAGATTAGTTTATAGATTCATCTCTATCTTTCTTGGGTTTTCCTCTGTATTTTCTCCGTTTTTCTTCCTCGCGGCGGATATTTCTTCGTGTCTTATTCATCAGATAACCCTACAATCTCTGGCCATCTAATCTGAGATATTACTGCCGGACGGTCCAAATGCTTCATTACTGCGGATTTACTCCCCGTGTCTCAACTTTAAAAGCAGGTCACAATTACGGTGCGGGGTCTGGCTGCGCTCACGCCTCGGGCTGGACCCCGGAGCCAGCTGACACCTTTCCAGAATACATAATTGATGTTCTGTATCTCTAGGCAAACAGAGACCTTGTAAGTTTTCCAACTGGCAGCCGCTCAGCGGAACAGGTGAAGGAGTGCATTTATTTTAGTCCTGCAGTGATCCCTTCTGTGCGCAAATGACTCTTCCCTGAATGTTCAGAATCACAGCCGAGGGTCAGCGCTCATTTACCAGTCACATCCACTCTACAGGGTAGGAATACTTTTGCAAACAATATTTATATTACTCTTATGCATCTAAAATGAAAAATAAAACCACAAAAGTCTTCTACCGTTTTGTGTATACAGCTCCTATGCATAACTATGGGTACAGATTACAAACAAAACCATGTTCATGGTTTGATCCTGGTGGGTAACCCCCCCTTATATTTGCCTCGGGTCTAGTTTGCAGCATATCTTTATTGTATCCATCCAATTATAACAAAGGAAAAAACTGGGGCCAACGTTTCGGTCAATAAAGACCTTGTTCACGGCCTCGTTTCCTGTAGTGGTAAATTTGTATGGATCCTGGCCCCAGTTTTTTCCTTTGTTATAATTGGATGGATACAATAAAGATAACCTGATGTGAATACTTCCGTCATTCACTTATTGAGTGCCGTGGTATCCAAGATTTATCTATGCATACCTACTACCACTGAGCACCAAAACAGCTACAAGGAGTGCCGACCAACATCTCCTCTACAGTTTGCAGCATAGTCCTTCTAAATACAGGGCTATTAAGGATATCCTGAATCATCCTCCAGCCATATCCAGAGCTGCACCAAGACATTCTGCATAGAAATAGCGTGGGCTGCGTACAGACAACCACCCCTAGGTGATGATCACGGATACAGTATACTCTAGTGCAAGATTTAAAGATACCTCCCCTTGCTCTTCATATAAATGGGGCTATATACAGACACTGAACCAGCAGGGGCTGCAGTGAGATATTACATCTTGCAGTTTAAAGAAAAACTTGGGCAAAAATGTTTATTCTCTGACCTGTTAGAAAGGTGCATGATGTAATCTGTAGTGAATGTAATCTTCTTATCAGTGACTGTATCTGTGAGCTATCCCCTCTCTTCTAATTGTAGCTGGGTCATGTGACCAACTCCCTGACCTCCAACTGACCCAGGACAGGAAGCCAGTTACTGCTCTTTTCATTCCTATGAGACTCAGAGTGAGGCTCCCATAGGAATGCATAGAGAAATAGACTTCCTGTCCACACATAAGATACTGTGTGAGTTGGGGAGTCTGCTGGTCACATGACACAGATGAGAAACATCAGGGAGATATAACTCACAAATACAGACACTGGTAAGAAAATGACATTCACTACAGATTACATCATGTACATTTCTAGCAGGACATGGAATAAAATTTTTTGTGGGAGTTCTTCTTTAAGAGGATTTTAGATGCAGCTCTGGATGTGACTGGTGTATAGAATGTAGTACATGACATAATAACAACTTTATGTGAATTATGTTACTTCCTAGATTATGATGAGCAGATGATACTTTATGTTATTCCGCGTGTGATATAAGAAGATCAGCAGCACGTCTCCAGGTACAGAGTGACACCGTTCACTCTCCGCTGGGTCTGTTGCTAGGCAACCGGATGAACTTCTTTGGGCACTGCCTGGTAAGCACCACGCTTGCTGAAATGATTCATTTGGGAGTCAGAAGGACTCCTGAGTCACATCATGTCCCCATCTCTAGTCACATTCAGTGAGGCATTTATTATTCCGTGTGGTTGCTGTTTGCAGTCAGAACTTTGCAGACAGATCCGTCCTTGAGTCATGTTGATTCCATGATGCAATCTTTTTGCTGCACTGCCTTATGGGAAATGTAGCATGCATCGTCCTGGTGAACACCAGGACCCAATAGTTAATGTCCAGCACTGGGTTCTTCAATATTCTCTGCTGAATATTGTATTCATATATCAGAGCTGAGTTTTTCTGATACATAGCACCAAATCCCCCGCATGGACATATGTTTGAACAATTAAAGGGGTCTGTCAGCAGTTGAGTTGATCATGCTAAACTGCTGACAGCACTAGGCAGGGTTGAAGCGAGCTGGACAATCCAATCATACATGTTGTGGAGCTTTTAGGAGCAGTGTGAATGTGAACTTTTATTCTGCCAGGATCTGCTCCTGCAAGAACTTTCTCATTAGGAGCAGTGTGAATGTGAACTTTTATTTTGCCAGGATCTGCTCCTGTAAGAACTTTCTTAATTAGGAGCAGTGTGAATGTGAACTTCTATTCTGCCAGGTTTTGCTCCTGCAATAACTTTCTTCATTAGGAGCAGTGTGAATGTGAACTTTTATTCTGCCAGGATCTGCATTTGCAAAAGCTTTCTTCAGTAGGAGCAGTGTGAATGTGAACTTTTATTCTGCCAGGTTCTGCTCCTGCAAGAACTTTCTTCATTAGGAGCAGTGTGAATGTGAACATTTATTCTGCCAGGATCTGCTCCTGTAAGAACTTCCTTCATTAGGAGCAGTGTGAATGTGAACATTTATTCTGCCAGGATCTGCTCCTGCAAGAACTTTTTTTCATTAGGAGCAGTGTGAATGTGAACATTTATTCTGCCCAGGATCTGCTCCTGCAAAAACTTTCTTCATTAGGAGCAGTGTGAATGTGAACATTTATTCTGCCAGGATCTGCTCCTGCAAGAACTTTCTTCATTAGGAACAGTGTGAAGGTGAACTTTTATTCTGCCAGGATCTGCTCCTGCAAGAACTTTCTTCAGTTAAAGCAGTGTGAATTTGAACTTTTAATGTGCCTGATTCTGCTCCTGCATGAACTTTCTTCATTAGGAGCAATGTGAATGTGAACATTTATTCTGCCAGGATCTACTCTTCTTTATTAGGAGCATTGTGAATGTGAACTTTTATTCTGCCAGGATCTGCTCCTGCAAGAACTTTCTTCATTAGGAGCAGTGTGAATGTGAACTTTTATTCTGCCAGGTTCTGCTCCTGCAAGAACTTTTTTCATTAGGAGCAGTGTGAATGTGAACATTTATTCTGCCAGGATCTGCTCCTGCAAAAACTTTCTTCATTAGGAGCAGTGTGAATGTGAACATTTATTCTGCCAGGATCTGCTCCTGCAAGAACTTTCTTCATTAGGAACAGTGTGAAGGTGAACTTTTATTCTGCCAGGATCTGCTCCTGCAAGAACTTTCTTCAGTTAAAGCAGTGTGAATTTGAACTTTTAATGTGCCCGATTCTGCTCCTGCATGAACTTTCTTCATTAGGAGCAATGTGAATGTGAACATTTATTCTGCCAGGATCTGCTCCTGCAAGAACTTTCTTCATTAGGAGCAGTGTGAATGTGAACTTTTATTCTGCCAGGTTCTGCTCCTGCAAGAACTTTCTTCATTAGGAGCAGTGTGGATGTGAACTTTTATTCTGCCAGGATCTGCTCCTGCAAGAACCTTCTTCATTAGGAGCAGTGTGAATGTGAACTTTTATTCTGCCAGGTTCTGCTCCTGCAAGAACTTTCTTCATTAGGAGAAGTGTGAATGTGAACTTTTATTCTGCCAGGTTCTGCTCCTGCAAATGCCCAGGAGGCAAATCTTCACTGTGAAGTGCTTTCTAGATTGAGCTGCTTCGCAGCCCCTCCCCTCTGCTCTGAGTGACAGCTGTTGCATCCAACTAGAAGAACACTAGAGCTATCACTGAGAGCAGAGGGGAGGGGCTGTAAAGAAGTGTAAAGAAGTTCAATGTGCAGGGAACTTTACAGTGAAGCTCCGCCTCCTGTGCACATGCAGGAGCAGAATCTGGCAGAATAAAAGTTCAAATTCACACTACTCCTGATGAAAAAAAAGCTCTACGAAAGGTATATTTGTACTGCTTTCTGGGCCCAATCTAGTGCGGTTAGCAGTTTAGCATGGTCAAAACTGCTGACAGACTCCCTCTAGGCCACCTCTAGGGGGATCTAAGGAGCTCAGTGCATACTGTTTATTATTGAACTCCATAATAATCCAATATGCAGTAAGCACCATCTAGTGGTGGCAGCAGGGAACAGAGTTTAGTCATTTAACTCTAAATCTTGCAGAGGAGAACAGAGCACTGAGGGCATATTAGGAAATAGGTCGCCATTCAGCAAGTTGTAAATGGAGACACATTCCTCTGAGAGCCGGCAGCTGCTGCACCTATTTGTTTTCTGGTTGGCATCCTCCTGACTAATCATGTAATTACCTTTACTTCCTCGTCGAACAGGTTTTTAATGTTTTTTTGGATTCTCATTATTTAGTTTGTGGTAGACAAATATTTGTATTGGCAGTAGTTGGCATTTACCTTGTGTTTTTTTTTTGCATTCTGGGTATCGCTTGCCACATGCGTCACCAGGTTGTTTCCAAACAATAGCTACTGTTGTGTAAAGAGGAAGGTATGGATGTGCTCATCATAATAGCTGGAAAGGATTTTCTATAAGTCAAGGATACTTTAGAGTTCTTCTTTTAAAAAACATTGTTTTACTGGCACAAAATTCAATTCTCTCTACTGGTTAAATAAACAATCCTGTACTTAAAACTTACACTTGCAAAACTACTTGTCAAGTGCTAAGCCCATTCATTTCAATATATTTGCTATAATACTGCTCCTATATACAAGAATATAACTACTATAATACTGCTCCTATATACAAGAATATAACTACTATAATACTGCCTCCTATGTACAAGAGTATAACTACTATAATACTGCTCCTCTGTACAAGACTATAACTACTATAATACTGCTCCTATATACAAGAATATAACTACTATAATACTGCTCCTATGTACAAGAATATAACTACTATAATACTGCTCCTATTTACAAGAATATAACTACTATAACTACCAGAATATAACTATTATAATACTGCCTCCTATGTACAAGAATATAACTACTATAATACTGCTCCTATATACAAGAATATAACTACTATAATACTGCTCCTATGTACAAGAATATAACTACTATAATACTGCTCCTATGTACAAGAATATAACTACTATAATACTGCTCCTATGTACAAGAATATAATCTACTATTAATAACTACTCCCTATGTACAAGAATATAACTACTATACTATGTACTATGCCTCCTATGTACAAGAATAACTACTATAATACTACTGCCTATGTACAAGAATATAACTACTATAAATATAATACTACTGTACAAGAATCCTATGTACAAGAATATAACTACTATAATACTGCTCCTATGTACAAGAATAATACTACTATAAATACTGCTCCTATGTACAAGAATATAACTACTATAATACTGTCTCTATATACAAGAATATAACTACTATAATACTACTATGCTCCTATGTACAAGAATATAACTACTATAATACTACTATAATACTCCTATGTACAAGAATAGAATATAACTACTATAAATACTGCTCCTATGTACAAGAATATAACTACTATAATACTGCTCCTATGTACAAGAATATAACTACTATAATACTGCTCCTATATGTACAAGAATATAACTACTATAAGCTATCCTATATGTACCTATCCTATGTACAAGATATAACTACTATAATACTGCTCCTATGTACAAGAATATAACTACTACTTCTCCTATAATACTATCTCATATGTACAAGAATATAACTACTATAATACTGCTCCTATGTACAAGAATATAACTACTATAATACTGCTCCTATGTACAAGAATATAACTACTATAATACTGCTCCTATGTACAAGAATATAACTACTATAATACTGCTCCTATGTATAAAAATATAACTACTATAAATACTACTCTCCTATGTACAAGAATATAACTACTATAATACTGCTCATAAGAATATAACTACTATAATACTGCTCCTACGTATAAGAATATAATACTATATTAGGAATATAACTGGTGTAATGCTGCCCTCTATAGGTGTCTGATTTGGTAGTATCATTGTCATATTTGACCGGTGGTGTTTTATAATTTATAACTCCCAGATCAGGTAAGGCTTAATGTGTAACATATGTGTTTTTTTCTATAAGTTAAATGTAAGACGGAGACGTGATGTGACCTCAGTTTTAGATGGCGGTTAGAGGGCAGTTGTGAGAGAATGTTTGGTAATGTAGGGGCAGTTATTTAGTTTATTATTGTTGGTCTGTTCCAGAAGATAAATCATCACATGGAACATTCGGTATCAGTTTATTATTTCCAATAGTAAGTAAAGCTTCTGAGATTTTACATTTCCTGTCTGCAGACGTCTGGTTGTTGTATGGCGGTATACATCTATGTGGGAGTTATCGGGGCTCTGCTGTCTCTTTATTGCTCCGGTAGATATGGTGTCCAGTGTCTATTTGCTGCTTAGGCTTGTACTTCATTTATATGGAAGTCAATTAAATGTAAAGGAATTTTATTGGTTGCTTAATGGTCAAAAGAAATTAACCCGAGAAATGAGTAACGGCTTCTGACATCTAGAAGTGACAGTCGGTGGGAGCGATAGTGAAGACCGTGAGAAAGTCATTTGTCAGGAAGGATAGATGTTCTAACACACAAAAAGTGATCACAATGAGGACCAGACAGGAGCTTGGGTCCTTTCAGATGGAGACCTCCAACAAGGAGGACTTCCCTGATGGTGAGGAGGTCAACCAGGGGAAGATGGCGGTGTATCCACACTTAGCGGATGGAATCCATCAGATCTCCGAGTCCTTCAGAGCGAGAACCGTTCTCTGCAGCAGCTCTCCTCCTTGGCTATTAGAGGGAAGCTGCAGGCCTAGAGGATATTTACTTGATCCTGACACATGGATCAGGGGTTGCTTTGGATGCCCAAATATTTGTACCATATCAATTTATTTTGTGTGACTATCATTACAAAGGGACCAAACCACTCAGAATCTGCCCTAAATCCTTCTAACGTGTCCAGGAGTCCTGTAAGGGAATTTTTAGAATATGATGCTCTAGTAGAGAGCTGCTGCAGTGATCGGCAGGACCTGCAGCGACCACGGTATCCATTGTGCGGTTTACTGAAGGGATTGTCTAGGATTAGAGACGCATGGCTACATTCTTCCACAGTTTGTATCAGGTATTGCAGCTCAGCCTCATTGATTTCAATGGTATTGCAATACCAGACATGACCTGAGGACAGAGGTGGCGCTGTTTTTTTTTATTTTTTATTTTTATTTTAAGAAAG
Organism: Rhinella marina; assembly: GCA_900303285.1. NCBI lineage: Eukaryota > Metazoa > Chordata > Amphibia > Anura > Bufonidae > Rhinella > Rhinella marina. The sequence goes on from ONZH01002998.1 coordinate 223,216, forward strand.
GAGCCTTGTTTTTTTAATCCTGTACAGTCCCTTTAAGACATTCGCACTGTCTGCAGTGGGTCTGATGCCTCTTTAGCGCCCGGCCTCTGGACGCGCAGTCTCGTTTATATTGTGCTCCGCTATATATGCGACCAAATTACAAAATGAAATGATTGTGTCACCGGGGAATACATTAATGACGGAAGGCTTAAACGCCAGCAATCTGTAACCTACATTGGGTTATGCAAATGTCAGATCACAGATGGCCGAACGCGGCTCTCACTGCCATAAACCGCCCATTAGAATTAACACTTTGATTACGCGGAGCGCGGGGATTTAGAGCGCGATCTTTCAGAATGGACGCGCTGTTCTCGTTCTACGCCTGTGGTTTATAGAGGGAAGGTGTCATCCGATTCTAATATTCTCTTATGGAAATCTGTGCACTTCAGTGAGTGTCCCGTCCCCCCCTCCTCAAAGCCTTGTGCTTAGTCCTCATGCACACAGTGCAGATATGGAACCTGATTACACTTCTAAGCACATCTGGGTCCTAGTTTTCAACCTGGTAGGAATAAAACGATCTGCATTGGTCTTTTTTCTAGCCCTGCATACAAACGACAAATTCTCTGTGTTTGGCGGCATGCACAGTCACGTAGCTATAGGGGAAGCAGGGGAAGTGGCTGCTTTGGGGCCTGGACTCAGAAGGGGCCTGCCCAGGAGGAGGACTAAAATATTTTATTGTCAGGGCCCCCTCAACAGTAGGAAACACTGTAGATAACAGATGGAGCGGCTGCCGGGCCTCGACTGAGAGCGAAACTCCTGTCTGAGAGCTTGCACAGGAATCAGGAGTTGCAAAGAAGTTGCTAGGGGAGTGGGGCCTTTCAAAAATTTGCTGTGGGGCCCGGTCTCCCCCCAATGCCCGCAATTTCTTAACCTAACCCCGTTGCCACAATGAAAGCGCTCATTGCCCATGGCCCTTCTGCTGCCCCCCTGTTGCCCCTTCCTGGTGCTGCCTGAGGCGATCGCCTCACCTGGCCTCATTGGTGGTGCGTCCCTGATTGCCATCATGTATGGGATCTGTGTGATGTGGACGCCAACTACGACCCCTAACAGAGCTGATCCCAAGCTGTGTCCATTGTACGGAGAAGAAAGAAAGCAAGGAATCTACAAGAAAAGTGGGGGAGGGCAAACGCAGAGACCCCCATCTCTTAAAGAGGACACGCCACCCCTTCTGTTTTATTAACTACTTGCATTTCCCATGCAATAACACACAGCTACAACTCCCAGCATGCACACTTATTTGGCTATTCTGAGAACTCCCATATATGCCGATAGGCGACTTCTGAAAACCAGAAAACTGCCATAGCTAAGGCCTTATGGCACACGGCCGTTGCCCGGCCATGCCCGTATTGCGGCCTACAAACAGCGGGTCTGCATTACACGGGCATCGGCCTTGTGCACCCTGCATCACGGATGCGGACCCATTTACTTGAATGGGTCTGCAATCCGGAAGGTCGGTGCAAAACAGAGGCACGGAAGCACCCGCGGACTGCTTCCGTGGGTTTTCTGTCCTTGATTCTAGACCGCCAATCAGTGCCTGTGCATTGCGGACTGCAATTTGCGTTCCGCAGCACAGGCCCTGCCGCAACACGTTCGTGTACATGAGGCCTTAGGGTATGAACAGATCACGGGGGCCCATAGCAATAAAACTTTAGTATGGGCCCCCCCAATGAGACGACATATCATATCACATATCACATTCATAGCTGCAGCTCTGTCTCCTGCTTTCATGACTTCCACCTCCCTGCATATGGCGCAATGGTAAAACTGTCTCCTGCAGCAACCACTAGGGGGAGCACAGCACATAGGAATTTAGACGGTGACCATTAAAATCAAGGGAGGCTTCACAACTCTCTTCGCACTGAGCTCCCCCTAGTGGTGGCTGCTGGCAAATTCCATAGATTTAACGGTAGATAAATTCCCTCCATTAATTTTATGCACAGAAATAAGAAATACGCCACTGCGGTTTTGTCTGCCGCGAGCCTTACTTTTGCCACGGAGCTTTGGAAGCAGATTCGAAATGTTTGCATGCAATCCATATTTCTTAAATGTCATCCCTCCGCCTGTAAATACCCCCCCCCCCTTACTGTCAGCACTTTACATGTTAATGCAGGTTACTTTGTTAAAATGAATAAGCAATTTACCGCCGGAGTGGAATCGGCAATCATACCTTTAATTGCTATGTGCAGCGCGCCGGAGCCACGGGCAGCCTTTCAGAGTGGAGCGCAGAATTAATTTTGCTCAAGGAACAATGGCACGGGGTTCTGTGTGAAGTGTGGAGATCTGCTTTGTGGTTCTGTATGTACCAGGTTATTTATAGGGTACCCCCGGGTATGCAGCACTTCACACATGGCGGGGGATACAATGTAGCTAAATCAGTTCTATAGAAGCCTGGTTTCCATTTGTGCACTTACTTTATGCAGCATTTGACGATATGTGCTCTGTTACTTTTCATATTTGACATTTATAATCTATAGACTTTTGAAATTTCTATATAAAATACTTTAAATAGCTCCTAGTGGGATTCATGCCCAGCCATAAAATGGTGGAATGGGGGTGAATACTGAAAAGAGATGGTCTCATGGCAGAATCAAAAATGTCAGGTCTTTGATTGGACGTCCACCAGCACACTGCTCCTCATGGGCGGGTCTCTGGTGAAACACTGCCCCCCCCCCCGGAGGGTGGAGCTTTAGATGTTGACCACTGCGTTATACAGTCCATGCCTAGTCTGTAAACTGGAAGAGGTAATCCTGTCCCCCCAGAGTCCACTGGTACATTACATGTGATGCCCATGCGTAAATGAATCTCTAATAAAGCCAGAACCAGCCCTGTACCTCACATGGATCCAGAGATCTCCCATTTATTGCTCCAATTGCCCTGCTAGATTCTCTCCAAGCTGCTATCTCAGGGGCATGTCCTTTCTGCTGCAACTTTCTCCCTATTACAGCTGAGGGGTGTGTTCTTTCTGCTGCAGCAATCTCTCTGTATCTGTCACACTAGATATAGCTGGTGGCAGCTGAAGGACTGAACTGAGCTTGTGCGACCGCCAGTAATAACGGTAGCAGTAATAAAAGTATTAGTAGTAATAATAATAGCAGTAGTAGTAATAATAGTTGTAGTAGTAATAGTAGTTGTAGTTATAGTAGTGGTATTAGTAGTAATAGTAGTTGTACTGGTTGTAGTAGTAGTAGTAATAGTAGTCGTAGTAGTAGTAATAGTAGTAGCAGCGGTAGTAGTAATAGTAGCAGTAGCAATGGTAATTGTAGTAGTAATAGGAGTTGTATTTGTAGTAGTAGTAGTAGTAGTAATAGTAGTAGTAGTAGTAATAGTAGTAGTAGTAAAGTTATAGTGGTTGTAGTAGTAGTAATAGTAGTTGTAGTAATAGTAGTAGTAGCAGTAGGAGTAGTAATAGTAGTAGTAATTTTAGTTGTAGCTGTAGTTGTTGCTGTAGTAGCAATAATAGTAATAGAAGTGGTAGCAGTAGTGGTAATAGTAGCAATAGCATTAGAAGTAGTAGTAGTAATAGCAGTAGTAAAATTAGTAGTAGTGGTAGTACCAGTAAAAATAATAATAGCAATAATAATAATAATAGTAGTAGTGGTGGTGGTGGGAGAAGTAGTAGTAATAGTAGTAGTGGTAAAAGTATTAGTAGTAAGTGGTAGTAGTGAAATTAATAGTAGTAGCAGTAGTGTAAGCAATAGAAGTAGTGGTAATTGTAATAGTAGTAGAAGAATTAGTAGTAATGGTAATAGTAGTAGCGGTAGTAGTAGTTGTATAATAGTAGTAGTAGTAGAGTTAGTAGTAACAGTAGTAGTAGGAGTAATAGTAATAATAGTAGTGGTAGTAGTAGTACTAGAGGTAGTAGTACCAGTAGTAGTAGGTTCAGTTCAGTAACATTCAGTTGGTGCCGTTAAGTTGCGTTTTCTTGACTATGATTTCCGTTAAACTGTATTTCTAACGTTTGACAAGAAACTCCTTTAAAAAGCGCAATTTCTTCTGCATAAGGGCTCATGCACACGACCATTGCTCAGCCGTGGCTGTATTGCGGCACGCATACTACGGGTCCGCAATACACAAGCACCGGCCGCGTCCATCGCACATCACGGATCGCGGACTCATTCACTTAAATGGGTCCGAAATCACGGAGATGCGGAACGGAGGCACAGATCGGAACCCCACGGAAGCACTACAGTATGCTTCCGTGGTGTTTCTGGCTGTGCCTCCGCACCGCAAAAAAGTAGCGCATGCACTACTTTTTTGCGGTGTGTACCGTCAGTGAGTGAAGGTGAGCTCGCTGGCTCCCGGCTTCCTCACTGCGCCTGTGCAGAATATGTCACAGTTAAACACAGTGAGGGAGCCGATTAGGGGACTGATCCACTCACAGTATATCAGGACTATGGCGGTATTCACATGGACTCCGCTCACAGTATATCAGGACTATGGCGGTATTCACATGGACTCCACTCACAGTATATCAGGACCATGGCGGTATTCACATGGACTCCTCTCACAGTATATCAGGACCATGGCGGTATTCACATGGACTCCTCTCACAGTATATCAGGACTATGGCGGTATTCACATGGACTCCACTCACAGTATATCAGGACTATGGCGGTATTCACATGGACTCCACTCACAGTATATCAGGACTATGGCGGTATTCACATGGACTCCACTCACAGTATATCAGGACTATGCCGGTATTCACATGGACTCCTCTCACAGTATATCAGGACTATGGCGGTATTCACATGGACTCCACTCACAGTATATCAGGACTATGGCGGTATTCACATGGACTCCACTCACAGTATATCAGGACTATGGCGGTATTCACATGGACTCCACTCACAGTATATCAGGACTATGGCGGTATTCACATGGACTCCACTCACAGTATATCAGGACTATGGCGGTATTCACATGGACTCCACTCACAGTATATCAGGACTATGCGTATTCACATGGACTCCACTCACAGTATATCAGGACTATGGCGGTATTCACATGGACTCCACTCACAGTATATCAGGGACTATGGCGGTATTCACATGGATCCACTCACAGTATATCAGGACTATGGCGGTATTCACATGGACTCCACTCACAGTATATCAGGACTATGGCGGTATTCACATGGACTCCACTCACAGTATATCAGGACTATGGCGGTATTCACATGGACTCCACTCACAGTATATCAGACTATGCGGTATTCACATGGACTCCTACTCACAGTATATCAGGACTATGGCGGTATTCACATGGGACTCCTCTCACAGTATATCAGGACTATGGCGGTATTCACATGGACTCCCTCACATATATCAGGACTATGGCGGTATTCACATGGACTCCACTCACAGTATATCAGGACTATGCCGTGGTATTCACATGGACTCCACTCACAGTATATCAGGACTATGGCGGTATTCACATGGACTCCCACTCACAGTATATCAGGACTATGGCGGTATTCACATGGACTCTCCACTCACAGTATATCAGGACTATGGTGGTATTCACATGGACTCCACTCACAGTATATCAGGACTATGGCGGTATTCACATGGACTCGGTATTCACTCACAGTATATCAGGACTATGGGTATTCACATGGACTCCACTCACAGTATATCAGGACTATGGCGGTATTCACATGGACTCCACTCACAGTATATCAGGACTATGGCGGTATTCACATGGACTCCACTCACAGTATATCAGGACTATGGCGGTATTCACATGGACTCCACTCACAGTATATCAGGACTATGGCGGTATTCACATGGACTCACACTCACAGTATATCAGGACTATGGCGGTATTCACATGGACTTACTCACAGTATATCAAGGACTATGCCGGTATTCACATGGACTCCACTCACAGTATATCAGGACTATGCCGGTATTCAACATGGACTCCTCTCACAATATATCAGGACTATGCGGTATTCACATGGACTCCACTCACAGTATATCAGGACTATGGTGGTATTCACATGGACTCCACTCACAGTATATCAGGACTATGGCGGTATTCACATGGACTCCACTCACAGTATATCAGGACTATGGCGGTATTCACATGGACTCCACTCACAGTATATCAGGACTATGGCGGTATTCACATGGACTCCACTCACAGTATATCAGGACTATGGCGGTATTCACATGGACTCCTCTCACAGTGTATCAGGACTATGGCGGTATTCACGTGGACTCCACTCACAGTATATCAGGACTATGGTGGTATTCACATGGACTCCACTCACAGTATATCAGGACTATGGCGGTATTCACATGGACTCCTCTCACAGTATATCAGGACTATGGCGGTATTCACATGGACTCCGCTCACAGTATATCAGGACTATGGTGGTATTCACATGGACTCCACTCACAGTATATCAGGACTATGGCAGTATTCACATGGACTCACTCACAGTATATCAGGACTATGGTGGGTATTCACATGGACTCCACTCACAGTATATCAGGACTATGCCGGTATTCACATGGACTCCACTCACAGTATATCAGGACTATGCCGGTATTCACATGGACTCCACTCACAGTATATCAGGACTATGGCAGTATTCACATGGACTCCTCTCACAGTATATCAGGACTATGGCGGTATTCACATGGACTCCGCTCACAGTATATCAGGACTATGGTGGTATTCACATGGACTCCACTCACAGTATATCAGGACTATGGCAGTATTCACGTGGACTCCGCTCACAGTATATCAGGACTATGCCGGTATTCACGTGGACAGGCTGCTGAGATGCCAGCTAGGCTCATTGCACAGTGTAAATTCGGTCAAGGACCACTTAGTTGTCCCTGCAGAGCTTTCAATGCCGCCCGCCGCAGCCATGAAGAGCGTATTTCATGCCATTCAGTCCTATTGACTTAATTCAGAACCTATGCCGCACATTACGCCAAGAGTATCCCACCGACAGCCAAAAGTCCTCGCTACGTCCTTGAGACGTCCTCAAGCTGAGATCCAGTTTATCGGAATGAGCTGGCACCCAGCTTTCCCGGCTCCTGAATGGCAGATGTGTTTTATTTATTACTGAATAGGAAGGAGACCATGACAGACATGCGACAGTCGAAAAGAAACCCAAACATTTCAGATTTTGTGTGTCGCAGGTCACGCGCAATTTCCTCCATTGACTTTAATGGTGATTGCGTGCGACACACGACTCACCTGCGACTTATATTATCTGTGTTTTCACAGCCAAATCACAGCTCTAAAATAGTCGCGCGACTTTTCTGAGGCTTGCTGTCATGTGACACATGTCGCAGTGTAACCGCACCCTAATGGTTTTCACCCAGCTTTCCCAGGATCTGATGCAGTGCATTTAATTTTTTCATGTGAATTCCCAATCTATGATTTACAGGCACTGTTAGATGCTAGGTCAGGGTGCCATGGAGGGGACCCATGGGTGAGACCAGTGGGGTTAGGGCTGCAGGTAACCTGAGCAGCAAGGGCAGCAGTCATTGGGGCAAGCCCTCTCCTTGCAGGGTAAAGAATAAAATCCCAGTATACGGTGCGCAGCTCTCTCCATTCACTTCTGTGGGAGTCATGCCTTGGTGGTTTCTGTGACCTTCCTCTCCAATCAGCTGCTGCCACCCAACCCCCCCTCGAGTGGGATGTGCGTCGATGAATCATATTTTTGTTTAGGGGTCTGTTCACATGTCCTAAATTTTACACGTTTTCCAGATCAAAATCCACGTGAAAACTGGCAAATCCGCATACGATCGTTGATTTTTTTTTCCTGCGCATATTTGTAATCCCCATCGAGGAGCCATGTGTCATTTCTTGCAGTATCTGAGTGGAAACCGTGGTCAGGTAGTTGCACGCGGCGTCACACAATCCGCTCCGGAAATGAGGATCCACCTCAAATTTCTGCCATGGATTCCACGTCGGATTTATCTGCTGTGTATTTTTGGGCAATGTGAACATACTCTAAAGTGAGAGTGCTTCTTTAAAAACCTAGGAACACCTTTCCTACACGTTGCCTTAAGAGCTCATGCACACGAACGTAATTTATTTCCGTGTCCGTTCCGTTTTTTTTTTGAGGACTGTATGTGAAACCATTCATTTCAATGGGTCCGCAAAAAAAAAAACGGACGTTACTCAGTGTGCGTTCCGTTTCCTTATGTCCGTGTTTCCGTTCCGCAAAAAAATAGAACATGTCCTATTATTGTCCGCATTACGGACAAGGATAGGACTGTTCTATTAGGGGCCGGCTGTTTGTTCTGCAAAATATGGAATGCGCACGGATGTCATCCGCAAAATACATACGGTTGTGTGCATGAGCCCTAATACTGCTGAAATATTACTGCCATACGGTACCATACAGCACCCCCATAATGCCACATAGTGCCAACAATCATGTCTCCAATCTACGTCTCTCCATCTGTATCACAGCTTTATGCGGGCGCTTTAGGGTGCTGTAGTTGGGCGCCATATGGTGGTATTTTAAGTACAGCGTGGCAGTGCCATACACTGAGCAAGTACCATGGAGTACTTTAGCATGAAAATAAGTGTGCAACGTGGGTGCATGTGGCCATGTGCACCCTTTTGCTCACAGTATTGCAGTTAGGAGTCCCCTTTAAATGCTTATATACATAAATGACGCCATATTGTGTCCTCGTCAGGTGCTGACAGGCAACGATGCGCGGACCACGAGGCCGATCAATAGGGTTTTTGTCAATTTTTTTCTTTAAAAAAAAAAAAATTCTAGGACTTGGTCTGCTGATATTCGTAGAAAAAGCGGCGTACACATCACAGCCAGATGCCAATTAATGCAGCACAACAACCCGGGGGAATTCAGCGCATGTGATGTATATTTGGAGTTAATGAGAATTAGCTGTAATTTATGTATGGCGCTACAATGTTTCATGTGGATCGCTACAAAATGGCAAAAAAAAAAAAAAGCATAGAAAACCCCAGCGCTGAAGATTAATGATGCCTATAGTAGAGCTAATGCTGCGGTCAGGTCTTGTTCACACGTGGGCGCTGATGGGATGCAGTGTGAGTTCCTGATTCCTCTTGTATCCATTGTATCCTGATGGTTTGATTCAATGTATCAGTCCAGGTAACAAGGTGCACCATACAGTATCACTGTGGTAGGTAGGCTGTATAGCGCTTGGAGCAGGCATCCCCAAACTGCAGCCCTCCAGCTGTTGTAAAACTACAACTCCCACCATGCCCTGCTGTAGGCTGATAGCTGTAGGCCGTCCGGGCATGCTGGGAGTTGTAGTTTTGCAACATCTGGAGGGTCGCAGTTTGGGGATGCCTGGCTTGGAGTATTGTTTACATTGGATACAATGGGAGCACACTTTCAGTAAAAGGCGTGAAGGAGTTTTCAGCCTCTGGATCTAAAAAAAGTGCGTTCCCGTTCACTGACAGCAAGCAGAGATCTTGAAAATGGTGCTGAATTGATACATGAGGTATATTAGAATTATACCAAACATTCAATGATATTTATTTTATAGGATTTATTTATATTTGTTATTTATTATTTTATTTTTAGTAAATATTTACATTCTGAAAATTCTCGATTGTTGCGCCGCTTCTTCCCCTGGAGCGAAGGGATGGAGTGCGATGCCTGCAGTTATTATAACGTGATCATTATATGACGAAAGGCTTATTCAGACGACCCCAGTGTTTGGCAGATCCACAAAACACGGATGCCGGTCCGTGTGCGTTCCACAATGTGCGTCCGCACTATGATAGAAAATTTCTATGATAGAAAATCTTTTTTGCAGGGCTGCGGAACAGGTGTGGACCCATTTATTAGGCCGTGTGAATGGGCCCTAAGGCTAGGGCTACACAGCGACACCTGTCACGGCCAGGATCGCTGAGTAGCGGGAATCCCATAGAAATGATGGGATCGCTGCGGCAGTCGCAAGAAATCCAACGCGGCTGGACTTCTTGCGACTGCGGCGGCAATCCCGTTCATTTCTATGGGATCCCCGCTACTCATCGATCCTGGCCGTGACAGGTGTCACTGTGTAGCCCTCGCCTAAGGGTGAGGTCACACATTAGGGGCAGAAATTTGTGAATCAGGTTGTTTTGGCAGAAAGCACATGGATTTCATATGAATGGAACTGATTTTCAGTTGCGGAAATTTCTACCACAAATCTCTCCCAGTATAGTCACTGGTTGTGCGCTGCGCCTCTTTATTGCCCATTAAACTGGATTATTTGGGAAAACAAGGTACTTACAAAGAAACACCAAAATAGGATCAGTTAACAGTTGCTAACCTGCTTGATGATGGTTTCCAGTTTATATCAGAAGTAAACCTAAAAGAGCTCTAAGATTCTCACTACCAAGAGTATGTGGAGGATTCAGTCTGATCACTGTGTGTCATCTTTTCTATACAGTATGATTAGATTGATTAGAATAGATTGACATCCTCCTCTACTAAATCCTTTGATGCCGCACTTTTCTGTATTTCTTCTGCTGTCGTGATGGCGCAGTAACTTTATGTCCGTCTGTGGGTGAAAATGATAAGTGGTCAGATGCCCACAATGATCTGGATAAGTCAGCAGTGAGGGGTCCTCCTGTAAGTGATACAGATACCATATTACAGTCAGATGGAGGAATGGAACAGAAAAACAGCACTGAACTGTCGGTGAGTGGGAATCTTTGGCTCCGCCGCCATCACAATATGTTCTTTGGATGCTTTCTGCTACCAGAGGAAGGACACAAAACTGCAAACCCGTCCTTTGTGAACACATCAGAATCAACCATGTACACATCTATCTATCTATCTATCTATCTATCTATCTATCTTCTACCTCATAGCTATCTAATTATCTATCTATATATCCCATATCTATTTAGATATACAGGGTAGATAGAGAGATGATTCATAGATCGATAGATAGATCGATAGATAGATAGATAGATAGATAGATAGATAGATACTCACTACGTTATATGCTGTCACTATGAATGTGATTTGTAGGAAATTCTGAAAAGTGAAATGGTCCCATAAAATCCCACGTCCTGTTCCTTCTGTTATTCCTCCTGTCATCTACTTTTCGGTCGTATCACTGTTAATGTTCCTTATTAAATGTAATCATCTGGAGATTTTTGGTTTGGTATCTCCCCATTAAAGGGAACCTGTCACAATGACCATGGTGTCTGAGCTACAGGCAGCATGTTATAGAGCAGGAGGAGCTGAGCAGATTGATTTATAGTTTTATGGGAAAAGATTCAGTGTAACTTGTATTTCATTCATTTAAATTCCTGTTCGTTCTGGCCTTTGAAGTCCAAGAGGCGGTGCTATCAGTGATTGACAGACGTCCCTCTATGAGGAGGCGGTCCTATCAGTGATTGACAGACGTCCCTCTATGAGGAGGCGGTCCTATCAGTGATTGACAGACCTCCCTCTATAAGGAGGCGGTCCTATCAGTGATTGACAGACGTCCCTCTATGAGGAGGCGGTCCTATCAGTGATTGACAGACGTCCCTCTATGAGGAGGAGGTCCTATCAGTGATTGACAGACGTCCCTCTATGAGGAGGCGGTCCTATCAGTGATTGACAGACGTCCCTCTATGAGGAGGCGGTCCTATCAGTGATTGACAGACGTCCCTCTATGAGGAGGCGGTCCTATCAGTGATTGACAGACGTCCCTCTATGAGGAGGCGGCCCTATCAGTGATTGACAGACGTCCCTCTATGAGGAGGAGGTCCTATCAGTGATTGACAGCCGTCCCTCTATGAGGAGGAGGTCCTATCAGTGATTGACAGACGTCCCTCTATGAGAAGGCGGTCCTATCAGTGATTGACAGACGTCCCTCTATGAGGAGGCGGTCCTATCAGTGATGACAGACGTCCCTCTATGAGTAGGCGGTCCTATCAGTGATTGACAGACGTCTCTCTATGAGGAGGCGGTCCTATCCGTGATTGACAGACGTCCCTCTATGAGGAGGTGGTCCTATCCGTGATTGACAGACGTCCCTCTATGAGGAGGAGGTCCTATCAGTGATTGACAGACGTCCCTCTATGAGGAGGGCGGTCCTATCAGTGAATTGACAGCCTTTCCTCTATGAGGAGGCAGTTCCTATCAGTGATTGACAGACGTCCCTCTATGAGGAGGCGGTCCTATCAGTGATTGACAGACGTCACTCTATGAGGAGGAGGTCCTATCAGTGATTGACAGACGTCCCTCTATGAGGAGGCGGTCCTATCAGTGATTGACAGACGTCACTCTATGAGGAGGAGGTCCTATCAGTGATTGACAGACGTCCCTCTATGAGGAGGCGGTCCTAATCAGTGATTGACAGACGTCACTCTATGAGGAGGCAGTCCTATCAGTGATTGACAGCCTTTCCTCTATGAGGAGGCGGTCCTATCAGTGATTGACAGACGTCCCTCTATGAGGAGGCGGTCCTATCAGTGATTGACAGACGTCACTCTATGAGGAGGAGGTCCTATCAGTGATTGACAGTCGTCCCTCTATGAGGAGGCGGTCCTATCAGTGATTGACAGACGTCCCTCTATGAGGAGGCGGTCCTATGAGTGATTGACAGTCTTCCCTCTATGACTGTGTATACAGAGAGCTGTCACTGATAGGACTGCCTCCTGGACCTCAAAGCCCAGAATGACCAGGAATTTAAATGTATAAATTACAAGTTACACTGAATCTTTTCCCATATAACTCTATATCAGTCTGCTCAGCTCCTCCTGCTCTATAACACGCCACCTGCAGATTACACTGTATTTTCATGGTGACAGGTTCCCTTTAAGCGCAACCCCTGTGATCCGGCAGAGACATATTTTTTCCACGTATTTTGACACTGATGATCATTAGTCTCGTCTTTTTATAGAAAGTGTTGATTTGTAATGTGTTGTTGTTGTGCAGATAAAAGGTTAGAAATGTAATTATCTCCCCCCCCACACACACACAGCGTATCCTCCCTCTGCTGCTTCCAGAGGACGCCGCTGATCACAGGGGACGTCTAAATGGAAATTGTAACAAGGGACAATATGAGATAGAGTAACAGATGTATTATATATATATATATTAGATAGATATTATATAGCGCTACTATATACTTCCGCAGCACTTTACAGACATCAGCATCAGGCTGTCCCCAATGGGGCTCACAACCTAAGTTCCCGATCAGTATGTTTTTGGAGTGTGGGAGGAAACTACAGGAAACCTAGGCAAACACGAGGAGAACATACAAACTCCAGGCAGATGTTGTCCTTGGTAGGATTCAAACCCAGGACCCCAGAGCTGCAAGGCACCAGTACGTGCCCAGGGAGAGCAGACTGTGCCCGCTGTGCAACCAGGAGGCCATGGAGGATGAAGCCCACTGTCTGCTTGCAGTGCCCCAAATATTCAGCAGTGAGGGAAGCTTACTTCAGGAGACTGACTAATCTCTGCCCAGACTTCACCTTCATGGAGGAGGAAGAAAGGCTCTCCATACTGCTGGGGGAGGAGGAGAACACAGCGGCCATAGCAGCACAATATAATACTGCCTGCCATGGACTGAGAGGAGCCTGATATACCATGGACTCCTATATCCCCACCCTGGATGCATCCCCATCTCCCTAATGCCTACCCACTTTTTTCCCACTTGCTTTTGCAATGCTAAAGCATGTATTTAGTCCTGCCAATAAAGCTGATTTGAATATTAAATAAATAGATAACACAGATTGATATTAGATAAATATTAAATAGTTAAGATAGATAGATAGATAGATAGATCATTTGATAGATAGATGATTGATTGATAGATAGATAGATAGATAAGAAAAAAATGACCAAATAGATCCAAACTATGGTCAAGCTTGACAATAGTCCCAGTAAGAGGACTGAAACGTCGCCTGAGTGATTAAAGACGCACCTTTTTTCATCTATTTGGATGTGCGGCGGTCATTTTTTTCTTTTATATCTATGGTTGCTGGTACACACCTGACTGCTGGCACGCCACCTACAATTGGACTAGTAGTGCTGCCCTGTTTTTGCATTTTCTTAGATAGATAGACATCCTCTGGCAGTCTACGTCAGCTCGATTTCAGTCTACTTTGACTCTAGAAAACCGGAGTAAAAGAAGATAAATGTGCCCGGCCTGCTGACCCTGCCCTCTTTTCAGGAAAGTGGTGAGGGCGGCATAGAGACATCACTTGCTCCTAGATTTAGGCTCAGAGGCATTTAAAAATACGAAGATGTGACTTTTTTACACCAGAAAATTGGTGTGGGGGGAAAGATAATATCCCTCTGTGATCCAGTCCTGATCTTTGGATTATGGTCAATGCAGGTAAAATTTGATCCACAGCGCCCGCTACAGGGGAGCACGGTATTACAGGATGCAGGGGTATGAATGTAATCCATTGCTGGGTCAAGGGCACCTGTGGGCGTCGTGCAGTCTGAGCATCTCTGCACTCAGCTCTTTTTGAGACGATCTCTTACAGATCTCATACATTTCCACTAAACATCCATCAGTGTGAGGGGTCTCCGCTCATCTACATATTGTGTGCAGTGCACAGACACCATCAATTTCTTCTATCCTTCCAGATACTTCCAAGTTAGTGTCTGTAATGACACGGTATGGAGTTATTCTCCACCGCTATTAGGAGAACAATGAGGAAATGTATTAGAGTCGTCTTATTGCGTCACAGGTACTGAACAATGAAGGATACATTATCGAAATAACAGTGCGGATACTGTGAAACAATACAAGTCAAAGACAATGTACTGTACAAGGGCATCCAACCTCGGCTCAGTGTGTAGAATACTTTACATATGGCCATATATTCATTTATTTTGTATGATGTATGATAAAGACTCGCATCTAGTGCCTCTGACACATGAATAATGACCATTTAAATTTGCGCAAGACTATAAGTATTGTAATACTGCTCCTATGTACAAGAATATAACTACTAATGATGAGCGAACCTGCTCGTAACGAGCGGTTCAATGCTCGGATCCCCTGCGCTCCCCTGCCCGCAGCCATCCGGATCCGTCCTCACCCGACTGTAAGTCAATGGGGACGGATCCGTTTGGTGTCACACACTAGTCACATACCAGTGTGTGACACCAAACGGATCCGTCCCCATTGACTTACAGTCGGGTGAGGACGGATCCGGATGGCTGCGGGCAGAGGAGTGCACGGGATCCGAGCATTAAACCGCTCGTTATGAGCAGGTTCGCTCATCACTAATAACTACTATAATACTGCCTCCTATATATAAGAATATAACTACTATAATACTGCTTC
The DNA here is from genome assembly GCA_900303285.1 of Rhinella marina. Taxonomy (NCBI): domain Eukaryota; kingdom Metazoa; phylum Chordata; class Amphibia; order Anura; family Bufonidae; genus Rhinella; species Rhinella marina. The sequence goes on from ONZH01002998.1 coordinate 238,518, forward strand.
TATGTACAAGAATATAACTACTATAATAATGCTGCTCCTATGTACAAGAATATAACTACTATAATGCTGCTCCTATGTACAAGAATATAACTACTATAATACTGCTCCTATGTACAAGAATAACTACTATAAATACTGCTCTATGTACAAGAATATAACTACTATAATACTACTGCTCCTATGTACTCCTATGTACAAGATATAACTACTATAATACTGCTCCTACAAGAATATAATACTATAATACTACCTGTATGTACAAGAATATAACTACTATAATACTGCTCCTATGTACAAGAATATAACTACTATAATACTGCTCCTATGTACAAGAATATAACTACTATAATACTACCCTGCTATGTACAAGAATATAACTACTATAATACCGCCTCCTATATATAAGAATATAACTACTATAATACTGCTGCTCCTATGTACAAGAATATAACTACTATAATACTGCTCCTATGTACAAGATTATAACTACTATAATACTGCTCCTATGTGCAAGAATATAACTACTATAATACTACCTGCTATGTACAAGAATATAACTACTATAATACTGCTCCTATGTACAAGAATATAACTACTATAATACTGCCTCCTATGTACAAGAATATAACTACTATAATACTACCTGCTATGTACAAGAAGAAATATTAATTACTTACTATATAATACCGCCTCCTATGTACAAGAATATAACTACTATAATACTGCTCCTATACACAGAGAATATAACTACTATAATACTGCTCCTATGTACAAGAATATAACTACTATAATACCGCCTCCTATATACAAGAATATAACTACTATAATACTGCTCCTATGTACAAGAATATAACTACTATAATACCGCCTCCTATATACAAGAATATAACTACTATAATACTGCTCCTATGTACAAGAATATAACTACTATAATACTGCTCCTAAGTGTGAAACGCTAATTCATAGTCCAATCAATTAATTTTGACTATGTTTACAGTAGCGCTAATCCTGATATTTGGCTCTAGTATTGCAGTGATTACAGTTGTTCTGATGCTGTGGGGGTGGATGATGGGAGGGTGATCGGGGGATGATGTTATACATGTGTTCCTGTGACTTCCAGCCATCGCTCTGCTTTCCTCTCCGGACATCCCCGGGATGGATTGTTTGCTGTCAGTCCTAACTGTGTCTTTCAACTCGCACTTCCAAGTAAAAATCAATATCTGCGATGTCTGCCGGCGCCTCCCGTTAGTGTCTATGAAGTATTATAAATGACGGTACGTTGTAGTCCAGGGGGATGAGACATCTGGAGCTGATCTTCCAGGAAATGGTGCGACCCAAGTACTGAGACTTCGAAGTAGGAGATCATAAAGGACGGGCGATTAATCACTTTTAAACTATCCATCCATTTCTTTCCTCTTACGGCGATCATAACGTCATACATGGCGTCCTCGTGGCGATCTTGATTCAGATGTGTATTTGAGTAATGTATGTTACAAAAATGGCGCATGCCACCTTGCTAATATAATGGACCTTCGCCGTATTTTGGCGCAGAGCATGGGCGTACATGTACTACAAGCAGGGTTAGGAGCAGATGGACTTATCCTGTCCGATATCGGGATGCAGTATATTTCAAACTAAGACACGCTTCAAAGGCCCGAATTGAAATAACTTTCCATATTTTAACCCCTTCTCGACCTCCCCATACATGTTATTTCGATTAACTTTACAGCATGTTGCTGAGCGGTCGCCATAACCACCATGTTTAAAACAGCTGGAGCTAATGTCTACGATCTTTGATATTGCCGATCACAGACTTTTATCTCTTCAGATATTGTGGCCAGTTATGACCATGACATCTGAGAGGCTTTTACCCAGGAGCGCAGCACTCCCAAGGCACTCTGAATGGCTCCCCCACGTGGAAATCGGGGGAGCCTTTCATTCGTTGTGGTAGCCTGGAGCCTGCCAGAGACACCAAAGCTACCACAGTAATGTTCCTGTGGAGCCCTGCCTCTGACAGTGCTCCATAGGAACATAGTGAATCTCCCATAGAATGCAGCGTTCCCAAGAAAAGAGACTTTCGTTCTTGTTGCACCTGAGGACTTCAGTGCACAGAGGGGCGGGGCCTTTCCCCTAGTTGACCTCAGCGTTCCTTTTCTGGCCACGCCCCTTGGTGCACTGAAGTGTCATCTAAATGAAGAACAAAAGTGTTTTTTTTTTTTCTCGGGAATGCTGCAACCGATTTTCACAAGACAGGTATCATTTTAATCAGAAGGATCAACCCTAGTAGACAATATTCCAATTTAATGGGGTTGAGTCTGGTGACATGTTTTCTTTAAAAAAAAGACCATTCATAGATTTTATTATCTTATAGGGGCTTGTTTTGTACACTTTACTCATGAAAATCCTAGCCTTAAAGGGTTATTCCCATCACAGACAATGGGGAGATATCACTAGGATATGCCCCCATTGTCTGATAGGCGTGGTCCCATGGGACCTGCACCTACACCGAGAATACAGTGGGGAGAGTGGTGGCTGGAGGACCCCGGGGTCCGGCCACTGCCAAGCACTCTCCCCATACAAATGAATGGGAATGCACCACGCTTGCGCAGTCACTGCTCCCATTAATTTCTATGGAGCCGACGGAAATAGCCGAGCCAGCACTCGGCTATCTTTGGCGGCCCCATAGAAATCAATGTGAGCGGTGGCCGCGCAATGGTAAAGGTACATCAGCTTCCCAATATATAAAGTCTCCCTAAGGGACCCGCCTCTCTCTAGAAGCCAAAACTGTTGATACAATATTGTTACAATTTTCCGCAACCGTTGTTTGTATGCGTTATGAATAAAGCTGCTTGAATCCACGCGCTCATCTGAACAGATACGCTCAAGACTCGCTTGATCGCTAAACCCTGAAGTAACGCTCATTAGCATTTCCAATCTCTATATGTAGTTAGTGTTTTCACAGTAAATTACTCCTCGGCAGTAAGAAATAATTGATGGAGATGGCAGGGAGTCAGGATCTTGGTGCATTACTCTGTGTACGAAGCCTTTTCTGTTAGATTACCCAATGTACTAATCCAGACAGGAGATGAGGAGTGCGGCAGAGATGTAAATCAGGATTAATGAGCACGTTGCGTAAAGTAGCCACGTATGAGAGCAAAGATATTTAAGAAATGCGGTTGACTTAAATTATATCGCTGCTTGTGAACACATAGGATGAAGCATTTTATATCGGCTTTGTCTTATGCCTATTACAACGTACATGATGTCTCCTGCTCCAGTCACATCCAAATCTTCTTTGAACTATTGGTTTTCTAGGCTGCGTGAACTTACATCTCCCTGCAGGTTACTGCATGTTTTTCCTACAGTGCAGCAGAGATTCATTTTTCTCCGGACTCCTGGAAGAGCATTCTATTGTATTCATTTCATCTTTTGCTGAGAAATGAATTGCCAAGAGGAGTGGGGGAAGGGAAGTGACAACTGCTCTGAGAGCTAAGAATATAACTACTATAATACTGCTCCTATGTGCAAGACTATAACTACTATAATACTGCCTACTATGTACAAGAATATAACTACTATAATACTGCTCCTATGTAAAAGAATATAACTACTATAATACAGCTCCTATGTACAAGAATATAACTACTATAATACTGCTCCTATGTACAAGAATATAACTACTATAATACTGCTCCTATGTACAAGAATATAACTACTATAATACTGCTCCTATGTACAAGAATATAACTACTATAATACTGCTCCTATGTACAAGAATATAACTACTATAATACTGCATTCTATGTACATGAATATAACTACTATAATACTGCCTCCTATGTACAAGAATATAACTACTATAATACTGCTCCTATGTACAAGAATATAACTACTATAATACTGCCTCCTATGTACAAGAATATAACTACTATAATACCGCTCCTATGTACAGAATATAACTACTATAATACTGCCTACTATGTACAAGAATATAACTACTATAATACTGCTCCCTATGTACAAGAATATACCTACTATAATACTGCTCCTATGTACAAGAATATAACTACTATAATACTGCTCCTATGTACAAGAATATAACTACTATAATACTGCCTCCTATGTACAAGAATATAACTACTATAATACTGCCTCCTATGTACAAGAATATAACTACTATAATACTGCTCCTATGTACAAGAATATAACTACTATAATACTGCTCCTATGTACAAGAATATAACTACTTATAATACTGCTCCTATGTACAAGAATATAACTACTATAATACTGCTCCTATGTACAAGAATATAACTACTATATATCTGCTCCTATGTACAAGAATATAACTACTATAATACTGCTCCTATGTACAAGATATAACTACTATAATACTGCCTCCTATGTACAAGAATATAACTACTATAAATACTGCTCCCTATGTTACAAGAATATAACTACTATAATACTGCTCCTATGTACAAGAATATAACTACTATAATACTGCTCCTATGTACAGAATATAACTACTATAATACTGCTCCTATTGTACTATAACTACTATAATACTGCTCCTATGTACAAGAATATAACTACTATTAATACTGCCTCCTATGTACAAGAATATAACTACTATAATACTGCCTCCTATGTACAAGAATATAACTACTATAATACTGCTCCTATGTACAAGAATATAACTACTATAATACTGCTCCTATGTACAAGTATATAACTACTATAATACTGCCTCCTATGTACAAGAATATAACTACTATAATACTGCCTCCTATGTACAAGATATGAACAAGATATAACTACTATATCTACTCCTATGTCCAAGAATATAACTACTATAATACTGCTTTTATATCTACTATATATGTAAAGAAATATATCTACTATAATACTGCCTCTTATATACAAGAATATGAACCTAATCTTGAAGGAGTATTCTCATATAAGAAATTATTAATGAACCCCAGGATTGCGGTAATAGACTCATGTGTCCTCGCTATGATATGGCAGCACTAGAACAGCTGAGATCGTATCTGTAAAGTTTCCAAACAATCTGACCCTCCGTCTGTTATATTGTGGCGCTATTCACATCCTATTGACTTTAGCTATAACATCAGTGACATGAAGCCATCCTTGAATTTGGTTATTAACCCCGAGACATCACTGAAAATCTTAAACCCCTGAAAGTCATTGGGAGGAGATGAGAACAGTGAAGTAAAACTCCTGATGGTTTCCCTTTAATGCTGACAGTTGTCACACGCTGCGTGTATATAGCAGACATGCAAATTAGTGTTTTCACAGCTCTGTAACTTTCAGCTTTTTATAATGATAAGTTTGCACAGCATGTATTGGGAGTACATCATCAAATCATCCTCGCCAGCTGCGGAATCCATACTGGAGAGTGTTGGGTTCTGTGTGCATCAATTATAGCCTTTATTCTCACCAAATAGAGGTACACTTACAAACGAGGTAAGTACCCGCAAAGGAGAAATCCGCCTTTATATTTATATATCTCCAAATGCTATATGTGTACTGCCATAATGCAGTCCATGGATACATAGTGACCAGATCAATAAACCAGTACTGTCGTTCTCACAGTGCCAAACTGTGCACACATAAAACCAGAAAGTCATATATTGCCCACATAGTGCCAATCATTTCCAGATAAACAATGCCCACATAAATTTAACCTATACCCATAGATGTCATATTTCCCTAGATGACTGGCACAGTCTTTTTCAGATTAAACGGTGTCCACATAAAACCATACAGAACCCATAGAAAATCATATTTTCTTTGAAGTGCCAGTCAGTCCCAGATATACAGTGCCCACATAAAACCATACTGTACCCATAGAAAGTCATATGTTGCCCAGATAGTGCCAGTCAGTCCCAGATAAACAATGCCCACATAAATCCATGCTATACACATAGATGTCATTTCCCCAGATAACTGGCACAGTCTGTTCCAGATATACAGTGCCCACATAAAACCATACTGTACCCATAGAAAATCATATATTGCCCAGATAGTGCCAGTCTGTTCCAGATATACAGTGCCCACATAAAACCATACTGAACCCACAGAAAATTATATTTTCCTCAGAAAAGTGCCAGTGAGTCCCAGCATACAGTGCCCACATAAAACCATAATGTTCCCATAGAAAGTCATATATTGCCCACATAATACCAAGTCAGTCCCAGATAAACAGTGCCCTCATAAAACCATATTGTACCCATAGATGTCATATTTCCCCAGATGACTGGCACAGTCTTTTCCAGATAAATGGTGTCCACATAAAACCCATACAGAACCCATAGAAAATCATATTTTCCTCAAAGTGACAGTCAGTCCCAGATAAACAGTGTCCACATAAAACCATATTGTACCCATAGAAAGTCATATATTGCCCACATAATACCAGTCAGTCCCAGATAAACAGTGTCCACATAAAACCATAATGAACCCATAGAAAGTCATATATTGCCCAGATAGTGCCAGTCAGTCCCAGATATACAGTGCCCACATAAAACCATACTGTACCCATAGAAAGTCATATATTGTCCACATAATACCAGTCAGTCCCAGATTAACTGTGCCCTCATAAAACCATATTGTACCCAAAGATGTCATATTTCCCCAGATGACTGGCACAGTCTTTTCCAGATAAATGGTGTCCACATTAAAACCATACAGAACCCATAGAATTTTTTTTCAAAGTGCCAGTCAGTCCCAGATAAACAGTGTCCACATAAAACCATAATGAACCCATAGAAAGTCATATATTGCCCAGATAGTACCAGTCAGTCCCAGATATACAGTGCCCACATAAAACCATACTGTACCCATAGAAAGTTATATATTGCCCAGATAGGTAGAGCTAATCAGTCCCAGATAAAGCCTCCACATAAAACCATATTGTACCCATAGAAAGTCATATTTTTCCCAGATAGTGTCAGTCAGTACCAGATGAAATGTCCAGGTTAAACTATACTGTACCCATAGAAAGTGATATATTGCCCAAATAGGTAGTGCCAATCAGTCCCAGATAAACAGTGCCCACATAAAACCATACTGGACCCATAAAAAAAACATATATTGTCCAGAGAGTGGCAGTTAGTCCCAGATAAACAGTGCCTATATAAAACCACACTGTACCCATAGAAAGACATCTATTACCTAGATACAAAGTGCTAGTCAGTCCCAGATAAACAGTGCCCACATAAAACCATACTGAACCAATAGGAAATCATATTTTGCCCAGAGAGTGGCAGTTAGTCCCAGATAAACAGTGTCCACATAAAACCATGTTGTACCCACAAAAAGTCATATATTGTCCAGATAGTGCCAGTCAGTTCCAGATAAACAGTGCCCAAACGAAACCATACATTACCCATGGAGTCATATATTACCCAGATAACAGTCCCAGATAAACAGCACTTACAGTCCCCTACAGTTCTTAGTCACCAGTGACACAGTGCCCATTATCACATACAATATTACCTCCTTCTCATTCCTATGCTGAGAGTTATACTCCCCTCTGTCCAGATAGTGCCAGTCAGTTCCAGATAAACAGTGCCCAAACGAAACCATACATTACCCATGGAAAGTCATATATTACCCAGATAGATAGTGCCAGTCAGTCCCAGATATACAGTGCCCATATAAAATCATATTTTGCCCAGATAGGTGCCAGTCAGTCCCAGATAAACAGCACTTACAGTCCCCGACAGTTCTTAGTCTCCAGTGACACAGTTCCCATTATCACATCCAATATTACCTCCTTCTTATTCCTATGCTGAGAGTTATACTCCCCTCTGCTTGCAGGAGCCAGTACAACTACCATTCAATCCTTGCTGTCCATTCACTGATGTCATGTGTACTTATTAACAGAAATCAATGTTTGAGAGCAGATTTGCAGTATAAAGCATGGTGGAGCAGCCCATGGGACACACATGTGCTGTCCAATTAGGGCTAAACAGCCAACCTACTGTAAATTGTAAGTGCACAATGCTCATCTTCCCATAAGCAGGAGCTTACATTCAATTTTCTCCAAGACTTGTATTCTTTATGTAAATTAGGTCTTCAGTGAACCGCGGGGCGGAGCCTAGCCTCTCGGAGCACCTCAGCTCTCCAGTGCTGGCCATGCATCTTGGTGTACTAAAGCCCTTATTTGCAAAAGGAAACTAAGTCATAGCTCTCAGGAACCGATTTTCATAGGACAGGGATCCTTTTAACTAGAGATGAGCGAATCATTCAAAATTTGCTTCGCCGAATATTTGTCGTATATCTTACGAATCTATTCTGCGAATCTGCGTACAAATCATATGTTATTATGTGGCGTTTTGCAAACATTCACGCACTAATAACGAACGTTCAGTTTTAAAAGGTACACAACCTCTGTGAACACGTACGCATGAGCGTACAAATTGCGTACAAATCCTCAGTGTACTATTGTCTAGCGATTGGGTAATACGCAGGCACAAGCGAATTTTGCAAAATGACATCCAGGCGATCCTCAGCCTTTAGCTCTGGAGAGCTTAAATACATGATCCGGCTGATAGACTGGCAGGATCTACAAGTAGAGGCTCCGGCTACAGGTCCTTTGGCACTGCTGCCCTGTGCCACCTTCTCCTTTTTTTTTTTTGGAGCTCGAGGTCTGGCTGGAACTGGACCCTTTTTGCTTATCCATTCCAGACATTTTTCACTTGACTGTGGCCCTGCAGCTGGTCTTTGTACCTCTCTCCCGGTCTCTCTCCCTATCTCTCTCCCTGTCTCTCTCCCTATCTCTCTCCCTGTCTCTCTCCCTATCTTTCTCCCTGTCTTTCTCCCTGTCTCTCTCCCTATCTTTCTCCCTGTCTTTCTCCCTGTCTCTCTCCCTGTCTCTCCCCCTGCCTGATTAATTACTTGCCCTGCACTTGCCCTGCAGTATCCCTGATGTGTAATATGGATTCCCAGAACAATTACACCCCAATTTTAACACAAGAGTTCTCTGTCTCTCAGAACTTCACACACAGTGTTTCTGCTCGTCTCAGCAGTCGCAGCAGAAGTGATGCGTCACTGTCTTACCGAGCCTGAGCCAATCAGAACAAGCCCTGCCCACTAGGTCAGGTGAACGCTTTCTTTCCGGGCTTTTGCCGCACGAATAACGAACTAACAGTAAAAGTTTGCTTATTAATTGAATTTGTACGTAACAGCGTATAGAGTAACTTATACATAGCATCAGCGTACAATTTATCGGACAAGTACGTAGCGAATGCATAGAAAGCCTTAGGAACATTTTCGAATCTAACGGAGCGAATCTCAAAAAAATTTGGATTCGCTAAAAATTTCCAAGATTCGTATCGAATCTACAATGCGGCGAATAGATTTGCTCATCTCTACTTTTAACCAGAAGGATCAACCCTACTATGGGCAAATTAGATTGATCCTGCTGACGTGTATTCTTTTAAGGACTTAGATTGTTAGGGTCCTTTATGTTCAGTGATGAAGGAAGTAACAGTAATAATATTCCCTCCCTCCCACACACTTGTGGTTGGCGTGTTTGAGTCGGTGCCATCCGAGGACTCTTGTAGCTTCTTTATTGCGGTTTTACCTTAAGGGATTCTTATCCTGCGATGCAGAACACACACACACATGCTGTGATGAGGCGGGAAATAATGCGCCTCTGAAGATCGCTCCCTCTGTTCTCCGCTGCTGGGAAGAGGTAAAGTGCGTCTCTCTGTTTTTTAACAGCGCGTACAAACTCCAAGGCTTTTTGGCAATCAAGCCTCTCAGCGGCGCCGCGCTCGCCCCCTCGCTGATACATTGTATCAAGTGTTGTCGTTTCTGTAACGTGTGCTCCTGACAATCGCTGCGTCACGAGAACCGCCTCAAGTTTGGACGTACCCTGTACTGCAAGATATCGGCATATCTGCAGCTAGCGTATATTACTGCATATTACCATTTAAAGGGACAGTCACCCTAGAACAGCAGGACCGCCCGCATAGAGCGGAGGTCTGATTTGGACAAGGTCTTCCAAGGAGAGGCCGATTCCAGTGGATCACAGAGCTTAGTCAGCTAGTGTTCAGTCTCCCTGCAGCGCCACCTCAGGTGAAAGGAAGAATTACATGGTTCTCATTTGAATCAATAGAGTGACCAAAAAAATGGGCAATCTGGCTGTGTCATCCCACCGATCACTAAAACGGGGGTCCGGAGCCGCGAGTTCCTCCACCATAGATATTCAATGAATGTGCGTGAGTGACCACTGCTCCAATTAAACACCTGCTCACTGTGATTGAAATGGACCTAAATCATTTATTGCCCCTTTAAGGGGGTTGTGCAACAATTAAATATTTTATTATATGTCAGCATAAAAACTAGTTACATTCATAATTTACTTTCTGTTACAAAAATGCTTGAATTATGAGATATCCTCTTTACTTCATTATAATGGCGCCACCTGGTGTTTAATCTGTACAGTAATGCGCACGACCACCTACTGAGATGGTCGCACATGCGCAGTTCCATCCTTCAACTGCCTCCAGCCGTATCTACTGTTAGAAGTTGTGACAGTCACAGGGAGAGAGCTGTAGCAGAAAGAACACAACCCCTGAGTTGGATAGGGAGAGAGCTGTAGCAGAAAAGACATGCCTCCTGAGCTGTGATAGAAAGAGAGCTGCACCCCCTCAGATGGATAGTGAGAATGTTGCAGCAGGAAGGACACCCCCCCCCCCCAGAGTTGAATAGTGAAAAATCTGCAGTAGAAACGGTACATCTCCTGAGCTGTTAAAGGGATAGAGCTGCAGCAGAAAAAAACATTGAGCTGTGATAGGGAGACCTGCAGCAGAAAGGATGTGTCCCTTGAGTTGGATAGAGAGAGAGCTGCAGCAGAAAGGACCCCCCCCCCGAGCTGTGATAGGGAGAGAGCTGCAGAAAGGACACATCCCTGAGCTGTAGTAGACAGAGAACTGCAGAGAAAGGACACACACCCTAAGCTGTGGTAGGGAGCTGCAGCACAAGGGATACACCCCCTGAGAAAGGATACGCCTCCTGAGCACTCCACTCCACTACCATCCAGGAGCACTCCAAAAGGGGTGTGCCCTAATTTGCCACCTTTATCGCCACAATTCTGGCGTAAAATTCTGTCTCAAACTAAGACATCTATAGGACCAGTGAATGTGCCCCAGGGAGTTATTCTCCATGCAGGTTCCTGGGTAGGTCATTTATACACAGAGTCCCCCCTGCCCCATATCCATCATCCATCTGTAGGACTAGTGAATCTGCCCCAGGGTGTTATTCTCCATGCAGGTTACTGGGTAGGTCATTTTTTACATAGAGTCCCCCCCTACTCCACATTCATCACCCATCTATAGGACTTGTGAATCTGCCCCAGGGTGTTATACTCCATGCAGGTTCCTGGGTAGGTCATTTATACATAGGCACCTATGGATCCCCTCGTCCGATGGTCCATGCAGGTGAAAATTAGGGGGTAGAAGGGCACCCCCACTTCAGGTAGAAGCTGAATTTTCATCTTTTTGGCCAGAGTGCCTCCTAAATACCACTAAATAGACTCACAGGGAGACGGTTTATGTGCGGCATAATTAAAATGACTTCACGGTGGAAGGTATGCATTTATAATACCGCCATATACAATTATAACTGCTGGGAAATTATGAATCCGGATCTTGTGGAACATACGGGTGGCGAAACAGCGTCTTCTGCCGAGTGCCGATAATTAAAACCCTGACAGGAATATACAGCAATGTCGCCATAAAATATACGGCTTATACAGCGTAATTGGCCTTAAACAGACCCATCATTTTTACAGCCTCCGAGGTTTATTTAAATCCTGTACTTTCCAAAATTCATTGTTTCAACGGCAAAATAAAAATCCTCTCCAGCGCAGAAAATCTGAACATAGGTAATAAGAGCACTCGGTTAATTGCCTTAAGAATCTAGGGCAGATTAATCATAGGGGACCGCGCGTTACTGAGGAGCACTGCAGCGCCATCTGCTGGCAGGATCACCGGATCGGCTGTCAGTGTATTGTTTGATTTGAATAGAAATCACAGTCAACACTTTACAATGTTCTCCTGCAATCTGTATAAGATTTTATTACATGAAGGTATTTAAAGGGGAAGGCACGTCAAAAAGTCGATTATCAGCGTCCACACCACACATATACAGTATGAATTGAACAGTCACCGCAGCATCGCAGGAAATGGAAATACGCTGATATGTGTTAGTTTGTAACTAAAGGCAAACTATTGTTCATTGTCATCAACGAAATAATAGATGTACAGAAAGAGAACGAAGGAAAGAGAGTCAGCTTCATGTAAGACTATAGTAGTTATATTCTTCTGCATAGGAGGCAGTATTATAGTAGTTATATTCTTGTATATAGGAGCAGTATTATAGTAGTTATATTCTTGTATATAGGTGGCAGTATTATAGTAGTTATATTCATGTACATAGGAGCAGTATTATAGTAGTTATATTCTTGTACATAGGAGCAGTATTATAGTAGTTATATTCTTGTACATAGGAGCAGTATTATAGTAGTTATATTCTTGTACATAGGAGGCAGTATTATAGTAGTTATATTCTTGTACATAGGTGGCAGTATTATAGTAGTTATATTCTTGTACATAGGAGCAGTATTATAGTAGTTATATTTGTACATGGGCATTATAGTAGTAATCTTGTATATAGGAGCAGTATTATAGTAGTTATATTCTTGTACATAGGAGCAGTATTATAGTAGTTATATTCTTGTACATAGGAGCAGTATTATAGTAATTATATTCTTGTACATATAGGACAGTATTATAGTAGTTATATTGTTGTACATAGGAGCAGTATTATAGTAGTTATATTCTTGTATATAGGAGCAGTATTATAGTAGTTATATTCTTATACATAGGAGGCAGTATTATAGTAGTTATATTCTTGTACATAGGAGGCAGTATTATAGTAGTTATATTCTTGTACATATAGGACAGTATTATAGTAGTTTTATTCTTGTACATAGGAGCAGTATTATAGTAGTTATATTCTTGTACATAGGAGCAGTATTATAGTAAGTTATATTCTTGTGCATAGGGGCAGTATTATAGTAGTTATATTCTTGTACATAGGAGGCAGTATTATAGTAGTTATATTCTTGTACATAGGGCAGCAGTATTATAGTAGTTATAATCTTGTACATAGGAGCAGTATTATAGTAGTTATATTCTTGTACATAGGAGGCAGTATTATAGTAGTTATATTCTTGTACATAGGAGCAGTATTATAGTAGTTATATTCTTGTACATAGGAGCAGTATTATAGTAGTTATATTCTTGTACATAGGAGCAGTATTATAGTAGTTATATTCTTGTACATAGGAGCAGTATTATAGTAGTTATATTCTTGTACATAGGAGCAGTATTATAGTAGTTATATTCTTGTGCATAGGGGCAGTATTATAGTAGTTATATTCTTGTACATAGGAGGCAGTATTATAGTAGTTATATTCTTGTACATAGGAGCAGTATTATTAGTAGTTATAAATCTTGTACATAGGAGCAGTATTATAGTAGATATATTCTTGTACATAGGAGCAGTATTATAGTAGTTATATCTTGTACATAGAAGCAGTATTATAGTAGTTATATTCTTGTACATAGGAGCAGTATTATAGTAGTTATATTCTTGTACATAGGAGGCAGTATTATAGTATTTATATTCCTGTACATAGGAGCAGTATTATAGTCGTTATATTCTTATACATAGGAGCAGTATTATAGTAGTTATATTCTTGTACATAGGAGATATTATTATAGTAGTTATATTCTTGTACATATGAGCAGTATTATAGTAGTTATATTATTGTACACAGAGGACAGTATTATAGTAGTTATATTCTTGTACATAGGAGGCAGTATTATAGTAGTTATATTCTTGTACATAGGAGCAGTGTTATAGTAGTTATATTCTTGTACATAGGAGGCAGTATTATAGTAGTTATATTCTTGTACATAGGAGGCAGTATTATAGTAGTTATATTCCTGTACATAGGAGCAGTGTTATAGTAGTTATATTCTTGTACATAGGAGCAGTGTTATAGTAGTTATATTCTTGTACATAGTAGGCAGTATTATAGTAGTTATATTTTTGTACATAGGAGGCAGTATTATAGTAGTTATATTTTTGTACATATAAGACAGTATTATAGTAGTTATATTCTTGTACATAGTAGGCAGTATTATAGTAGTTATGTTCTTGTACATAGGAGGCAGTATTATAGTAGTTATATTCTTGTACATAGGAGTAGTATTATAGTAGTTATATTCTTGTACATAGGAGCAGTATTATAGTAGATATATTCTTGTACATAGGAGGCAGTATTATAGTAGTTATATTCTTGTACATATAGGACAGTATTATAGTAGTTATATTCTTGTACATAGGAGCAGTATTATAGTAGTTATATTCTTGTACATAGGAGCAGTATTATAATAGATATATTCTTGTACATAGGAGCAGTATTATAGTAGTTATATTCTTGTACATAGGAGCAGCATTATAGTAGTTATATTCTTGTACATAGGAGCAGTATTATAATAGATATATTCTTGTACATAGGAGGCAGCATTATAGTAGTTATATTCTTGTACATAGGAGCAGTATTATAGTAGTTATATTCTTGTACATAGGAGCAGCATTATAGTAGTTATATTCTTGTACATAGGAGCAGTATTATAATAGATATATTCTTGTACATAGGAGGCAGCATTATAGTGGTACGTTTTTTCTTACACAACCCCTGTAATGCACGTTCTGCACCTGTCAGTCCTTCAGCCCATATAATAATCTCGATTTTCCTTTATTACGGGAGCTGTCAGTCCACACTCCAATTTGTTACATTAAATTTCTCCAGTGCAATTAATTTTATTTTATTTAGACCTTAACAGCTTTGTTAGAGGATCCAGGCGAGGATATGACACAATCTTCTCTCATTACATGTCCTTTGCTTCAATGGAAATTGGTTTGATAAAGCGCGGAGCCAGCAGGATGAGGGTGGAATACAGAACCTCCAAAGCGAGCGATCGATTCAAACGTGGCCATAATAACGTACTCGCCCCAACATTGCGAGAGCGACACCATCGCACATTAATTAGGTGAGATCAGAAGTGGCAACACCGACCCTCTCCGCTACACACAAATGACTTTTTGTCTAAAGGACATTAGCAATAAAGCGTTGTTTGTGTTCAGGTTATTACCTTTCACTATGTGTTATAGCGTCAGCTTGGGATTTTATCATGTAATCCAATGGCACTTAAAGGGGGTCTGTCGGCGTGAAAACGCAGTCCGATCCGCGGGCAGCTTAGTACAGGGCAGGAGGAGCTGAGTGGACTGATATATAGGTTTGTGGGGAAAGATTCAGCAGAACTTGTCATCTATTCATTTCAAAGGAGCCTGTTTTGGAGTAAGCATGCCGCCATGTCAGGTAGGTGCCCTGCAGCATTGCAGTATCTTTCTTGTGAAAATCTGCTCCTCTCATCCGGAGAAATGCTTCTTTCTTTTTTTATGCGAATAAGATACCATGAACGAGGCGAACTGTCACGTCACCAGTAACCCCGGCCAGACCTGAGACTTCAGAGCCGATGGCTGGGTGCACCGCATGGAGCGGTAGTACTCTCTGCAGTGTGTTGTGCTGCTGTAGAACTACCGTATCTGCGGTCACTATTATAGTAGCATGCTTGTGATGTTCTGTAGTCATCTTTTGCAGTAATAGCCCTTTTAGCAGTTTCTGTAATACTCTCTGTAACAGTAGTACCCTCTCACTGTAATACTGTTGTAGCAGTCACTCTCTGTAGTGCCCTCTGTAGCAGTATTACAAGGGGTGCACCTAGCCTTTCTGCTACCTGAGGCGAAAACTGAAATGCCGCCCCCCCCTCCCCAATGCCAATATCTTAACCTAACCCCTTCCCTTCAGCCCATGGTCCTTCTGCTGCCCCCCTCTTGCCCCTACCTGGTGCTGCCTGAGGTGATCGCCTCACCTGGCCTCATTGGTGGTGCACCCCTGAGTATTACTTTCTGTCGCAACACTCTCTGTATTACTCTCTATTTCTGTAGTACTTTCTGTAGCACTCTCTATGGCATTAAGGCTCCATGTAGTACCATCTGTTGTATTCTCTGCTGCGCCTTCTGTTGCAGTATTATGTTGATTTTGCAGTAGTTTTCTATGTAGCACCCTCTGTAGTACTATTTTTTAAGTAGTTCTCCATGTATTAGGCTACTTTCACATCTGCGTTTTCCTTTCTGTACCTCAAAACCGGAAAGGAAAATGCAGATGTGAAAGTAGCCTTACTCTGTCTGTATTAGGACTCATTCATACCACCGTATGAACGGGTCCTCACAAAAGATGCAGATAGCACACCGCGTGATGTCCGCATCCGTAGTTCCGTTCCGTGGCCCCACAAAAAAGACTGCAGATAAGAATAGGCATTTCTATCATAGTGCCAGCGATGTGCGGTCCACAAATTCCTGAACACACACAGGCCAGTATCCGTGTTTTGTGGATCTGCAATTTGCAGACTGCAAAACACTACGGTTGTGTGAATGCACTCTAACTCTCTACTTCTGTAGTACTTTCTGTAGCACTCTCTATTGCATTAGCCCTCCCTGTAGTACTCTCTGTTGTAGTGTTATGTTCTGTTTGCAGTCTCTGTTGTTCTCCCTTAGTCTTTTTGCAGTCTCTGTTGTTCTCCCTTAGTCTTTTTGCAGTCTCTGTAGTTCTCTTTTTTGCAGTCTCTGTAGTTCTCTTTTTTGCAGTCTCTGTGGTACTCTTTCTGTGGTCTCTGTAGTACTTGTTTTGCAGTATTTTTCTCTGTAGCAGTCTCTGTAGTACTCTTTTTGCAGTATCTGTAGTTCTGTTCTTCCAGTCTCTGTAGTTCTCTTTATGCAGTCTCTGTAGTACTCTTTTCACTATCTCTGTAGTACACTTTTTTGTAGAAGTTCTCTCTGTAGCTATCTCTGTAGTTCTCTTTTTGCAGTCTTTTTAGTAATCTTAATGCAGTCTTTGTAGTACTCTTTTTGCAGTAGTTCGCTCTGTAGCAGTCTCAATACAGTTAGTACTCTTTTTGCAGTCTTTCTAGTACTCTTTTTGTAGTCTCTTTAGTACTTTTTGCAGTCTCTGTCATTCTTGTTTTGCAGTCTCTGTAGTTCTCGTTTTGCAGTCTCTGTAGTACTCATTTTGTAGTCTCTGTAGTACTCATTTTGCAGTCTCTGTAGTACTCTTTTTGCAGTCTCTGCAGTACTCTTTTTGCAGTCTCTGTCGTTCTCGTTTTGCAGTCTCTGTCGTTCTCATTTTGCAGTCTCTGTAGTACTCTTTTTGCATTCTCTGTAGTACTCTTTTTGAAGTCTCTGTAGTGCTCTTTTTTGCAGTCTCTGTAGTACTCTTTTTGCAGTCTCTGTAGTTCTCGTTTTGCAGTCTCTGTAGTTCTCGTTTTGCAGTCTCTGTAGTACTCATTTTGCAGTCTCTGTAGTACTCTTTTTGCAGTCTCTGCAGTACTCTTTTTGCACTCTCTTTCGTTCTCGTTTTGCAGTCTCTGTCGTACTCTTTTTGCAGTCTCTGTAGTACACTTTTTGCAGTAGTTCTCTCTGTAGCAGTCTCTGTAGTACTCTCTGATTCTCTAGCACTTCCTGTAGTGCTCTTTGTGCAGTCTCTGTAGTAATCTTTTTGTAGTCTTTGTAGTAATATTTTTGCAGTCTCTTTATTACTCTTTTTGCGGTCTCTGTAGTACTCTTTTTGCAGTGGTTTTCTCTGTAGCAGTCTCTGTAGTACTCTTTTTGCAGTCTCTGTAGTACTCTTTTTGTAGTCTTTGTAGTAATATTTTTGCAGTCTCTTTATTACTCTTTTTGCGGTCTCTGTAGTACTCTTTTTGCAGTGGTTTTCTCTGTAGCAGTCTCTGTAGTACTCTTTTTGCAGTCTCTGTAGTACTCTTTTTGCAGTGCTTTTCTCTGTAGCAGTCTCTGATTCTCTAGCACTTCCTGTAGTGCTCTCTGTTGCAGTAGTATTTGCACCCCCACATTTAAGACATGCAGCCCTGGGTCATAGATCATCCATCGCCCTGGGCCACACAACCGATCCTCTGCCTTTTTCTGTCCAGATTTCAGAGATTTTTATTTTTATTTTTTCATTACAAGATGACCTCTCCCCTCTCTGTCTGTTTTAGTAACTACTTGCATCCCCCATGTAATAATTCTGGAACATCTATTCGTATGGAAGTTTTAAATGAATTGCCAGCAGTATGCCATGAAGGTCCGGCTGGGTGTTACCATTTGGGGGTGTGTCCCTGCACACCGGGAGCACTGATTGGATGTATCCATACAGAAAATACAAGAAATAAGTGTGTGCCTCCAATGTGGCTGCCCTCAGAGTAATGAATGAAAATTACGTATCTGCAACATGTAAAAAAGGGGGGACAAACACGTTAATTCTCTACAGCCTGAAATCTAATGAAATGAGACTAAAATGAAATATATGATACAATCCCTTTAAGATCATTATTGGCACCATCAAGTCCAATACTCCTTTAAATGGTGGCTGGCAGGAGACCCTGCTCCTAGTCAGAGCTCAGGTAGAGAATATAAAAGAGCGTTATCTAAAATGAGCATAGCACAGAGGGAAACAAATAATACGGCATATCGATCACTGTAATGGCGCTGTCATATTAAAGAGCGTCGCCTGATGATAGGTCTGCTTTAAATGGAGAGAGGCCTGTCCCGGTATGATCTCCGCCGCTGCCGGAGTAGGCTGCACCTCTAATCTGTCAGTTCCACAGCAATGAATCAATGCAGCCATTCTTCATGAATACAGCTCCGGCTACAGACATCAAAAACCCACATTCTTCTCTAGTCACACACCAAGCAAATCTCTAAGGGAGACCCTAATCATGCCCCTTGTCAATCTAATATTTCAAATTACATATCGTCCTAATAGAGAAGCTATCAGGAATAGAAGAGAGGCGCAAAACAGATATCCCATCATGCATCTGGACAGTGCAGCTATTAGCCTTGTCCCATTTATTACAAAGTCTCTGTTCGGGCGGAGACGTCAGCAGTTCATATCGTGACAAAATTCCTTAGATTTCCACAGTTTATCTACAGATTTTTCTAACCTTCTTGACTTCTTGTCTTACACTGCAGTCACATCCAGAGCTACACTCAAAATTCAGGTCTCCTTTTAATTTAAAGGGCATCTGTCAGCAGTTTTGCACCTATGACACTGGCTGACCTGTTCCATGTGCCCTTGGCAGCTGAAGGCGTCTGTGTTGGTCCCATGTTCATATGTGCCTGCATTACTGAGAAAAATGATGCCTTCATGCAAATGAGCATTTAGGAGCAACGGGGGCGTTGCCCTTACACTTAGAGGCTCTGCTCTCTCTGCAACTGCTGCTCCCTCTGCACTTTGATTGACAGGACCAGGCAGGTTAAAAAAACATCATCATACCAGGCCCTGTCAATCAGAGTGAAGAGGATGTGGCAGTTGCAGAGAGCAGAGCCTCTGTGTAATGGTAACGCCCCCGTTGCTCCTAGAGGCTCATTTGCATATATTAAAACATCATATTTCTCAGTTATGCGGGCACTTATGAACATGGGACCAACACAGATGTCTTCAGGTGCCAAGTGCACATGGAACAGGTCAGCCAGTGTCATAGGTACAAAACTGCTGACAGATGCCCTTTAGGGGTGTAGTCTGTTATTGGAGCTCAACTGGCAGTTAAATGACGGTATCTAGATATGTTGTTAGGACAAGGGTCTGGCAGTGGAAGGATAACCAGAATTGTAAATGCAGCTTTAACTGTGACTGGAGCAGAAAACATGATGGTCAAGATTTTTGTGCACATATAAACTGCAGCATGACAAATATTGATGGCTGCTGCACAGCAGGCGGCTTTACGGCTGTTGTGGGACTACAAGTCCCAGCATTCGATGAAAACTGAAGACTGACCCCTCAGTCTGGTGATGAGATCAATCTGACATGAAAGGGGTTGTCAGCTGTTTGCTAGAAGCTGATGTCACCTGCGGAGGGACCTGGCGGCAATTTTCTTGCAGCGCCACCGCAGGCAAAACCATGCATTGCACAGTTCTCATTGAAATCAGTGGGGTGTCCATTGTCAGGTCCTTGTAGCCAGAATGACTCAGATTTGCAGTCCTATGTAAAAGCAGAATCAGCTTATCGACATGAGCTAAATGACAATCTCTGCACCGCTACATCTGAGGCGCCCGCCGCCGCTGTATACAATGTAACACACTAAAAGGATGGCCTCGTGTTTAACATGGATTTATTTTGCCCGGCCTTGTTTCATTTCCGTGGCGGCAGAATCCTCGCCATCTCAGAGCTGTAAAGTTGATGTATGGAGGCGCGGTAAAACTTTGCTGTAACAAGATCCTCTCCTCTCCGCACATTAAATAGCGGCATCTCCGGGGCAGTAAAGATGTCAGTGGGCAGTAATTTAAAAAGCCTTTACGTAGATTGTTATTATTTGTGGAAGCCGCGATGCAAACACAGGCGGCACTAATCCGCATAAAACTATACATTATCTGCGGCTGAGTGATGCCCAAATAATGCGGGAGCGGGATTTACACCCGCTAAATGATGACAGCGGCGCAGGCCCAGGAGGAGGCGGCGGCGGCAGGAGAAAAGTCCTACGTACGATTCCGCTGAACACAGTCCAGGACAATATATCAAACCGGTTCACATTAAAGGGGCTGTGGTGCAGAAAAATACCCAATTAGATCATGGTGGCAGAGGTCTACAAAGTGCACCCCTCTCCCTGGAGGACCCGACACGTCCATGCTTTACACCTACAAACCATTCATTTTATTGGTCATCATGTAATACTTTATTTGTCCTGCGGTGGCGCTGCAGGGAACTTGAGCCAGATTGTTTTGTAGATCACACCTGATCGCTGAGGGTCTTAGCAGTGGGACACCCTACGATCATTTTATTTATATTTTATACGAATTATAACCCAGCTCCCTTGCAGAACTATGGGGGTCATTTATCAAACTGGTGTAAAGTAGGACTGGCTTAGTTGCCCATAGCAACCTCCTTTCATTTTTGACAGCTCCTTTGAAAAATGAAAGGTGGAATCTGATTGGTTGCTATGGGCAACTAAGCCAGTCCTGCTTTAAACCAGTTTGATAAATGACCCCATATGTGTCCCCCTGGTAGTGGACGATAAGCACCTTGTAGTCACCCCCTGCTTTATCTGGTCCCCTACTTCTTGCTGAGTTACCGAACTTATGTAAAAGAAAGTAAAGGGCAGATGGGAGTATGACTGCAGGATCAGACTACGTAGGGTTGGTTTGTAGTCTGTTGCCATGGAGATGCCTAGAACAGATTTTCATCCTCTGGTTTCAAAGCTGAAGAGCTTTTTTATCAGGGAGATTAAATTCTTTCTTGTCGCAGTACTGATTGCAGGACAGCCATTGATTGTAAGACGTTCCTACATAAGGCTGCAGAAACAAACAGAAAATACTAGACAGGGAGGAGGAGAGGAGGGGGATGCAGCTGCAGCTTCTCAGGGTTTCAGTGAAAGAGCAGGAAGGGGAGCAGGGAATGACATTCATGGCCGAGGGTCCTTGCGCAAGAAGTCTGAATAAACCTCCATTTTATGGGACACATGCCGTACATGCCCCATTTACATGCTGTACACATTCGACACATGCCCTATTCACATGCTGGACACATGTCCCATTTATATCTTGGCACATACCCCATTCACATACTGGACACATGCCACACATTGCCCTATTAACATACCGGATGCATATCATACATTCTTCTCTCACATATTAGGGCTTGTTCACATCACGGCATGCCGCCTACTACATTGCGTGGACTCCTGACGTAAACCTCTGATGTGAGGCTATAACATATCCTACGGTATAGACACACAGCCCCTTCCCCCTCTTACTGCAGTAGATGGCAGTTCTGGGCACTGCCAGGGATGTCCCCTCCGGGCACACTGCTGCCTATGTAGTAATAGGTAGTGTCTCTCTTCTCCCAACACTGGAACTGCTGCCTCTTCCGACCTAGGGAGAGGATTGCAAAATGGTCCAGTGTCTTCACTCTTTAGACATGCTGGGAGTTGTAGTTTGACATCAGCACGGATAGGATCAGTGATGTACACTGGGACAGTAACGCTTCCGCATAGTGTTGAGTGAAGTGAAGCATTCGAAGAGGAATTCGCAACAAATCCGAATTTCCTCACACTTCATGGTAACGAATCAGGTTTTCTTAAAATGGCAGGTACACAAGTTACAAAGGTAAACTAAGAGTAGAGGAGAAAAGCCTGGGAACGCAAGATCCAGACAATCCGCAATCCCCTGTGATGTCACAGCCCTATAAAACCCTCATCCTGCGCAGTCTCTGCCATTGTCCTATGAGCTGAGTGTAGGGAGAGACATGGCAAGAGCTCATTCGCTAGGGTCATTGTTGCTGAAAATGATTAATAGGAGGATAGTGGAGAGGGAGGGTGCAGGGAGAGTGTAGGGAGACAGCAGGGAGACTGTAGGGAGTTATTCTGCGTCAGTTTTATTTATTTATTCCTACATTTATTTATTTCTATATCAGCTGTAAACTAAGATACGTGATTCAATACCAATAACATGGAAACCTTTATTTTTCCAATGCCAGCCTGCTAGCGTCTACCATCCAGTCTGCACTCCTTAGGGGGGCCAGGCCTTAATGATGACCATCCTCATCTTTTGCTGGCTTTACTCCTTTCAAATCATCCTTCAAAGTCTCCATGTCCAAGAAAAGTCAGCAAGATGCAGAGAGAGGAGGAGCTGGATGTTCCTAATGACATAATCTCATTGATATTAAATGATGTGGAAAAGGAAGAAAAGCAGATGGTAGAAGAAGGGCTCCCACGTGTAGGGCAGGAGAGCACTGGGGTTGGAGAAGTGGGTACAGCCCCTGTTTAAAGGTGTCACGTGGCCATTAACGATGAACAAGGACTATACAATGCGGTCTTCGTTATTACATGAAAGGGAGCTGAGGGCTAATTGGTCGTACGGGTCTTCAGCGCAGCATGGCCTCAACTCACCCACAGCACGGCCGCTCTGTGTGGCTGTAGCTTAAGGCAGAGTGACCTGGGCATACCTGATTTATAGCGATTTGCAATGAATTAATTTGTAACTAATGGAAGGTGAGGCTTTTACTTCCACATATAAAAGCCTGACATCAGTAATGGAGAAATCCAGAATACCCGCACCCAGTGCTTCACAGCCCGGAGGATAAATCTGCATCGCTTTCTATACAGCAGTTCTTAAGAGGCAGATGCTGAATGTGCGGCACTATAAATTTACAGCATTCATCCCACCTGAAGCCATTATGGCGGCATCTTAAGAGCTACTCTTTGCTCATTGTTGCCGGCATGGAATCAAGGTAACGAGAGAATTACAAATGCTCCCTATGAAATGATGTGGGGCTCATCATAGACACTTTGCCTAATGAAAATGGCCCTGGAGCTTTCCTCTGAAAGCCTCGCACCCACCGCCATCGCGTGCGGTGAGGTCTCTGATGATATGTCACAGAATAATTGCATGACTCAGATACGGCAAGTAAAAATCGCTGGGATGATATCAATGGGCGCAGGTGCACCATCTATATTTACCTCCGGAGCATTGTGCACTGAACAAAGATGGGGTGTTCAGCCGTTAACCCGTTCCGCTCCTGCTGCACCGGCACATGTGTGGTGCAAAGAAATGCTGTTCGTAACCTGTGGATTAGGCACCTTCCCTCTCTCCATGATTGATCAGTGGGTGGGTTCTTCGTAGTGTGACATCAGAGCTGTACTTTTTTACTCTGAGCCAATGACATGCCTCCCCTGCTTCTGAATCCCCTCCCCTCTTCCCCTCAGGGGTGGACCTGTGCAGCTGGATACGCCTTTTATGCCATTGTAGGGTTTGGGACAGGAGACAGATGTTGTGTGCTTGTAAATTCGAGTTATTGGCATGTAGTGGGTGGAGAAGCTAAACGTGTCCATAGATCTCTTGCATCTTTTTGTCCTCCATCTTGCCAGACCCATCTTGCCGCCTCTGAAAAAAAAAGAAAAGAATTATACAGTTAGATTTCAGGATCCTTTTGTTTTCAGAGATATAAATCGCTGCCAGAGGTGTCTGGCATTGGCTCTCTCCCTTCTTTTCATTCAGCACATTTATGCTCGGACGAACTGAGCATGCATGTGTACGGATGGGGTTGGGAGAGATCTAGGGAAAGAGAATTAATACAGACAGGAACAACCAAAGTAGCTCTGGAGTTTAAGAACTCTGCAAACAGTATCTATATCTCAGCTTCCTCAGGTCCCACACACCTTCAGCTCCTCCCGAATGACCCATACACATAGATGCTTGGCTTGTCTGAGAGGAGAGAGCTGCTGACAGACACCTCTGTCAGCAGCTTGTCTCCTGCCGTTATCTGTCGGGGAAGAGTCGGGAGGCCCCCATACACATCAGATAGTCAGCTGTTTTGTGTATGGGGGGGCCTTGGGGAAGTGAGTTTCCACCTTTTAACTGAATCCTTTTCAGTTGTTTCTTATAAAGCTGGTTGACAAGCAATATGGCCACCACAACCGATTCCACGAAGGTCATAACCCAGTTTTCCTACAGTTCTGAATGGACAATCTGTCGAGCTGAGCAGTAACGTAGAGAGGGGTTGCTGTATGGTAGGAAGATTGGACATTCAGAAACCTTTAAAACTGGGCGACTACCCTGGTTGGATCTGCGGCAGCCATTTTGAACCTGTTGGAAGAAAAGTTGAGGCTGGTGAAGTACGTAGAGTGATGTCCCCATCTGACCTCGATCCTGTATTGTTGGCTTCATTAGATGCAGCATGATTTAGGACTAATAACAGCTCTCCGACCTCTTTAGAGATGATTCGTTGTAATTAGTCATCGTCTAGAAGGCCGGTTGAGGGTTGCGAGGCATCTGACTCAGGTTTCTGGAGATTTTCTGCAAGAGAAGTGATTGCTAATGAAGTCTGAGCAATTAAAGAGCATCCTACTCACTCCCCCCCCCAATAAATCCAAATACCTGGGAGTAAACTGGGACCCTGAATGGCATGTACTGTAGTTATTCCCTTTTCTGCAGGGCTCTGGTCACATCTGTGTTATGGAAGTCATATCTACATGTATGTGCCAGATCCATCATCTGGTAGATGTCTCCCAATTGACATATATGCCATCCATGTAGGTTCTATCAAGGTCTGCGCCATTCAGTAACAGAAACCTTGGCAGAACCACAAAATTGAGTATCAAATATGCCATGAATGTAGGTAGGTGGGCTTCTCATGTGTGGGACCTCCACCGATTGGAGAATGATGGTCCCCAGTATGACCTCCACCAATCAAGGCATTCAGGCTGAGACTGAATGGAGAGTCAGCCTCTACCAACACATATGGCATATCCAGTATACTCTAGATGTCATCTACTGGAAGACCCATCCAGTGACAATGTCTTAATGACCAACATGAACCATGAATGCAGAAGAAGCAAAATGTCATCCGCATGGTAATAACTTTTGTCTTTTTTTAATTTCTCAGTGCAGTGCCTGGAGATGACGACCAAGAGGAAGATCATCGGGCGGCTTGTCCCGTGCAGATGTTTTCGAGGAGAAGAAGAGATAATATCGGTTCTGGATTATTCCCACTGCAGCCTACAGCAGGTGCCAAAGGAGGTGTTCAGCTTTGAAAGAACATTGGAGGAACTTTATCTGGATGCCAATCAAATTGAAGAGTTACCCAAGGTAACAATTACGTCCTTACTTCGAGACGTGTCTGTAGATCTGTAGAAAGGTGGGCAACATTTTGACCAACAAAGTTGAGCATCGATGAAAGTGGGCTTCCAATTGTAGACTTGAAATGAGCCAAACAAGGATTTCAGTCAACCAAGGTTTCAGATATAGCTTGAGATAGTTTACTGAAATTTTAGTAAATGAGTTTGTAAGGAGAAGACTTCAGGTTAAAATGTTCAACTTTTTCAAAAAGTTTCAAATTTGTTGATGAAATTTGATGAAAATGACGCAACTACAACCTTCTCAGCTGCTGTGTGGCCTGGAGGTTGTAGGGGCTCAGTCAGGAATGTACTTCCTTTTGGGGTGGGGGGACACTGGTGGCCCAATGTATTTTTGCCAGACAGAAATCCAAGGTTGATTGACCCTGCCACGATTTCTAATTTGCATTTCAGTGGAATCTACCTGTGGTTTAATCCCACCGAATTTGGGCTAATCCATGTGTGGCTACTTGTGGTTTCCTCTCAAAAACCGCACCACAAATGGATATGCTCATTCTTTTTTTACACTGTGCAAATTTCAAATCTGCTTGTCGAAAAATCCTTTACCATTAGAGACAATGGCAGGCTTACGTTAAGCAGTTTTTGACATAGATTTTGGTGTAAAAAATGAGCTGAACTCCTCGTCAAAAATCCGCTGTGTGAACACGCCCTAAGGAGGCCACACAGAATTGAGAACAGAATAGAGGATTCCGCTAATCAACCCCGAATTCCCGGCACAAATGTGACCTCGCCTCTAGCCAAATTCTCTCATGTTAATATCTAATACAGTGGTCCCTCAAGATACAGTATTAATTGGTTCCAGGATGACCATTGTATGTTGAAACAATTGTAGGTTGAGTAATCGGTTCCAAAGCCCCAAAATGTCATCCAAGATAAGAGAAAATGAAGATTTAAGAAAAATAAGCAGATAACTAAAGGTCCTTTTACACGGGCCGAAAAATCGTTCCTAGGAACGCTAGTGCCGATAATCGGCCCCTGTAAAAGTGGCCCTAATCAGCCGACGCACGAGCAAAACGCTCGTTCGTCGGCTGATTGGATCTTTTGGTTTCTACAAAAGATCCAATCTGTCGGGCGCACATCGGCCTGTGTAAACAGGCGATGTGCGCCTGACAGTATGGAGCTTCCCGGCTGCATGAGTGATACAGCGATCACTCGTGCGGCCCGGCGCTCGATTCATCGGGCCGTGTAAAGGCTCCCTGCCCGAGCGCCGATATCGCTGATCGGCGCTCGGGCAGGGAGACACATCGGCCCGTCTAAAAGGGCCTTAAGACAGATAAGACAAGTCCTTACATATAACAGTCAGGAATAGCTGATAACTAGTAACTAATACAGATATTTTACCAGAGAAGTGACCTTGATTGGTTGGATCTGAGTCTGAGACATTGTATGTTGAAACCATTGTAAGTTGAGTAATTGGTTCCAAAGTCCCAAAATGTCATCCAAGATAAGATAAAAAGAAGATTTAGGAAGAATAAGCAGATAACTAAGAGAGATCCTTACATATAACAGTCAGGAATATCTGTTGACTAATAACTAATCCAGCTGTTACCAGAGAAGTGACCTTGATTGGTTGGATCTGAGTCTGAGACATTGTATGTTGAGTCTGGTTTCAACTTACGACGGGTCAGAAAAGACCATTGTATGTTGGAAATATTGTATCCTGAGGCCATTGTATCATGAGGGATCACTGTAGTACATATTGGCACAGGAAGAGGCGGATACATTGGGGAGGCTTCCTGTTAGCGGAGCGAAGAGCAGTGCAGGTCTATGAAGCGTGCAATACTTTTTGGATTGCAAAGAAATGGCATTGGGGGCACTGTGCTGTCATTATTGTAAGGATGAAAGGTAGGACTACATGGGTGATACTGTACGGTGGGCACAAAGAAATAGAAAATTATGAAACAATGTTATTATGCTTCCTCTATTCCACTCTTATGTGGTGGCCTCCTGTGTACGTACCATTGACTGCTTTGGGCACTTACAGTTTGGATTAATTTAAAGTGTAATATACTTTAATTACTGAAATCGTACATTTCTATTAGAAAAATAGCTCTAAAGTGGCCCATTTTAAGCCTTAGCAACGCTCCTCTGTCTTCTGTTTACATAACACAGTCAGTGTTAGCAAGTCTCCACTGTTATGTAAACAGAAGACAGAGGAGCGTTGCTAAGGCTTAAAATGGGCCACTTTAGAGCTATTTTTCTAATAGAAATGTACGATTTCAGTAATTAAGTATACTACAAAAATGGTCAGTATCACTGCCCCTACACATTACACAAATTAAAAAAAGAATGACAGTTACACTTTAAAGGTGTCTTTGGCATCACTAGGTCTTGACTATAAGCTTTCGTTATTGAGACTACTGAATGGCAGATGGCCAGCCACCCAGGAGGAGACAGGTGAGGCATTTGCCCCAGACGGCAGGTTCCACCTGGGCGTTAACAAGTCATTCTTCCTTGGCCAGGGTGCACAAAAGCCGGTCTAGATCCATATCATAAACCTACTTTTAAAAAAGTCTTCAAGGAACCGTCTGTTCTAGAGACACATCATCTACAAGCTCCTGCGTGACCTCTTCATTCTCCTGACTTGACTCAATCATCAATGGCATTGGCAGCAACGTTGGGCTCGTGTCTGGTCATGAAGCAGATGGCTCACTCTATAGACCTCCCGAATCCTCCCCCAGTGTCCAGTTATCCCTCTACCCCCCTATGAAATGAAAAGCGTTGGCTTCCTTGTTGCCTTCGGGACATTAAACCTGTAAGCCGCAGCCTGTTCTGAATTCAAGTCACAGCTCAAAGGATAAAATAAAATCACTACAAGACGCGACACCAACCACCAAGGTGACTTTTATCTCTGCTTAGTAAAATACATCTCACACACTGCACAATCATCCCGTGACCGGGAAGGAAACCATACCCCACCGAAATAACCGGCTCGCCAACAGGTCTTCTTCTCCTCCACCAGTCATCAAGGCCGAAGCCGGCTTATAAAGCTGAAAAAAATCTTCTAATATCTGAACACGAATAAATACAAGACGGCGGCAAGATTTTGTAATTTTTTTAATACAAACATTTCATGACACCGCATACAAATCAGCGTTTCCTCCACGACCGGCGATGCTTATCTTCCATCCTGATTGTTTTGCTTCTTGATGTTTTATGAATTTTCATGAAGGTTCCTCTTCTTCCGAGTTGAGTGTTAAGCTTTGAAGATTTCTTTTTATTAATGTTCTTCTTCTGTCTGGCCATAACAAGGATGTAGCAAAAATTTCATTTTCCCAAATTTGATCATATTATAAAAAACAAGATTTCGGGACAATATTGAGGGATTTGCGCAGGATTTCTAAGGTAGTCATCAAGACGAAGCTAACAATCAACTTTTAAAAAAATATTTTGCTTTTCATGGTTTGTTTTTTTTTATGCTCAATTTAACGTCCTTCAGTTTAAGATTCAGCCACGTGATCAATGAGACGTTCCAATAGTT
Source organism: Rhinella marina (assembly GCA_900303285.1). Taxonomy (NCBI): domain Eukaryota; kingdom Metazoa; phylum Chordata; class Amphibia; order Anura; family Bufonidae; genus Rhinella; species Rhinella marina. The sequence continues at coordinate 267,849 of ONZH01002998.1, forward strand.
GGACACATATTATGGACTAGACTCTGCTGTACAGATGCAAGATTACGATGTGCAGTCCTTATTTTCAGCATTGCTCAGTGACTCCAGCTTAGGCTACTTTCACACTAGCGTTTTTAAATTCCGGTATTGAGTTCTGTCATAGGGGCTCAATACCGGAAAAAAACGCTTCAGTTTTGTCCCCATTCATTGTCAATGGGGACAAAACTGAACTGAAGACAACGGAATGCTCCTGAAAGCATTCCGTTCCGTCTTCAGACCGGAGAACAAACCGCAGCATGCTGCGGTTTGCTCTCCGGTCCAGGCATCCGCACCAAGACGGATCCGGAATGACCCCCAATGCAAGTCAATGGGGACGGATCCGTTTGGTGTGGACACACCAGTAATCCGGATCTGTCCTCCATTGATTTGCAATGGGGGGTCATTCCGGATCCGGTTACATACATACAAACAAACATACAGACATACATACAAACATACAGACATACATACATACACACATACATACTCACATACTCCAGGGACGCCGGCAGCATGTCTTCACGCGCCTCCTGCGCGCAGCTATGACGTTTCCCCACTGCGCCCAGCAGAGGGCGCTGTGGGGAATCGTCATCACTGCGAGCAGGAGGCGCGTGAAGACGTTCTGCCGGCGTCCCTGGAGTATGTGAGTATGTATGTGTGTATGTATGTATGTCTGTATGTGTGTATGTCTGTGTCTTGTTCCATGTTAACATGTGTGGGGCCGGAGCGCTGCTCCGGCTCCACACATGTATCAGCGTTAGCACGGATCCGTTGGCACCCTTTAGGTGCCGGATCCGTGCTAACGCTAGTGTGAAAGAGGCCTTAGGTGCATCGTCTGTTGGAGCCTGAAGTAGTCTTAAAAGGGTTTTCCAGGATTTTTGGACAGATGACCTATACTCAGGATAGGTAATCAGTATCTAATCGGTGGTGCTCCGACACCTGGGACCCCCGCTGATCAGCTGTCGTCACTGACCTAGGAAAAGCTGTGAGAAGGCCGCGGCGCTCACGGGAGTGCCTCTGCCTTCTCAAACAGCTGATCGGCGTGGGTCCCGGGTGTAGAACCTCCACCGATAAGATAGGGATGACCTATCCTGAGGATAGGTCATCAGTATAGTGCCCCAAGCATTAATAATGTGCCCCATAGTGGCCCCCAGCAGTTAAAATGTCCCCCCCATATAATGTCCCTCATAGTGGCGCCAACATTAATAATATCCCCCGTAGTGACCTCCAGCATTCATAATGCCCCCCATGGTGGCCCCAGCATTAATAATGTCCCTCATAGTGGCCCCCAGCAGTAATAAGATCCCCCATAGTGGCCCTCAGCATTAATAATGTCCCCCAGAGTGGCCTCAGCATTAATAATGTCCACCATAGTTTCCCCCAGCAGTAATAATGTCCCCCATAGTGTCCCCCAGCAGTAATAATGTCCCCCATAGTGGCCCCCAGCATTAATAATGCCCCCATAGTGGCCCCCAGCAGTAATAAGATCCCCCATAGTGGCCCTCAGCATTAATAATGTCCCCCAGAGTGGCCTCAGCATTAATAATGTCCCCCATAGTGGCCCCCAGCACTGATAATGTCCCCCATAGTGTCCCCCAGCAGTAATAATGTCCCCCATAGCGACCCCCAGCACTGATAATGTCCCCCATAGTGGCCCCCCAGCAGTAATAATGTCCCCCATAGTGGCCCCCAGCAGTCATAATGTACCCTATAGTGGCCCCCAGCAGTCATAATGTCCCCTGTAGTGGCCCCCAGCAGTCATAATGTCCCCTGTAGTGGCCCCCAGCAGTAATAATGGCCCCTAGCATTAATAATTAGCAAGATTTTTTTTTAAGCAGAAAAAACAAAAAATGACCTCATCCACTTGCATGCACAGGGACAGTCGTTCTTCACTTGATGCAGAAGGACCTGCACTCCCAGTGTGATGACGTCACCATGTACTCCCAGCAATTATTCGCAGGTCCTTCAGCATCAAGAGAGGAGCAACTATTCCTGTGCATGTAAGTTGATGAGGTGAGTTATTTTTTTTACCGAGGCCATGTGACCCTGGTACGTGACCTCACTGACCTAGGTACCGCTCAGTCCCATTGAAGAGAATGGGGCTGAGCTGCAACACCAAGCACAGGCCACTATACAATGGACTGCGCTGTGCTTAGATAACTGCGAGGAGCCAAGATATCTGGCCATGTCCATCAAAGTGGAGGGGAGAGTTTCTTAAGCAGCAGGACCGGCTGATTTTTTAACGAATTTGATTTGTACGAATCGATTTGCTCATCATTAATATAGAACTTTTCATTTTACTACAATCAAATCATATTTACATTAACCCTTTAAGTGTCAGAGCGTCCCCTGTTGGGTTGACATGCAGGACATGTAGGAATCGGTGATGCCTGACACGTTTCCTGCAGGCGGTCATTGGTGCGTGTCTGACACAATCACAGGGATTTCACGCCTGCTCCCTCCTATCCAATAAATATTGATCCGGTTTATTGCCTAATAAACTGCCCTGATTACTTACAATAAGACTTTCACAGCACCTGAAAAAATAATTTAGCAAAGAATTTGCCGGTAATTGTGATGGCTCTCGATCTTTAATGATTCATCACTGGTTTAAAGAGCTACAAAAACCGTAACATGAATCATCTCCAATAGTCGGACAGACCAGGGACTTTATTAAAGGGAAAGTATCATCAGAAAATCAGCTTTTATTGAAGTCAGATTTTTATTATATTCTTTTTGTTTTTGCTGTTTTTTGTTATGCGACTATAAAAATAAAAGCGCTTCACTGAAGCACACACAGTCGGCATCTCACTTTTCATCTTTGCTGTGTAGACTGGGATATATAAGGAGGGTGGTCATCAGAGTCATCTCATCATTAGAGGTCAGGGTCATCAGAGTCATCTCATTATCACTAGAAGGAAGGATCAGCAAAGTCATTTCATTATCTTTAAAGTCAGGTTCACCAGAGTCATCTCATTATCATTAAAGGCAGGGTCAGCAGAGTCATTTCATTATTATTAAAGGGCAGGGTCAGCAGAGTTATCTCATTGTGATTAGAGGTCAGGATATGCAGAGTTATCTCATCATTAAAGGGCAGGATCAGCAGAGTCATCTCATTATCACTAGAAGGAAGGATCAGCAGATTCATCTCATTATCATTAAAGGCAGGGTCTGCAGAGTCATCGCATTATCATTAGGGGGAAGGATCAGCAGAGTCATCTCATTATCATTAGAAGGAAGGATCAGTAGGGTCATCTCATTATCATTAAAGGCAGGGTCTGCAGAGTCATCTCATTATCATTAGGGGGAAAGATCAGCAGAGTCATCTCATTATCATTAAAGGACAGGATCAATAGAGTCATCTCATTATCATTAGAAGGAAGGATCAGCAGATTCATCTCATTATCATTAAAGGACAGGATCAATAGAGTCATTTCATTACTATAAAAGGACAGCAAAGTCAGCTCATTGTTATTTGAGGTCAGGATCAGCAGAGTTATCTCATCATTAGAGGTCAGGGTCAGCAGAGTCATCTCATCATTAGAGGTCAGGGTCAGCAGAGTCATCTCATCATTAGAGGTTAGGATCAGCAGAGTCATCTCGTTGTTATTAGAGGTCAGGATCAGCAGAGTCATCTCGTTGTTATTAGAGGTCAGGGTCAGCAGAGTCATCTTGTTATCATTAGAGGCTGGTGGATTTAGTGAAAGCTCTACAGTACTGCTGAAGGCCTGGATAAGCCAGGACAGCAATACTATACACTGTACAGATGAACAGGGCTCCATACACGGCTCTGTATGCACTTTCTATCCCTCTTTGTTTTCTGGGAAAAGGCTGTATCTCTTCATGGAGACTGTAATAATCTATGGACAGGAATACTCCAAAATGGAGTATTTCCATCTTGGAACATAATGAGATATTGGCAGGCTATGACATCACTTTAAGATCAGTAGGGTGTGGTCAGACCTCTAGGACCTCCACTGATCCTCAGAATGAAAGGACCATAGCACAAGTTTAGCAGTGTTTCCCCTGTACTGCAGTGCCGGGCCACCCCTGCGCAGAGAGTTGCAGTATGGCCCCACTATGCCATCACTTCACAATATGGGATAGCCCTTTCAGGTTCTGTGCAGACTGCCATAAAGCACCCACAGCCTGCTGTACCTGCTGCACAAAATAGGAAGGGACTCTTTGTCTCCAATATGGCCGCCCCCAGGAAACTAAAAAAAAAATAAAAAATAAATCGCTACAGAGTTTAAAAATTGATAAAAAACAATATTTTGCTGTGTCCACTGCATGAAACTAAAATGTAATGCTTGAAGCTTTCCCTTTAAATTCTCCCCCTCTAAATGCTGCCTCCCCTGGTGCTCGGTTCTGCTCCGCAGAGCGCGTGGTTCGGTGGGAGACATGAGCCTCGCCGCACTTCATTTCTGCAGGTCTGAGTCTATATCGATCTGCGTATCACACCACGCCGTGACATTTTTTCAGCTTTAGAGGATAATGGCTGTGACAATGACTGTGACGTGTGCCCGGCCGCCCGCTCTCTGGTCACAGCGAGGATAGATTAACATTTAATCAGATTGAATTGTCCGATTGTCTCGTTGCCCGTTCCTTACAAACCTCTAAAAATATCCTCATTAATATTCTTGAGATGCAGCGCTGCTTATTCATCTCACCATTTATGAACTGCAGCACAGCCTTATCTATAGCCATGCTCATCCTGGTTCACGATCGGAATGCCGTAGATGCAGTGAACACTGACACTGAGTTTGAGCTTTTTGTATGTTTCTTAAATACAACCTTAAAGGGGTTTTCCGGGATTTTATTATTGATCATCTATCCTCAGGATAGGTTGTCAGTATCTGATCGGTGGGGGTCCGACACCCGGGACCCCCGCTGATTAGCTGTTTGAGAAGGCACCGGCGCTCCTGTGAGCACCGTGGCTTTCTCTTAGCTTTTCCTAGGCCAGTGATGTCACGTTCATCGGTCACGTGGCCTAGGAGCGGCTCAGCCCCATTCAAGAGAATGGACGTGAGCGCAATACCAAGCATGACCACTATACAATGTACAGCTCTCTTCTTGGTGAGCTGAGAGAAGGCCTTGGCGCTCACAGGAGTGCCGGTGCCTTCTCAAACAGCTGATCAGCGGGGGTCCTGGGTGTCGGACCCCCACTGATCAGATACTGATGACCTATCCTGAGGACAGGACATCAATAGTAAAATCCTGGAAAACCCCTTTAATAAATATTCTATAGATCACTGCAGTATGCCAGCGAGCCTCTAATTTGCACATAGAGGCACAGAGCTGCAGAGGGCAGGGCATGCTGGGAGTTGTAGTTGCACCTCAGCGGGAAAGCCACAAGTTGGAGACCAGATCCCTAGAATGATGGTAAGATGGTAGTGTCACCCGTGATGCTAGGGAGGCTCATCCCTGTCGTGGCCTGCTAATGGCTGCTCCCTCTGTCGCCAGATGCTTTGATCCACGTGATGGGGAGATGCAGCGGCGGCCGTGCACGGAGCAGGAGTGACATGGGTGCCGAGGAGCGAGGTAAGTATAATCTATATGAGGGGCCCGGCTCATCTTAGGCTTCTTTCACACTTGTGGTAGCCTTTTCCAGCAGGCTGTTCCGGCAGGGGAACAGCCTGCCGGATCCATGCTACCGCTAGTCCACCGTGCCGCCAGAAGTCCGCTCCAGCCCCATTCACTATAATGAGGGAGGAACAGAGGTCCGGCCGCAGCAGGGCAAACAGGCAGCTGGAATAAAACTGCAGCATGTGTGAAAGTAGCCTTACTTGGGTCGCAGTGAATATCACTGCATCTTTATGAAGGGAACTTTTACAGAATAGATTCCTCCAACGCGTTGCGGCCCGCGGCTCCAGCGCAGGATGTAGTGCAGCAAGCAGCGGGACCCGGTACGGCTACAAAGCAGAACAGTCAGCGCTTTTCTAAAGGGAAACAAAAGATAATCTTGAGGTTTCTTTGAAATGTGAGGCAGACTCCTGACTGGGGCGCGATTATGTACCGCACGTGGGGCGATACGGGATATACAGATGCCGTAGGCTGAAGTGTGACGTCATTAGGCGTACAGAACAGATCGCTGTGGATAAGGCTCCTTTCTTCTGTGGTTATTACCTTTCATTACATTGTAGCTTTAGATCAGAAGTAGATGCAGTGTCACTCAACTGTACAATTATGTTAAACTGAAACTCCTGGCACATTTTCCTAATTAGCACAATAGACCTTTTGTGGTGACATAAAGGACTCTCTAAGACCAATAACCCCTTTTAATATGGCCTCAGTGGTGACATGTGCAGACACGGCATGTGACCGTTACTGAGGCCATTGATTGGCTGGCAGTGGTGAAGGGTTAACTGTTTTTTAGCTGTGTGAATCATTCTCTTTACTTTCACTTTGTCCCTGTCATCTAATAAACCTTATCTCTAAATTACTAAAAGGTCACAAACAGTTATTTAAGACACATTCTTATCTGTAAGATAGGAATTAAGCAATAATAATTTTTCAGAAGGTTCAGAGTGCAGAGATGAGGAGCCGTCAGCTGAGCTGCCTGACGGAACTGAGTGAAAATTTAGAGCCTGCTACTAGAGAAACTCAAGGCTGCACAGAGACAGTGGTTCAACATTTTAATAAAGACCAAGTAAAAAATTATTTTTAGCTCAAAATGAGTAGAAGGCAATTATTTAAAAAAATTGCCTCCCCCCCCAAAGGTGTACATAGCCTTTATACCAACTACTGCTGTATGTTACTGGCCTGTGCAGCAGCAGTTGCCAAAACGACGCCCCCCTTTCTCTGACATCACTTCCTGCTCTGCAGCTATTGGCTAAAACTGCACCTTACCGACTTCCTGCTTTGTTCACCCCATGGAATTTACACATAATATTGGTAATACTGCCCTGCGTCTGTCAGGACATGTTGGAATTTGTAGTTACTATGTGAAATACGGAATTTTACCTTATGTCTGACCCCATGCTGTGCTCCCATGCACTGACTTTGCACATGTTTTCTTGACAGCAATTGTTCAGTTGTCAGGCTCTCCGGAAGCTTAGCATGCCTGACAACGATCTCTCAAATCTGCCAGCAACCATCGCCAGCTTAGTGAATCTGAAAGAGTTGGATATCAGTAAGAATGGTACGTTCCTCCTTGTCATCTATTTGACTGTCTGTCATTGTGTGTCGTGTCAATGTATCATATCAGCTTGTGAAATATTACAGGATAACCTTCATCTGTCTACTTATTCCAGACATCCTGAAATCCTCTATGAGCAGCCAACAAATACTGACAATGAAAGAGATGGATGAGATCAGAAAACAAAATATATAAATATATAGATATATTATTTTTTTACCTAAACAGCGCCACCTATGTCCATAGGCTGGTACTGCAGCATAAGCGAATAGCTGCAGTACCAGACACAGCCATGGAGAAGGGTGGCACTGTTTCTTTAAGAATAAATGCAGACTTTTTTGTAGCAAATAGGGTTAATTCTTTTAAAGATACAGAACGGAGATATTTATCAGGTTCTCATCTTCAGAATTCTGGCCTCAAAAAGTTGCAAAATAGAGCTTTGGGACTTTTTGGGCTTATTTCGGTAAAACAAATATGAGACATTTTAGATTTTTACACCCCTCACATCAGTTTTTAAAAGTGTGTGGGAAAGAGGACATGATTAGCCTGTCCAGCAGGGTATTTTGCTGTGTGAATACAGTATAACAAGCCTTGCACATGTGTGAGCAGCAAATTAACAGAAGAGGCTTGTGGTCTCCACAAGTCATGATTGTTTCCATTCAGCAAGCAGAGTTCTTACATAATATGTTATGTTATATATTTAATATGTACTACATGCCATACTGCCATATATTATTCACATATTTTCCATATATAGTCCACATAATACCACATAATAGTGTAATAATACTGACATATACAGTGCTCATAATATCACCATATGTGACAGAATTATACTTCCATATACTATTCACATTATACTTCCATATACAGTCCACATAATACCACTATATAGTTCCAGAATAATACTACCATATACAGTGCTCATAATATCACCATATGTGCCAGAATTATACTGCCATACACTATTCACATAATACTTCCATACACAGTCCACATAATACCACCATATATATTGTCAGAATAATGCTGCACATACAGTCCACATAACACCACTATATAGTGTCAGGATAATACTGCCATATACTATTCACATAAAACTTCCATATACAGTCCACATAATATCATCATATAGTGCCATGATACTACCTTATACAGTCTACCTACTGCTACTATATAGTGTCAGAGTAAGGCTGCCATATACAGTCCTCATACCACCATATAATGTCAGAATAATACTGTCACATAGAGTCCGCATAATGCCACTATATAGTGTCACAATAATGCTGCCATATACAGTCCGCATAATACCACCATATGTGCCAAAATAATACTGCCGTATACTATTCACATAATACTTCCATATGCAGTCCACATAATATCACTATATAGTGCCAGGATATTACTGCCATATACAGTGCTTATAATACCACCGTATAGTGTCAAAATAATGCATATACAGTCCACATTATACCACTATATAGTGTCAGAATAATACTACCATGTACAGTGTTCACAATACCATCATATTATATGTGCCAAACTAATACTGCCGTATACTATTCACATAATACTTCCATATACAGTTCACAGGATACCACCATAAAGTGCCAGGATAACACTGCCATATACAGTGTTCACAATACCATCATATGGTGCCAGGATAATACTGCCATTTACCATTCACATAATGCTTCCCTATACAGTCTACACAATACCACCATATAATGCACACATAATGTTTAGTATCTGCATAGAACTCCTTTAAAGGGGTCCTCTGGGATTTTTATATTGATGACCTGTCTGACTCCCGACACCCTGGCTGATCAGCCGTTTGAGGAAGCCACGGCCTCCTCACAGCTCACCATCCATTGGATAGCGGCTGTGCTTGGTATTGCAGCTCAGGACTATTCACTTCACCTAGGCCAGAGATGACGGATGAATGTGACGTCACTGGTCTAGGAAGAGGCCTAAGCGCTGCGGCATCTTCATACAGCTGATCGGCGGGGGGGGGGTTGGACCCCCACCAATCTCATATTGATGACCTTTCCTGTGAATAGGCCATCAATATCAAAAACAGGCCACATAATACTACAATTTGTTACCCCCATACCCCGCTATATAATGCTGTGTGGGTTCAGGAACAAGGGGCCCTGGACAACTGCCCAGTTTGCCCCAACCCTGTGTATATCGAAGGGCTTCTCATCTACTACAGCCCATGCATCATTGCCTTGAATCATCAGTTGACACAATGTTGCACTTTATCCCCGATACAAAGTAAATCTTGGTCGTATCCTTGGAGACAACGATTCACTGAGACAACACATGTAACGTACGAGTTCAGGGCAGGAAATAGAATAGTTTAGTGCTAATAGCTGAGATAATTAATAGCCCCCTTTTAATTAGAGGCTGATCTAATCTCGGCTTTGATTGAGCAGCCAGCGTCCTCTGCACAAAGCGAAGATGTTGATTTTAGCGCTGGATCCGGATAGCAACATCAGCGGAGATTAAAGGCGAGCGGCGGCATCTCCTGCTCCGCCTCAGCTGTGTCATAGAAATGGATTCATCCGTGCTTTCCTTCTTCTTCATACCCGGCTATGAGTCGGCACGCGGCTCTAAATTTTAATGCGGATATTTTTAGGCAACAATCAATCCTAACGAAATACATGTGAAGTCAAAGGGGATTATTCAGGCCACCGCAGTTCACTGTAATTGCAGCCTGCTAAGGAATTGCAAATGGAAATGATACAAGCAGGAGCTTGACTGAGACTGGTTATGTCTGGTTTAAAGGGGCGGTAAGCCTAGAGATGGCCACCGAGCATATATCCGGCTGAGGGTTATCAGTGTGTGTAGATACGCAGCTGGAGTACACCCAAGGGGATAAAAACGAGAGAGGATCCCACCAAAATCTACATTGGGCTTCATCTCAACATCCCAATATCATGACTTTCCAGTCTGTATTAGTCCCAACCAACCAGTTTTACACAAGGTTGTCCTGCAAAATGGATTACAAGTGGCCAGGGTTTATGCAAATATGCACATGAATGAGCATTTCTGAGAATTTTTTTTTTTACATCCCCAGGTGTGGGGCTTAAAAAGGAGAGGCATTGGGAGGTATGATTTTGTTATGACTAGACGTATAAAATGCTGCCACCTTTAGGGGGCGCTTACTACATAGTGGTTTATTACGAGGCTTGATTGATAACAGTATGACGTAAGCTCCTAAGTATCATCTAGGGGTGGCTCCAGGTAACGCACGTGTTATGTTTTAAATTTTTGCCCATGCAAGAGATTTGGAGCTCTGCATCAGAAAAAATTAGCTCCGATGGCTATAAAGATATATTAAGAAATCAAACAGTTTAGTTTAGTTAGTAGTTGTTTAAAGGAAGCATTTACTGTACACATAGGAATGGATTATAGTGTCAGTTACTCTCAGCAGCATCTGCAATATTCACACTTCAGCCACACAACTTTGACCCTGTTATTTATTTATTTTCTTATTTATTTATTGCACTTATTACTATATTCCGCAGCGCTTTACAGACATTGTAACTGTTCCCAATGGGGCTCACAATCTAAGTTCCCTATTAGGCTACTTTCACATTAGCGTTTTTTAATTCCGGTATTGAGTTCCGCATTCATTGTCAATGGGGAAAAACTGAACTGAAGACAACGGAATGCTCCTAAATGCATTCCAGTCCAGGCATCGCACCAAGACGGATCCGTCATGACCCCCAATGAAAGTCAATGAGGACGGATCCGTTTGGTGTGACACAATGGTGAACGGATCCGTCCTCTACTGACTTTCAATGGAGTTCATGACGGATCTGTCACCTGCACACATACATACATACATACACATACAGACATACACATAACAATACACAGACATATACACATACAAATACACATACATACTTACATGCTCCCAGCAGGTCTCCACAGAGCAGGAGGAGCAGGACGGCGCACACATAGGAGGGCGCTGTGGGGAATCGTCCTATGTGCGCGCCGTCCTCCTCATGTACTGTGCTGCACGGAGCTGCCGGGAGCATGTAAGTATGTATGTGTCTGTGTATGTACTGTGTGACATGTGTGGGGCCGGAGCGCGGTTTCCGCCCCACACATGTACCTGCGGCAGCACGGATCCGGCGGCACCCTTCACCTGCCGGATCCGTGCTGCTGTTAGTGTGAAAGAGGCCTTAGTCTGTCTTTGGAGAGTGGGAGGAAACCGGAGAAACCGGAGGAAATCCATGCAAACACGGGAAGAACATACAACTGATGTCCCCAGCTCTGCAAGGCACCAATGCCAACTACTGTGCCATCGAGCTGCCCATTTTACTTTGATATTACCCCAGTTGGGCCTCTCTGCCCATTCCTTAGGTCTCCCTTCCCACTCCTTGCCCACCACACCTATGTCTCCCTATCGTATAGGATCCTGATAGTTCCCAACAGTTATGTAAATATTGCAGATTATGTAGCAAACATATCAATTATTTAGTCTTTATCTGGTTGTGTCCATAAATATTTTATATACATGGAAATAAATCAGTGTCCTCCTGCCGCCTGGCTATACGTGAGCTCTCGTATGGAATTTTCACCTTATTAAAGGATCTTGTGTGAATGTAGTAATATATTCTAGCTGAAATCCCTAAACTGTAAAGCCCAAGGGGCTTTGGGTAGATTTATATATTTTTCTGTTCCTTCCTTTTTGAAATAACCTATTAGGGAATTCCAGGATAAGAGAGGGGGTAACCTAATTTGGCACTCCCTTATTTATTATCCAGAGCAGAAAGCAGCTTCAAAGAGCCCCTCTTTCTCTGGAGGACTCAGCACATCCACGCATTACATGGGAATGTGTAATACTTCATTTCTCCTGAGGTGATGCTGCAGGGAATGTGAATGGTTGCTGTCTTGGTCTTCCACAGGCGACCACTGGGGGAAAACCTGTGATCAGTGTATTATTGGCATGCTTTTAATGAAAAGTTAGGGTTAGTCCAGAATGGCTTTCTCCTTCTCCAACTGAAGGTATCACAGCTTCCATCTGGGTGCCCGAAGTCCTTTGGACCCTGGTCAGAGATTTCTTTTGAAGTTTCCTGTGCAAGTCCCAAAATTAATCTGACTACATCTTCCCTTTAAGGGCTCATGCACACGGTCGTTTCCGGCCCGCGGCCGTATTGCGGCCCGCATACTGCAGGTCCGCAATACATGGGCACCGGCCGTGTGCACAGACGGTGACATAGTAATAGTGTCACCCAGCTTTTCTAGAAGCACATATCACTAAACAGATGAACAGAGTTTTACGGTTACATTGAAATATATTTTGATCAATGTATGAAAAAAAAAATTATGAAATCTTTTAATACACTTTGTCTCAAATCAATACTGTTTCAAGATCTCTGTTTGCTGTCAGGGAATGTCCTACTATAGCTGGTAGTGTCCTATTACACCTGATACAATGTAGCAAACCCTGCACCTCTATAAAAGCTAGAAATAGGGTGGCTTTTTAACCGGTGGATGTAAAGCAGAATATTTCTATTCACTGAGAATAGATTAAGACGCCGATTTTAATCACCCTGCACTGGCAGTGGATACCCAAAAGTTTTGTAGAGATGTAGGCCTCTACATAACTTTGGCACGTGATGCCACCGGCCGTGCGATATGGTTTAAACTACGCTAGCTCTCTTGCTGGCATAGTTTAAGACCATTTTCCACACCATAAACTGGAGTGGAAAATGATGAATGAGACTGGTCAGTTTGCCCGCCCTCTTCCCCACCAATGCCACTCCCCCTTTCCCCGCCACCTTGGAAAAATGGTGTGAGTTGTAAAAAGTCTCAGGTTTTGCTGTAAAATACCTTTGCAGCAAAATCTGCAATGAAAGTACACAAAAAAGTGGCTTAACAACAATAATAAATGACACACTAATTACAGTATATTACAAAGTTGCAGGACTTGTTTTTATACAGAAATTAAGTTAAATCCATATTGGCCTTCATCGGACTGTGACAACAACCAAGTGAATGGCTTATCCATCCTGTGGTGGGGGAAGGTGGAATTTCATATTATCAAGTAATATCTTATTGGACAATGCTTGCATCTGGTTGATCTAATATCGTTATAACTTTCCTTTTTTTCTCTTCCAGGTATACAAGAATTTCCAGATAATATTAAATGCTGTAAATGTTTAACAATAGTAGAGGCGAGCGTGAATCCTATATCAAAGTAAGTCTCATGATGATGTCACAGTACAGAGATAATAAACATAGTGATGTCACCGTACAGAGATAATAAACACAGTGATGTCACAGTACAGGGATAATAAACACATTGATGTCACCGTACAGGGATAATAAACACAATGATGTCACAGTACAGGGATAATAAACACAGTGATGTCACAGTACACAGATAATAAACACAGTGATGTCACAGTACAGGGATAATAAACACAGTGATGTCACAGTACACAGATAATAAACACAGTGATGTCACAGTACAGGGATAATAAACACAGTGATGTCACAGTACAGGGATAATAAACACAGTGATGTCACCGTACAGGGATAATAAACACATTGATGTCACAGTACAGGGATAATAAACACTGTGATGTCACAGTACAGGGATAATAAACACATTGATGTCACAGTACAGGGATAATAAACACATTGATGTCACAGTACAGGGATAATAAACACTGTGATGTCACAGTACAGGGATAATAAACACAGTGATGTCACAGTACAGGGATAATAAACACTGTGATCTCACAGTACAGGGATAATAAACACAGTGATGTCACCGTACAGGGATAATAAACACAGTGATGTCACAGTACAGGGATAATAAACACAGTGATGTTACAGTACAGAGATAATAAACACAGTGATGTCACAGTACATAGATAATAAACACAGTGATGTTGCAGTACAGAGATAATAAACACAGTGATGTCACAGTACATAGATAATAAACACAGTGATGTTGCAGTACAGAGATAATAAACACAGTGATGTCACAGTACAGGAATAATAAACACAGTGATGTCACAGTACAGAGATAATAAACACAGTGATGTCACAGTACAGAGATAATAAACACAGTGATGTCACAGTACATAGATAATAAACACAGTGATGTTACAGTACAGAGATAATAAACACAGTGATGTCACAGTACAGGGATAATAAACACAGTGATGTCACAGTACAGGGATAATAAACACAGTGATGTCACAGTACAGGGATAATAAACACAGTGATGTCACAGTACAGGAATAATAAACACAGTGATGTCACAGTACAGAGATAATAAACACAGTGATGTCACAGTACAGAGATAATAAACACAGTGATGTCACAGTACATAGATAATAAACACAGTGATGTTACAGTACAGAGATAATAAAACACAGTGATGTCACAGTACAGGGATAATAACACAGTGATGTCACAGTACAGGGATAATAAACACAGTGATGTCACAGTACAGGGATAATAAACACAGTGATGTCACAGTACAGGTAATAACACAGTGATGTCACAGTAAGAGATAAAAACCACAGTGATGTCACAGTACAGAGATAATACACACAGTGATGTCACAGTACAGGAATAATAAACACAGTGATGTCACAGTACAGAGATAATACACACAGTGATGTCACAGTACAGAGATAATACACACAGTGATGTCACAGTACAGGATAATAAACACAGTGATGTCACAGTACAGAGATAATACACACAGTGATGTCACAGTACAGAGATAATACACACAGTGATGTCACAGTACAGGGATAATAAACACAGTGATGTGATCTGAGATGTGTATTTTGGTGAATACATGTCTTCTGACTGATGACCTTCATTTACTTCATCCTCTTCTCAGGCTACCGGATGGCTTTACGCAGCTTCTTAATTTAACTCAGCTGTACCTTAATGATGCCTTTCTTGAATATCTTCCAGCCAATTTTGGAAGGTGAGCTTGAATTCTAATGTCTGTGATGTCATGACAATGTAATACATTTTCTACGTTTATTTTTTTGTATCAATTATGATCAGTGTAAGTTACGTTCTCTATCTATCTGTCTGTCTCATATCTATCTATCAATCTATCTATCTATCTATCTATCTATCTATCTATCTATCTATCTATCTATCTCTCTATCCATCCTGTATTTTCTATCTATCTTTGCCCTCTGACCTATAAACATATCTGATACAATGTATGTAATGTTTGTATACATAGTTACACAGTAGAAGACTTTGTTTAATTCTTCACATTTTTATTGTATTTTTAAGCCTTGAGTCTCACTGTGATTTCTGCTCCGCAGGCTAAGCAAATTGCGGATATTGGAGTTAAGAGAAAATCATTTGAAAACATTACCAAAGTAAGTCAGTGTTAAAAGGCTTTCATCCTTTGTATTTTTATGTTTGTGCTCTTAGCAAGACCAATAACACAGTCCTTAATATACAAGTACAGCCGGGTGACAACCGACCTGCCCTCCATTACAGGCCCCAATCTGGTTGTCGCTCAGTTTTACAAAGGTCCTCAATGACATCAAACCTGCTAAAAGATTTATTTCCATCACAGAAAGTGATGCCATATCTCTAGAAAAGTCTCTGATTGGTTGTGGTCTGCACAAATCCTAAGAAGTTGGTGATTAAGCTTCACAGATTTCTCTGCACAGTGTCATTGACTCTAATGTGCTTGCATAGAACTCACTGATTCTATGATAGAAAGCAGTGGGTGTGCCTATGGTAAAAGACATACATTACAGGGACAGAAAGTAGCCTTGGTGACAACAGAGGATCACACAGTATGATAGAGATCTGCAGTTGTCACCCAGCCACGGGAGGACTATCGCTGTGCAACAACAACCCATTAATTTCGGCAGATAATATTAAAAGCCGATGGAAACTCCACAGGGTTCAGACAACATCAGTTCTAGTGCTAATTCACATATGCGTTTCAGTGGAGCATCCCTTTAAGGAGGACCTTGCTCACTTGCTTCGGTGACCTTGCTGGTGACCCCCTTATAAATCATCCTCTGTGACAGACAAGTTGTAGCTCAAGCAACTAATCAATTTCCCATTTCTGTTTGAGGATATTCTATTTACAGTGCGACCCACAGGAAGATTAATTAGATTAAGACGCTTCTCCGCCCGACGCGTCTTCTCCTGTTTTATTAGACTCATTTATCAGAGCGCAATAGGAAAGATTAGAAAGTTTCAAGGGGGCTCGTCCGGAATCAGAGAAAAAGGAGCAGCCTGAGCCTACGGAGAGACGGAACGTATTGATCTGCGCCGAATGCGGTTTTACTACAAACATCAGATCATTTATGGGGAACTACATTTTATTGTCATTATTCATAGCGGCTGAATTATAGATAAAGTTATTTTTCATGTCTAAATAGCAATGTATAGAAGTAACTCTATCCTTATACGTGGGGCGGTTTTATAGTAGTTATATTCTTGTACATAGGAGCAGTATTATAGTAGTTATATTCTTGTACATAGGAGCAGTATTATAGTAGTTATATTCTTGGACATAGGAGCAGTATTATAGGAGTTATATTCTTGGACATAGGAGCAGTATTATAGGAGTTATATTCTTGGACATAGGAGCAGTATTATAGTAGTTATATTCTTGGACATAGGAGCAGTATTATAGTAGTTATATTCTTGTACATAGGAGGCGGTATTATAGTAGTTATATTCTTGTACATAGGAGCAGTATTATATTAGTTATATTCTTGTACATAGGAGGCAGTATTATAGTAGTTATATTCTTGTACATAGGAGCAGTATTATAGTAGTTATATTCTTGTACATGGGAGCAGTATTATAGTAGTTATATTCTTGTACATAGGAGCAGTATTACAGTAGTTATATTCTTGTACATAGGAGCAGTATTATAGTAGTTATATTCTTGTACATGGGAGCAGTATTATAGTAGTTATATTCTTGGACATAGGAGCAGTATTATAGTAGTTATATTCTTGTACATAGGAGCAGTATTATAGTAGTTTTATTCTTGTACATAGGAGCAGTATTATAGTAGTTATATTCTTGTACATAGGAGAAGTATTATAGTAGTTATATTCTTGTACATAGGAGCAGTATTATAGTAGTTTATATTCTTGTACATAGGAGCAGTATTATAGTAATTATATTCTTGTACATAGGAGCAGTATTATAGTAGTTATATTCTTGTACATAGGAGCAGTATTATAGTAGTTATATTCTTGTACATAGGAGCAGTATTATAGTAGTTATATTCTTGTACATAGGAGCAGTATTATAGTAGTTATATTCTTGTACATAGGAGCAGTATTATAGTAGTTATATTCTTGTACATAGGAGGCAGTATTATAGTAGTTATATTCTTGTACATAGGAGGTAGTATTATAGCAGTTATATTCTTGTACATGGGAGCAGTATTATAGTAGTTATATTCTTGTACATAGGAGGTAGTATTATAGCAGTTATATTCTTAAACATAGGAGCAGTATTATAGTAGTTATATTCTTGTACATAGGAGGCAGTATTATAGTAGTTATATTCTTGTACATAGGAGCACTATTATAGTAGTTATAGTCTTGTACATAGGAGGCAGTATTATAGTAGTTATATTCTTGTACATAGGAGGTAGTATTATAGCAGTTATATTCTTGTACATAGGAGCAGTAGTATAGTAGTTATATTCTTGTACATAGGAGCAGTATTATAGTAGTTATATTCTTGTATATAGGAGCAGTATTATAGTAGTTATATTCTTGTACATAGGAGGTAGTATTATAGCAGTTATATTCTTGTATATAGGAGCAGTATTATAGTAGTTATATTCTTGTATATAGGAGCAGTATTATATTAGTTATATTCTTGTACATAGGAGCAGTATTATAGTAGTTATATTCTTGTACATAGGAGCAGTATTATAGTAGTTATATTCTTGTACATATGAGCAGTATTATAGTAGTTATATTCTTGTACATAGGAGCAGTATTATAGTAATTATATTCTTGTACATAGGAGCAGTATTATAGTAGTTATATTCTTGTACATAGGAGCAGTATTATAGTAGTTATATTCTTGGACATAGGAGCAGTATTATAGTAGTTATATTCTTGGACATAGGAGCAGTATTATAGTAGTTATATTCTTGTACATAGGTGACAGTATTATAGTTATATGCTTGTCACGCACCAATAAAAACCTTAAGTCTCTGTCTCTGTGATCCAGCGTTCTCCAGTCATCTGAGACCTTCAGTCACAGTGCAGTCATTGAGGCATAGACTTCTCCCTTGGAAACCTCAGCAGCTGTCTAGGTCTGAATGACAGATAATGTAGCTTCTGCTGAAGTATTTCTTCTGAACCTGAGGAGCCAAGTTTTTGAAATATAATAAAGTGTTTGACTCTTACAAGATCTTTTAAATTTTTATAACATTCATAAAACCCTAATTGGTGAACGATCCAAGGAGCTTTGTCAGTATTTTACCTCAGCACTAAAACGCCTTTATTTATCTTTATTGTCTCGCCTTTCAGTATCGACCCTTGTAAACTCAGCTTTTTCACTTTCTTTTACGGCCTCATCAAGTTCCCTCATCATGTTAATGTTCTATTAGATCTCTAGGTTGATTTTTAGCCGGTTGACAGGAGTATTTTACAGCAAGGAAATTAAACATATCATTTACTCTTCAATAAAGAACGTAGCAACAGCAAGAAAAAGCGCAAAATAAAAGCTGCGCGGGAAAGACTCAATGAAGTTCACGGATTAGAATCCTCGTAGCAGCCAATCAGAGTCCAGAAGTCCTGAATGCTGAGTTCTGATTGGCCATGGGCAATAGGAAGCTTTATTTGTTTATTCGTTTGATACATTGGGGAGATTTATTACAACTGTGAATCCGAAAAACTGGAGATGTTTTATGTAGCAACCAATCAGGGTCTAATCTGAGGAAAACTGCAGGCTCGGATTGGCCCACAGGGGTACAGGTGAATCCCCCGGTGGGCCCTGGGCCAAGGTGGGCCCCCAATCAACCACCCCCTGCCCAACTGACACATGGCACAGTACACTGACTGTACTACATACAGATAGTCAGCATATAGTACCTCCGCTAGAGAGTCCATATGTAGAACTGGGTAGATTATGTAACAAACCACCCAGTCTATTATAAATGCATCAGATGGCACAGAGGCAGGCCAGCCAGTATCGTCCTTCACCAGGGACTCGCCTTCTTGATGTCCCCCATCATCATTCATCTTGCGGCATCTTGCTGCTGCCTGCCTGAGTCTGTGTTCCTGGCTCAAAAAGCTATGAGAGCCCTAGTCCAAGGAAGGAACCCATCGGCAGAAAACGGACTGGGCCTCCAAGAAATGAACAGTTTGAAGGACCATCTTGGCAACAGGATACTACTGAAAAAACATATGTGTTGGTGCAATTTACAATGTGGGGAGGGTCAGGTAATACATGTAGCTGTACAGTGGGCCCCTAGAATGAATTTTACTGGTGGGCCCTAAGCACCCCAGTCCGATACTGGAAAACTGTAACCTGAGTGGCTAAAGTTGTTGTAAGATCTAGATATTATAATGGGGGTCCCTCATTTGGGGTCTTCCTGCATAATCTAGAGGGGAAAGCCATTAAAAGGGTTTTCCGGGATTTTATTAGCTTTCTCTCAGCTTTTCCTAGGACAGTGATGTCACATTCATCGGTCATGTGGCCTAGGAGCGGCTTAGCTGAGCGCGATACCAAGCACGGCCACTATACAATGTATGGCGCTGTGCTTGGTGAGCAGGGAGAAGGCAGTGGCGCTCACAGGAGCACCGGTGCCTTCTCAAACAGCTGATCAGCGGGGGTCCCATGTGTCGAGGACAGGGCATCAGTAGTAAAATCCTGGAAAACCCCTTTAACCACTTAACTGTTTTGCCTGAGTCCAGCTCCGGCAGTGTGAAAAGTAGCTACTAGGAGGGAGCAAGGCAGATTTAGATCTCCTGAATGGTAGCAGCTAGAAACATGCAACTTGTCTTGTTTGAAAGCTGACAGTCCAGGCTTTCATAAAAGTCTAAAGGAACAGAGGAGAAATCACTGTTAGAAATCAAGTTGGGAAAAACCGTGGTAAAACCTTTTTTTACTTTAACTTTCAGCTGTATTCACAGCATTCCGATTTCTGTGATTGATCAGTGATATCTTCCTCTGTCTTGGAACATATTGCTGTGGTATTGTCTGAAAGCTTGGAATGTCTGCTTTCAAACAAGACCAGTTTCATGTTTCTTGCTGCTACCCTTCAGGAGGTAGCAGCATCTAAAGCAGCCCTCTTCCCTCCAGTTAGATACTTTTCTGACTGCTGGAGCTGGACTCGGGCAAAACAGTTAGGGGGTTAAATGGGTTTTCTCTGACCTATCCTCAAGAGAAGTCATCAATATCAGGTTGGCTTGGGTCCCGGGTTCCGGAGGCCACCGTGAGCTTACTAAGAACAGCGCCATCCATTGGATAGTGGTTGTGCTTGATATTGAAGACTAGCTCCATGCACTTGAATGAACTATTGACTTGATCGGGACTGAGTCGCATCTAGGCCATG
Organism: Rhinella marina; assembly: GCA_900303285.1. Lineage (NCBI taxonomy): Eukaryota > Metazoa > Chordata > Amphibia > Anura > Bufonidae > Rhinella > Rhinella marina. The sequence goes on from ONZH01002998.1 coordinate 288,581, forward strand.
TGACCGAAAAACGTGATGTTACTGGCCTAGGCGCCCAGCTGATCAGCAGCGGCGGTGGGAGTCTGACCCCCACTGATCTGATACTGATGAGGATAGGCAATTAATATCAGAATCTCAGACAACCCCTTTAAGTAAGTCATTAGTAGGAATAGAAACATCCATGGAAGCTTCTGGGGCCCCAATGCAAAATCTGTAAACTTAGGGGCCCTCAATACTTTTAATTCAGGTGTCTGATTTTACAGTGAAATCACTGGGATCTGTCAATTCTCTGGGCCTGGGTGCAGGGGTGTACCTAGCCTTTCTGCTGCCTGAGGCGAAAACTGAAAGGTCGGCTGGACCCTTCTAGTAGGAATAATAGAGGAATGGCACAACATAGAGTCATAAGAAAAGACGGACCATCATTTTTATTTCAAGAGGAATGTCAGGAGAGGAGACAGGTCCTCTTTAGGAAAGGTAGTGCAGTTTAACCCTTCCCAGTATGACCACTCTAGAGCAGTATATAGAAAATGTACAGTGTGGAATGCTTCCATCTCAGGAATACAGGTGACAGAGACTCCCAGCCGTGATATTTGGATTGCTTTTGTCGACGTGACAGATCTAAAGATTTAAGATTCTGAGTGGAAAGTTTCCATGGCAACAGGTTTTACCGCAAAGTCGAATTATTTGCTGAAGACTGAGAATGACATTTTCCTGCACACAAGAATCGGAAAATGAATGTTTCTCTTGGATTTGTTTTTTTTACTAATTAAAACCTGATACTAAAACACAATGTGTGACAATTGCAGCGCAAACTGAGGCAGAATACTGACAGATCTGTTAAAAGTGTCCGACAGGGGAAAGAGAAAGGCGTGGCTTAATGGAGCAGGGGGTGTGGCTTTAGATTAACCCAAATTCTAGCCTACGGTTTTGCTACAAAGTAAGCCACTGAATAGGTGATAAGAACTTAGGGGGCATTTATTAAGATCAGCATTGTGTATGCCGGTCATGGGAAATATATATATTAAAACTGTACGCCTGTTGTCTGCAGTAGAAGAATCATCAGAATCACATTTTGTTGCAAGCGCCGTTTTATTCCAAAATTTTTATCACCCCCGCTGTTTTTGAAAAATGGGGGAAAGCAGACAAGGTTTAGTATGTTAATATTTATTATATGCAAATGAGCCTCTAGAGCAATGGGGGTGTTGCCATTACACCCATGACATATAAGGCAAAAAGTCATGAGCAAAAATCTGTCCCTATTTGGCTTCACTTTTATAAATATATTCTATAGAATATATTTAATAAATAAGAAAATGCCTACATTAATATTACCCATATATACAAATGCTATAATACTGCCCTATATGTACAAATGTTGTAAAACTATCCTATATGTACAAATACTATAATACTGTCCTGTATGTACAAATACTATAATACTGCCCTATAGGTACAAATGCTATAATACTGCCCTATATGTACAAATGTTATAAAACTATCCTATATGTACAAATACTATAATAATGTCTTATATGTACAAATGCTATAAAACGGCCCCATATGTACAAATACTATAATACTGTCTTATATGTACAAATGCTATAAAACTGCCCCATATGTACAAATACTATAATACTGTCTTATATGTACAAATGTTATAACACTGCCCCATATGTACAAATAGTATAATACTGCCCCATATGTACAAATGCTATAAAACTGCCCCATATGTACAAATATTATAAAACTGTCTTATATGTACAACTACTATAACATTACACATATGTTCAAATACTATAATAATGCCCTATATGAGCAAACGCTATAATACTGTCCTATATGTACAAATGCTATAATACTGCCCCATATGTACAAATGCTATAATACTGCCCCATATGTACAAATGCTATAATACTGCCCCATATGTACAAATGCTATAATACTGCCCCATATGTACACATGCTATAAAACTGCCCCATATGTACACATGCTATAATACTGCCCCATATGTACACATGCTATAATACTGCCCCATATGTACACATGCTATAATACTGCCCCATATGTACATATGCTATAATACTGCCCCATATGTACAAATGGTATAATACTGCCCCATATGTACAAATGGTATAATACTGCCCCATATGTACATATGCTATAATACTGCCCCATATGTACACATGCTATAATGCTGCCCCATATGTACAAATACTATAATACTACCCATATGCACAAAAACTATAATACTACCCATATGTACAAATACTATAATACTGCCCCATATGTACAAATATTATAATACTGCCCCATATGTGAAAATGCTATAGTGCTGCACCATATGTACACATGCTATAATACTGCCCCATATGTACAAATACTATAATACTGCCCCATATGTGCAAATGCTATAATGCTGCCCCATATGTACACATGCTATAATACTGCTCCATATGTACAGATGCTATAATACTGCCCCATACGTACAAATTATATAGTACTTCCCCATATGTACAAATACTATAATACTGCGCCTTATGTATAAATATTATAATACTGCCCTATATGTGCAAACACTATAACACTGACCCATATGAACAAATGCTATAATACTGCCCCATATGTACATATGCTATAATACTGCCACTAAAAGAAAATACCTACTGTAATACTTCCTGTGGTCATTTACTCATTTCATTCTCTCACTCTATAAGGAGATATATTACCCCCCGAAATCTTGCTCTTTTGTGGCACAGACTTTTCTGCACATTTTGGAACGTTCTGTGTCTTGTCAAATATTTTGAACTGTTGTTAAATCATAAAAATCTATCACAAAACCTCCACATCCTGAAGTCTGGAAACTTCAGAAAGTTTATTATTAGAAGCTTCTTCTAATCTGGAGTCCTGCAGGATCTGGGCTCGCGCCTCTGTCTCATCAGCTCACTGTGTTAAAAGCAGATTCTGACCTTTCATACTCATCCGCTGGCAGGTAATACCGCACAGTACTGGCAGGTAGTACTGCACAGAGTCAGTGCTGTGAGAAGGCTTCAAAACCTCTCTGCCTTTCATCATGGATCAGTTTCATCTGTTTCATGTTCACTTTTCTATAGCGTGGGCATGTAGGGGCCAAACAACAACCTGAGCCTCGTATGAATTATTAACGAGACCTCAACCTAAATAGTGAAGGATTGATCAGTGCAGGAATAATATAACACAGGACGGGAGATGTAGTCATACCAGGCCTGTATGGGGAAAGAAGTTCTCTGATAGAAGTTCTCTCAGATAGATAGATAGATAGATAGATAGATAGATAGATAGATAATACAGGATAGATAGATAGATAGATAGATAGATAGATAGATAGATAGATAGATAATACAGGATAGATAGATAGATAAATAGATAGATAGGATATATGATAGATAGATAGATAGATAGATAGATAGATAGATAGATAGATAGATAATACAGGATAGATAGATAGATAGATAGATAGATAGATAGATAGACAGGCTCCAGTTCAGAGCCGAAACATTGCAGTCCCACATTATGGGTAAATTAAAGTACTTCTTTGTTTTATTTTTGAGTGAGTGTGCTGCCTAATTTTTTCTTTTTTTTTAGATAGATAAATAGATAGATAGACCTGTAAGTTTGATAGTCCATATACACAACCAATATTTTAACCTTATATTCTCTAAATCTTTGCTCATGTTGTAATTCTGTAGAATGTATCTGATCCGACTTCTCTGTTATATTTCAGGTCAATGAGCAAGCTGACCCAACTGGAGAGACTTGACCTGGGCAATAATGAGTTCAGTGAGCTGGTAAGAAGACAAGTGTTTTTCTTGTTCTAGAAACATTACTGGAACTATTGTAATGTGCCCTGAGATGGCAGATGGGACATTCTTCTGTAAAAAAATATTGTCTGATACCGAGGAAAACAACAGCGATTCTTCAAGTTCTTATTTCAATGAACTGTTCTTATATACAGGGTTATTGAATACTGTTTATTAGAGCGGACTATATCTGTTATAATACTTTTGTTATGTACAAGAACAAATCTAGTATAATACTTCCCTCTATATGCAAGAACATAACTAATACTATATTACCTCATATGTACAAGAATATAACTACTATAATACTGCTCCTATGTACAGGAATATAACTACTATAATACTGCTCCTATGTACAAGAATATAACTACTATAATACTGCTCCTATGTACAAGAATGTACATATAATATATATATACTATAATACTGCCTCTTATGTGCAAAAATATAACTACTATAATACTGCTCCTATGTACAAGAATACAACTGCTATAAAACTGCTCCTATGTACAAGAATATAACTACTATAATACTGCTCCTATGTACAAGAATATAACCACTATAATGCTGCTCCTATGTACAAGAATATAACTACTATAATACTGCTCCTATGTATAGGAATATAACTACTATAATACTGCTCCTATGTACAAGACTATAACTACTATAATACTGCCTCCTATGTACAAGAATATAACTACTATAATACTGCTCCTATGTACAAGAATATAACTACTATAATACTGCCTCCTATGTACAAGAATATAACTACTATAATACTGCCTCCTATGTACAAGAATATAGCTACTATAATACTGCTCCTATGTAGAAGAATATAACTACTATAAAACTGCTCCTATGTACAAGAATATAACTACTATAATATTGCTCCTATCTACAAGAATATAACTACTATAATACTGCCTCCTGTGTACAAGAATATAATTACTATAATACTGCTCCTATGTACAACAATATAACTACTATAATACTGCTCCTATGTACAAGAATATAACTACTATAATACTGCATCCTATGTGCAAGAATATAACTACTATAATACTGCTCCTATGTACAAAAATATAACTACTATAATACTGCTTCTATGTACAAGAATATAACTACTATAATACTGCTCCTATGTACAAGAATGTAACTACTATAATACTGCCTCTTATGTGCAAAAATATAACTACTATAATACTGCTCCTATGTACAAGAATATAACTGCTATAAAACTGCTTTTATGTACAAGAATATAACTACTATAATATTGCTCCTATGTACAAGAATGTAACTACTATAATACTGCCTCTTATGTGCAAAAATATAATTACTATAATACTGCTCCTATGTACAAGAATATAACTGCTATAATACTGCCTCCTATGTACAAGAATATAACTACTATAATACTGCTCCTATGTACAAGAATATAACTACTATAATACTGCTCCTATGTACAAGAATATAACTACTATAAAACTGCTCCTATGTAGAAGAATATAACTACTATAATACTGCTCCTATTTACAAGAATATAACTACTATAATACTGCCTCCTGTGTACAAGAATATAACTACTATAATACTGCCTTCTATGTACAAGAATATAAATACTATAATACTGCTCCTCTGTACAAGAATATAACTACTATAATACTGCTCCTATGTACAAGAATATAACTACTATAATACTGCTCCTATGTACAAGAATATAACTGCTATAACACTGCCTCCTATGTACAAGAATATAACTACTATAATACTGCCTCCTATGTACAAGAATATAACTACTATAATACTGCTCTCTGTGTACAAGAATATAACTACTATAATACTGCTCCTATGTACAAGAATATAACTACTATAATACTGCTCCTATGTACAAGAAACCATAACTACTATAATACTGCTCCTATGTACAAGAATATAACTACTATAATACTGCTCCTATGTACAAGAATATAACTACTTTAATACTGCCTCCTATGTACAAGAATATAACTACTATAATACTGCTCCTATGTACAAGAATATAACTACTATAATACTGCTCCTATGTACAAGAACATAACTACTATAATACTGCTCCTATGTACAAGAATATAACTACTATAATACTGCTCCTATGTACAAGAATATAACTACTATAATACTGCCTCCTATGTACAAGAATATAACTACTATAATACTGGCTCCTATGTACAAGAATATAACTACTATAATATGCTCCTATGTACAAGAATATAACTACTATAATACTGCTCCTATGTACAAGAATATAACTACTATAATACTGCTCCTATGTACAAGAATATAACTACTATAATACTGCCTCCTATGTACAAGAATATAACTACTATAATACTGCTCCTATGTACAAGAATATAACTACTATAATACTGCTCCTATGTACAAGAATATAACTACTATAATACTGCTCCTATGTACAAGAATATAACTACTATAATACTGCTTCCTATGACAAGAATATAACTACTTATAATACTGCCTCCTATGTACAAGAATATAACTACTATAATACTGCTCCTATGTACAAGAATATAACTTACTATTAATACTGCTCCTATGTACAAGAACATAACTACTATAATACTGCTCCTATGTACAAGAATATAACTACTATAATACTGCTCCTATGTACAAGAATATAACTACTTAATACTGCCTCCTATGTACAGAATATAACTACTATAATACTGCTCCTATGTACAAGAATATAACTACTATAATACTGCTCCTATGTACAAGAACATAACTACTATAATACTGCTCCTATGTACAAGAAATAACTAACTATAATACTGCTCCTATTACAAGATATAACTACTATAATACTGCCTCCTATGTACAAGAATATAACTACTATAATACTGCTCCTATGTACAAGAATATAACTACTATAATACTGCTCCTATGTACAAGAATATAACTACTATAATACTGCTCCCTATGTACAAGATATAACTACTATAATACTGCTCCTATGTACAAGAATATAACTACTATAATACTGCTCCTATGTACAAGAATATAACTACTATAATACTGCTTCCTATGTACAAGAATATAACTACTATAATACTGCTCCTATGTACAAGAATATAACTACTATAATACTGCTCCTATGTACAAGAATATAACTACTATAATACTGCTCCTATGTACAAGAACTATTAACTTACTAATAATACTGCTCCCATGTTACAGAATAAACACTATAATACTGCTCCTATGTACAAGAATATAACTACTATAATACTGCCTCCTATGTACAAGAATATAACTACTATAATACTGCTCCTATGTACAAGGAATATAACTACTATAATACTGCTCCTATGTACAAGAACTATAAACTACTATAATACTGCTCCTATGTACAAGAATATAACTACTATAATACTGCCTCCATATGTACAAGAATATAACTACTATAATACTGCTCCTATGTACAAGAATATAACTACTATAATACTGCTCCTATGTACAAGAATATAACTACTATAATACTGCTCCTATGTACAAGAATATAACTACTACATATAATACTGCTCCTATGTACAAGAATATAACTACTATAATACTGCTCCTATGTACAAGAATATAACTACTATAATACTGCTCCTATGTACAAGAATATAACTACTATAATACTGCTCCTATGTACAAGAATATAACTACTATAAATACTGCCTCCTATGTACAAGAATATAACTACTATAATTACTGCTCTATGTACAAGAATATAACTACTATAATACTGCTCCTATGTACAAGAATATAACTACTATAATACTGCTCCTATGTACAAGAATATAACTACTATAATACTGCTCCTATGTACAAGAATATAAACTACTATATACTGCTCCTATGTACAAGAATATAACTACTATAATACTGCTCCTATGTACAAGAATATAACTACTATAATACTGCTCCTATGTACAAGAATATAACTACTATTAATACTGCTCTATGTACAAGAATATAACTACTATAATACTGCTCCTATGTACAAGAATATAACTACTATAATACTCTCCTATGTACAAGAATATAAACTATTATCATACTGCTTCTATAGTACAAGAATATAACTACTATTATACTGCTTTTATGTACAAGAATATAACTACTATAATACTGCTCCTATGTAGAAGGAATATAACTACTATAATACTGCTCCTATGTACAAGAATATAACTACTATTATACTGCTCCTATGTACAAGATTATAACTACTATAATAACTGCTCCTATGTACAAGAATATAACTACTATAATACTGCTCCTATGTACAAGAATATAACTACTATAATACTGCTCCTATGTACAAAGAATATAACTACTATCATACTGCCTCCTATGTACAAGAAATATAACTACTATTCTACTGCTTTTATGTACAAGATATAACTACTATAAATACTGCTCCTATGTACAAATAAACTACTATAATACTACTATAATACTGCTCCTATGTACAAGAATATAACTACTATAATACTGCCTCCTATGTACAAGAATATAACTACTATAATACTGCTCCTATGTACAAGAATATAACTACTATAATACTGCCTCCTATGTACAAGAATATAACTACTATAGTACTGCTCCTATGTACAAAAATATAACTACTATAATACTACCTCCTATGTACAAGAATATAACTACTATATAATACTGCTCCTATGTACATAAATATAACTACTATAATACTGCTCCTATGTACAAGAATATAAACTACTATAATACTGCCTCCTATGTACAAGAATATAACTACTATAATACTGCTCCTATGTACAAGAATATAACTACTATAATACTACTCCTATATTACAAGAATATAACTACTATAATACTGCCTCCTATGTACAAGAAATAACTACTATAATACTACCTCCTATGTACAAGAATATAACTACTATAATACTGCTCCTATGTACAAGAATATAACTACTATAATACTATAACTACTGCTCCTATGTACAAGAATATAACTACTATAATACTGCTCCTATGTACAAGAATATAACTACTATAATACTGCTCCTATGTACAAGAATATAACTACTATAATACTGCTCCTATGTACAAAAGAATATAACTACTATAATACTGCTCCTATGTACAAATATATAACTACTATAATACTGCTCCTATGTACAAGAATATAACTACTATAATACTGCTCCTATGTACAAGAATATAACTACTATAACTGCTCCTATGTACAAGAATATAACTACTATATATACTCCTACAAGAAATAACTACTATAATACTGCCTCCTATGTACAAGAATATAACTACTATAATACTGCCTCCTATGTACAAGAATATAACTACTATAATACTGCTCCTATGTACAAGAATATAACTACTATAATACTGCTCCTATGTACAAGAATATAACTATTATAATACTGCTCCTATGTACAAGAATATAACTACTATAATACTGCCTCCTATGTACAAGAATATAACTACTATAATACTGCTCCTATGTACAAGAACATAACTACTATAATACTGCTCCTATGTATAAGAATATAACTACTATAATACTGTAAACTGTGGTCAACATTTTCAAGATGTCAAACTCAGCTCTGCTCCATTGTATTATTGTTTCCACACTGCTGCATATAGATTTGTGGTTTATGAGGTCTTTGTACATTTGAAGTCTTTATGAGCGTCTGTTGCAATAACCAGGATTTCTCATCTCTTGCAGCCCGAGGGCCTGGAACAAATACAGAATTTGAAGGAGTTGTGGATAGATAACAATGCTCTTCAGACGATGCCTGGGGTAATCACTTTACACTGTGAAGTTCAGTTTGGGGTGCAGTGTCTTAGATTTTTGGTCTGGATGTGAGACGTGTGTAAAATCCTTCCTTCTCCTGCCGGCTCTTCAATGGCCACAGATTACATTTTTTCACCTAATTTCGCTCCGCAGGTTCTGTCCTCAGTATATCATTCCTGTGGAGAGACCATAGAATGCTGTGAACTGAAAGGGACCAAATTATTATTATTTAAATAATATAGGAAAGATACTAAATACATGCTCGATTATGTTTTCATGTATTCTATCTGTCTATCTATCTATCTATCTATCTAGATATCTATTATCTATCTCATAACTATCTATCTATAATCTATTTAATCATCTATGTATATGTTATCTATCTATTTATAGGTGTATCTATCAATTTTCTTTCTATTTAATCATCTATGTATCTATCTATATCTATCTTTCTATCTAATAACTATCTTTCTATCTAATCATCTATGTATCTATTATCTATCTATTATCTATCTAATCATCTATGTATCTATCTATTATCTATCTATCTAATCATCTATGTATCTATCTATTATCTATCTATCTAATCATCTATGTATCTCTTGTCTAGCTATCTATTATCCATACTTTCTAATCATCTATGTATCTGTTAACTATCTATCTATGTATCAATTATCTATCTCAGAACTGTCTATCTATCTATCAATCATCTATTTACTCATCTATGTATATGTTTTCTATCTATTTATAGGTGTATCTATCAATTATCTATCTATTTAATCATCTATGTATCTATTATCTAGCTATCTATATTTCTATCTATCTATCTATTTAATCATCTATGTATCTGATATCTATCTATTTATCTTTCTATTTATCTAATATCTATCTATTTATCTATCTATCTATCTATCTATCTATCATCTATCTAATCATCTATGTATCTATTATGTATCTATGTATCTAATTTTTATATCCATCTGACATCTATCTGTCATATATATACTTGTCTGTCTGCCTATCTGTTTCTGTTCCATTTTTTTACAGGTCCATATGTGGAACCATTCGCTTCAATGTGTCCGCAAAAAAACGGAAATGATTCCGTGTGTACTTAGTTTCTGTATGTCCGCATGTCAGTTCCGCAATGTCCTATTCTCGTCCGTTTTGAGGACTCGGACAGGCACTGTTACAATGGAGCTGCAAAAAAAACGCATACAATACAGATGCCACACGGATATCATCAATTTTTTTTTTGCGGACCGGAAAATATATACAGTTGTGTGCATGAGCCCTAATCTAAACAGGACAACAAAAGTGAGCGCGTTTTTTAGCTGGAGGAGAGAGTAACCTCACAGCCTAGATTTACTATCATGTATATTAAAAAAAAAAAAATAGGCTACAAATGGAACAAAATGTATCAAATGTCACAAAATATGCTGTAAATCTAGTGTGTGTGGAGGCTTAATAGTGTGTGCTGTATGCTCAGCTTTGTCATAACATAACTACCGTATTTTTCGCTTATAAGACGCACTTTTCTTCCCCCAAAAGTAGGGGGAAATTTGCTGTGCGTCTTATAAAGCGAATACAAGTGAGCATCAGACCTCAGATCAGCCCACCCAGCCCCATAAGGATAAAATAAAAACCTCTCTCACCTCTCCTGCTCCTCTGTCTTCTCCGGGCCGGCTCTGCACTGTCCTGACCGTGTACAGCGTCAGGACGTAGTGCGCGCACTATGACCTGACGCTGCACACAGTCAGGTGACAGTGTAGTGCTGGCAGGAGAAGACAGAGGAGGCTGCGGAGCAGGAGAGGTGAGAGAGGTTTTTTTATTTTATCCTTATGGGGCTGGATGGGCTGATCTGAGGTCTGATGGGGGTAGAAGGGGCTGATATTGGGGGCATAGTGGGGTGATATGGGGGCTGATCTGAGGTCTGATGGGGGCACAGTGGGCTGATATGGGGGCATAGTGGGGTGATATGGGGGCTGATCTGAGGTCTGATGGGGGCACAGTGGGCTGATATGGGGGCACATTCTGCTGATCTGAGGTCTGATGGGGGCACAGTGGGCTGATATGGGTGCACATTCTGCTGATCTGAGGTCTGATGGGGGCAGAGTGGGCTGATATGGGGCTGATGGGCTGATCTGAGGGCTGATGGGGGTTTGATGTGATGTCCTGAAATTTATGGGGGGGTCTGATATCAGGTCTGATGAAAAATATTTTTTTCTTATTTTCCTACTCTAAATCTGGGGTGCGTCTTATCATCAGGTGCGTCTTATAAAGCGAAAAATACGGTACTTACCTCCCAAGAGTCTGGTGTTTTGTGTTTATGCAAATAAACCATTTAAGAGGTGTGGCTTATGCAAATTTATGTTAAAAGCACAGAACAGGCGCGGGTCTTAGAATGTCCATCAATTTTGAATTCAAACATTCGGGGGTATTTTATCTAATGTGCAAGATGTGAAATTCTGCTGACCAGGCCTATGGCCGGCTAAAGAAATCCTATGTGTGTAACAAGTCTATAGGAAAACTGAAGCAGCTCATCTACCTGGACATGTCCAAGAATCGGATCGAGAGCATAGATATGGAAGTATCCGGGTGCGAGTCCTTGGAAGATCTTCTCCTTTCCTCCAATTTATTGCAACACTTGCCTGACTCAATAGGTAAGAACAAAATATTTCACTGATTTTCTTGATTTTGCCGAGCATGCATGTGTGCATCCTCAGCAAAATCCCTTGTTCCGATCTTCAGCTACACTAGTCACATCTGGAGCTGCGTCAAACATACTACTTGGAATTTGCTGCATTATCAAAAACAATCCCTTTCTGTTAGAAGGGTCTCCTGATGAGAAGTTGATCACAGCGATCAACTCTGATCTTTGAAGGAATACAACAGCAAGTGTTCAGTTCCTCTGCAGCGCCACCACAGGAGAAGTAAAGTATTACACAGTTCCCATTGAAATCAATGACCTGTAAATGTAATGTGCGGATGTATCAGTCCTCCAGAAAAGGGCATGCTCTTTGTGGAACAGGTGACCCCCAGATAATAGAGAATTTGTTTTTTTTTTAGACCAGGCAACCCCCTATAACCAAGATCCTGCATTGCATTGTGGGAAATGAGGTTTAGGCCGCACAGAGAGTGCAACATGTGTAGATTCACCGCGGGGCATCACCCACTCCTGATCATTTAGATATTCAGCGCTCACCACTTCCTGACAATTCTCACTCCCTTTCCTTGAAATATGTTTCTTCACTTCTACAGGTCTGCTGAAAAAACTCACAACTCTGAAAATAGATGACAATCAACTTGTAGCTCTACCAAATACAATTGGAAAGTGAGTATGAAAAGAAAGTACCGTACTCTCAGCCGCTCTTATTTCTGAAATTATGATCGATATAAGATAGATAGTAATTAGAGAGAGATTTCTCATATCTAATATCTATTTTTCTATCATCTATACATCTACCTCCTATCTATCTATCTATCTATCTATCTATCTATCTATCTATCGTCTATCTGTCTCATATCCATCAATCCCATATCTATCTATCTACCTATCTATCTTCTATCTATAGTCTATTATCTATCTATCTATTATCTATATATCTTCTTATCTATCTATCTATCTACCTATTATCTATATATCTTCTTATCTATCTATTATTTATCTCTCTATCTATAGTCTATTATCTATCTATCTATTATCTATATATCTTCTTATCTATCTATTTATCTATCTATTGTCTATCTTTTATCTATCTATTGTCTATCTATCTATCTATCTATCTATCTATCTTTCTATTATCTATATATATATATATATCTATCTGCCTATCTATTATTCTTGCATAGAGATAGATAGATAGATAGATAGATAGATAGATAGATAGACCTTGCTGAAAGAGACAATCAGCTGAACAAATAAGACATTTTCGCCATCATATTGGGCTCTGATTGCCCTTGAGCACATTGTGTAGATAAAGTCATTAAGAGGCCGGAATACGGAGGAATGAAAGCTTTTTCCTGGCGCTTGGAATGACTCGTGTCCCAGAATGTGAAGCAATAGACACTGAATTTCAGCAACAAAGAATCTGTGCATCCCCATAACACAACAACATATCCCTCTTCTCTAGACACGCTCTATTATTCGCTATAAAGTCACAGGGGATTCTTTTTTTTTTAAGCTTTCAGTGTGATTTCAGTTGCTTTGTATATGGGCATTGCGCATTTCTGAATTCATACTGCAAAAATAAATGTCCCCGCTGTATGACTACACTGTGTGGATCTCTCCCTATTGTTATCCCATTGTTAATCGTGTGCATGGGTACTGCGGGTAATACAATATATGATGATTTTCTTGTGTTTGGTACTTAAATATTTTTGAAGTTATTTAATATTATAATTGTGTTATTTTGTGGGACCCTTCAGTACCCTTCTGCATGCATGTGATTGTTACTTTCCTTCAACCCCTGTACTATGCAGCCCTGTAGTCACTAACCTAAATTCCATCATGTCATTATTCCCATCATCATCAGGTCTTCTGATGCCACGTACTTCATGACACTGTATCACTAATATAATCACATGAGAAGACAGGTCACTGCTTCCTCCCAAGATAAACACAGTCTTCTCCTGCTGCTCTCATTATTCCCATCATCCATTTGGCTAAAAAGTCTTCTGATCCTACATACTTTATGATACTGACCTATTGCATACAGCCTCATCATCACTAATATAATCACATGAGAAGACAGGTCACTGCTTCCTCCCAAGATCAGCACACTCTGACATTGCAGCTGGTTATTACCTTGGAGATTATTTTGCTGTCTACATTTTCACCTTGCCTAATTATATCGGGCATTGTCCTCACTAATGTCAATGGCATGAAAGTAAAGATAATTGTTTACTGCAAGATCAACACACTCTTCCTCTGCCGCTGTCATTATTCCCATCATCAGTTTGGCTAAAAGGTCTTCTGATCCTACATATTTCATGACACTGATGTATTGCATACAGCCTCATTATTACTAATATAATCACATGAGAAGATAGGTCACTGCTTCCTCACAAGATAAACACACCCTTCTCCTGCTGCTGTCATTATTCCCATCATCAGTTTGGCCAAAAGTTCTTGTGATCCCACATACTTCTTGACACTGACTTATCGCATCTAGCCTCTACATCACCGGCATAATCGCATGAGAAGACAGGTCACTTCATCCTCCCAAAATAAACACACTCTGGCCCTGCAGCTGTAATTACCTTGGAGGTTATTTTCCTGTGTACAGTGTGACTTTGCCTTATTATTTTAGGCACTGTCCTCACTAATGTCTGTGGCATTAAAGTAAAGATAATTGTTTACTGCAAGATCAACACACTCTTCTACTGCAGCTTTCATTATTCTCTTCATCGGTTTGGCTAAAAGGTCTTCTGATCCCACATACAGTACTTTATGACACGGATCCACAGCCTTGTCATCACTAGCATAATCATAGGAGAAGACAGGTCACTGCTTCCTCCCTAGATCATCCCACTCTTCTCCTGCTGCTGCCATAATTCCCATCATCAGTTTGGCTAAAATTTCTTCTGATCCCACCTACTTAATGACACTGACCTACATTCTTGTCATCACTAGCATTATCACATAAGAAGACAGGTCACTTCTTTCTTCCAAGATTGGCACACTCTTCTACTGCTGCTGCCATAATTACCTTCATCAGTTTGGCTAAAAGGTCTTCTGATCCCACATACTTCATGACATTGACCTATATCCTTGTCATCACTAGCATAATCACATAAGAAACCAGGTCACTTCTTCCTCCCAAAATCAACACACTCCGCCCCTGCTGCTGCCATAATTCCCGTATTTAGTTTGGCTAAAAGGTCTTCTGATCCCACCTACGTAATGACACTGACCTACATTCTTGTCATCACCAGCATTATCACATAAGAAGACAGGTCACTGCTTCCTCCTAAGATCAACACACTATTCTTCTTCTGCTGCTGCCATAATTCCCATCATCAGTTTGGCTAAGAGGACTGCTGATCCCACCTACTTCATGACACTGACATACAGCCTTGTCATCACTAGCATAATCACATAAGAAGACAAGTCACTTCTTGCTCCCCAGATAAACACACTCTGGTCCTGCTGCTGTTTATTACCTTGAAGATTATTTTCCTGTCTGAATTGTCACCTTGCGTTATCATGTCGAGTGCTGTCCTCACTAATGTCAATGGCATGAAAGTAAAGATAACTGTTTACTGCAGGATCAACACACTCCTCTCCTGCTGCTGCTGTCGTTAGTGCATCATCAGTTTGGCTAAAGGGTATCCTGTTGCCACGTATATCATGACACTGACCAGTTGACAAATGCCATGCAAAAACCTCTAGGGTCGCCCTTCTAATACTTCCGCTATACTTTACAAGGAGACAGAAATGCTGAGACGTCCGTGATTAGTTAGATAAGTCTCTGCAGCGTAGAATCAATGAAGTGTCCCTCGCTAATCTGCAGCGTCGGGCGGTATATGTGGAGCGGGCGCATTGCCTTAGGATTTGCTGATTGAATCTTTTTCTAAACTTTCAGTTTATCTTTGTTAGAAGAGTTTGATTGCAGCTGTAACGAACTGGAGACTTTGCCCCCCACCATCGGATACCTGCACAGCCTGCGCACAATGGCCGTGGATGAGAACTTCCTGACAGAACTTCCCCGGGAGGTGAGAAGATAATGATATTATTGTATCTATAATAACAGGATTATTTGATACATTAGTCATGTTATTTTTGAAAATTTTTGAAATTTGAAACAAAAAAAAAAAAAGAAATATTCTGAATTGTTTAAGAAATTTTAGCCATCATGGCAAAAATTTAATATTGAGGGGCGGGCGTGTACAAATACCACTGGAACAATGGCCACTTTTTAGTGGTTGGGTGACGCCCATATTCTTTAACCACCTAACTGTTCTGCCCCAGTCCAGCTCCGGCAGTGTGAAAAGTAGCTAACTGGAGGGGGAAGGCTGCTTTAGATGGTTGATATCTCCTTAATGGTAGCAGCTAGAATCATACAACTGGTCTTGTCTGAAAGCTGACAGTCCAGGCTTTAATACAAGACGAAAATGAAACAGAGGAGAAATTAATGTTAGAAATCAAGTTGGGAATAATCGCGAGTGAAACCTGTTTTTACTTTCCTGAACATATTGCTGTCATTTTGTCCTGAACATATCTGTCCTGAACATATTGCTGTCATTTTGGTATTGTCTGAAAGTTTGGAATGTCTGCTTTCAAATAAGACCAGTTGCATGTTTCTAGGTAACATCTAAAGCAGCCCTCCCCCCTCCAGGTAGCTACTTTTCCACTGCTGGAGCTCCACTCTGGCAAAACAGTTAGGGAGGTTAAAGGGGTTCTCTAGGATGGCTATGAGAAGTTTTGGGGTGGGTCACCAAAACCCTCCCCCCTGTGGTGGCCAATGGCTACCCAAATGTGTGGGTTAACTTGGAGGTATAACTTTCAAAATCATGGGGTTATTGGCCGTCATGATTGGGCAGGGTTTCAGCTACACATGGCAGCCTACGAAGGATTTTCAGCCTCTGGATGTAAACTAGAACATTCCACAGCTGAGGGTTTGCTACAGTTGCACCCCATCTGTGATCTAAACAGCCTAGACTACAGCTTGAAACCCTGCATGGATAAATTGTAACACACTATCAGAGTTGACCTTCTGACACGATGTCAAAAACAAAAATGTTTCCACTGACTGACACAGCAAGCAGAGATCTTGAAAATGGTATTGAATGTATATTATTCTCTATTAACGTTAGATTGGCAATTGCAAGAACGTCACGGTGATGTCTCTCCGGTCCAACAAGCTGGAGTTTCTCCCTGAAGAAATTGGCCAGATGCAGAAACTGCGAGTGCTGAACCTGAGTGATAACAGGTACGGTAATAATGATGTCATGAAATGGCGCACAGGGGAAATCAAAGCGCCATCGCGAGGACCCGAGAGGCGCTCATCCTGAGCTCACACCCGCCGCCTCATTCCTGCAATCCAGATATTAACCCCTCAGTCTCCAGTCACTATCTATATCTACAAAACACTGGCCACTGAACTAGTGGCACTCAAGATATGAGGAGCAACCACCCAACCCACAGTCACCCTCCAGATAATGACGTGTGATTCCATCAGAGGCCATATTGTGGCCGATCAATGACCCCAACAATGTCCAGCCATCCGCAGCCATAAGCGTAAGGCGCGCCACTCCTCAGTAACTGGAGTTTTCTGATTTGTTTTTTTCATTTTCAGGTTAAAGAATTTGCCCTTCAGCTTTACGAAACTTAAAGAACTTGCTGCTCTGTGGCTTTCAGACAATCAGGTAAAATCTTCTTCTGTTGTTTCCCACTCACAATATACTAGATATAGATGAGGATACATAGAAGATACATACAGGATACAAATAAAGATGAGGATATATAGGATACAAATATAGATGAGGATACATAGAAGATACATACAGGATACAAGTATAGAGGATACATACAGGATACAAATATAGATGCGGATATATAGAAGATAGGTATAGGCTAAAGATATAGATGAGGATACATAGAAGATACATACAGGATACAAATAAAGATGAGGATATATAAAAGAAACATATGGGATATAGATATAGATATAGATGAGGATACATAGAAGATACATACAGGATACAAATATAGATGACTATACATAGAAGATACTTATGGGATAAAGAAATAGATGAGGATGCATATAGGTTACAAATATAGATATTGATACAAATATAGAGGATACATAGAAGATGCATATGGGATATATAGATGATGATATATAGAAGATAAATATAGGATCCAGATATAGATGAGGATACATATAGGAGACAAATATAGATGAGCATAAATAGAAGATATGGGAGATAGATATAGATAAGGATATATTTAGGATACCTATAAGATACAAATAAATATATAGGATACATAGTAGATACATATAAGATACAGATATAGATGAGGAGGATACATATAGGATATACATATAGGATATAGATATAGATGATGATACATATAAGACACAGATATATATATATATATATATGAGGATACAAATGAGGAATACAGAATATATAGATGAGGACACATATAGGATATATATATGAGAGATATATAGATGGACACATATAGGATATATATAGATGAGGACACATATAGGATATATATATAGATGAGGACACATATAGGATATATATATATAGATGAGGACACATATAGGATATATATATATAGGATATATATAGATGAGGACACATATAGGATATATATATATATATAAGATGAGGACACATATAGGATATATATATATAGATGAGGACACATATAGGATATATATATATATAGATGAGGACACATATAGGATATATATATAGATGATAGACACATATAGGATATATATATATATAGATAGGACACATATAGAGATATAGAGGACACATATAGGATATATATATAGATGAGGACACATATAGGATATATAGATATATATAGATGAGGACACATATAGGATATATATATATAGATGAGGGACACATATAGGATATATATATAGATGATAGGACACATATAGGATATATATATAGATGAGGGCACATATAGGATATATATATAGATGATGACACATATAGGATATATATATATATAGATGAGGGCACATATAGGATATATATATAGATGATGACACATATAGGATATATATATATAGATGAGGACACATATAGGATATATATGTAGAGGAGGACACATATAGGATATACACTCACCGGCCACTTTATTAGGTACACCTGTCCAACTGCTCGTTAACACTTAATTTCTAATCAGCCAATCACATGGCGGCAACTCAGTGCATTTAGGCATGTAGACATGGTCAAGACAATCTCCTGCAGTTCAAACCGAGCATCAGTATGGGGAAGAAAGGTGATTTGAGTGCCTTTGAACGTGGCATGGTTGTTGGTGCCAGAAGGGCTGGTCTGAGTATTTCAGAAACTGCTGATCTACTGGGATTTTCACGCACAACCATCTCTAGGGTTTACAGAGAATGGTCCGAAAAAGAAAAAACATCCAGTGAGCGGCAGTTCTGTGGGCGGAAATGCCTTGTTGATGCCAGAGGTCAGAGGAGAATGGGCAGACTGGTTCGAGCTGATAGAAAGGCAACAGTGACTCAAATTGCCACCCGTTACAACCAAGGTAGGCAGAAGAGCATCTCTGAACGCACAGTACGTCGAACTTTGGGGCAGATGGGGCTACAGCAGCAGAAGACCACACCGGGGTGCCACTCCTTTCAGCTAAGAACAGGAAACTGAGGCTACAATTTGCACAAGCTCATCGAAATTGGACAGTAGAAGATTGGAAAAACGTTGCCTGGTCTGATGAGTCTCGATTTTCTGCTGCGACATTCGGATGGTAGGGTCAGAATTTGGCGTCAACAACATGAAAGCATGGATCCATCCTGCCTTGTATCAACGGTTTCAAGCTGGTGGTGGTGGTGTCATGGTGTGGGGAATATTTTCTTGGCACTCTTTGGGCCCTTGGTACCAATTGAGCATCGTTGCAACGCCACAGCCTACCTGAGTATTGTTGCTGACCATGTCCATCCTTTATGACCACAATGTACCCAACATCTGATGGCTACTTTCAGCAGGATAATGCGCCATGTCATAAAGCTGGAATCATCTCAGACTGGTTTCTTGAACATGACAATGAGTTCACTGTACTCAAATGGCCTCCACAGTCACCAGATCTCAATCCAATAGAGCATCTTTGGGATGTGGTGGAACGGGAGATTCGCATCATGGATGTGCAGCCGACAAATCTGCGGCAACTGTGTGATGCCATCATGTCAATATGGACCAAAATCTCTGAGGAATGCTTCCAGCACCTTGTTGAATCTATGCCACGAAGAATTGAGGCAGTTCTGAAGGCAAAAGGGGGTCCAACCCGTTACTAGCATGGTGTACCTAATAAAGTGGCCGGTGAGTGTATATATATATATAGATGAGGACACATATAGGATATATATATATAGATGAGGACACATATAGGATATATATATAGATGAGGACACATATAGGATATATATATAGATGAGGACACATATAAGATACAGATATAGATGAGGACACATATAGGATATATATATAGATGAGGACACATATAGGATATATATATAGATGAGGACACATATAGGATATATATAGATGAGGACACATACATGGTACCAGCTCTTGGATCCAGTGTTTTTAAAGAGGTACACCGGGTGTCTCCCCTTCACCTCTTTTCACCCCTGTTTCTCAGGATCTTTCTGTAAACAGCAGATAACATGTCGTCCTTCTATCTCTTCCAGTCCAAAGCTCTCATTCCTCTACAGACGGAGGCTCATCCTGACACCAAGCAGAGAGTATTAACCAATTACATGTTTCCGCAGCAGCCACGTGGGGATGAAGGTAGACCACTTACCACGATCACCTGCTGTACAGTTCTGCCTCCTCATAATCACTGTCCAATAAAATATTCTGTAACTTTCTAATAGACTCTTTCAGTTCTTTACTGTTTTCAAGATCTCTACTTGCTGCCACAGAATGGAAGCTTGCTCCCTCCGGAGACTGAATAACCTTGTTGTAATCTAATATCTCTCACAGCTGAGAGTTCGCTACAATGGTTTGCAGTCCAGGTGGTGGTTTCTGAGCTAAACAGTCTGGACGCTGAGCTCATAACCTTTAGGCCTTATTCACACGTCAGTCTTTTGGTCAGTGATTTCCTTCAGTGATTTTGAGCCAAAACCAGGTGCGGCTCTGAACACAGAACAGGTGCAGATCTTTCCCTTATACCTTATGTCTGTGGAAGCTTCAATCCTGGTTTTGGCTCACAATCACTGAAGGAAATCACTGACCAAACGCTGACGTGTGAATAAGGCCTTACTTACACATTGTAGTGAACTCTCATTGACAGAGCATTGTCTAATCCGGACACAACTGTAGCAAACACTCAGCTGTGAGAAGTATGGCGTCTATGCATTTTCAGACACTGGATCTAAATAAGAATATTTTCATTCACTTACAGCAAACAGAGATTTTAAAAATGCCAAGGGATTCAAATATTAACTGTATTAGAAAGTTGCAGAATGGCAGAAAGGATCCAGATGGGTGTTACCAGTTGGGGGGGGGAGAGTGTCCCTGCGCAGCCTGACATTATCCAATCAATGCTACAAGTGTTAGGGCTCATGCACATGACCGTATGTATTTTGCAGAACGGAACAGCCGGCCCCTAATAGAACAGCCTTATCCTTGTCCGTGATGCTGACAATAATAGGACAGGTTCTATTCTTTTGCAGAACGGAAATACGGACATACGGAAACGGAATGCACACAGGTCAACTTCCGTTGTTTTTGCTGACCCATTGAAATGAATGGTTCCGCATACGGTCCGCAAAAAAAAAAACGGAATGGACACGGAAAGAAAATACGTTCATGTGCATGAGCCCTTAGACTGTACATGGACACCCCCCAACCTGGATCCTTCATTGCAAACTACTAGCAATTCATTCATAACTTCCTGCAGGAATAATAGAGGAACAGCTCAACATAAAGTCACAAGAATAGATGCTCCAGAATGGTTATTGCATGTAGTTACTAAGTCAGATGTATCAGGAGAGGGGAGACAGGTGCTCTTTAAGTTTTATTTGAATAAGACTGGACAGTCCCTTTAAGCTAGTTACGTATATACAGTCTGATCGTTCAATCTATTTTCGACCAGGACCCTCTCTTCTAGTCGGCTCATGGGACCCCAACCCATTGCTGGTCTCATCTACCGCACTGTGTATATACTCTTCTCTAGGATGTTATCCCAGAAAACTCCTTAAAGAAATTGGGGTGACAACCCATGTACTGTAGTAACTATAATGGACACTTTGGTTGTCGGGTCACTTTGCAGAATCAGAAATAGCAAGCGATGATTAGGGTGGAATTTTTAAGACTTTGAGGCATAACTTGAAGCTCCTGGATCCCAATGTGAAAATAGGACCTACCATGTGGTGTCTTATGTGGCATAGGGGCCCCCTCATGCACCCCCTATGCTGTGCCCCTGACAGTAGAGGACAAGCCGGGCAGCACTATTTGCAGGTGATTTTTGGAGTGGGGGCTCTTTCATGTTATATAACCAGTCTCCATATGTTGGCAACTAATATTTATCAGCGCAGTTTACATCTGACCGAGGCTAATGATGTGAACATATGGCGGGACTATTTTTTTTTTCCCACCTAGTGCCTGACTCGTCATTTGGGCCAGCAAAGGTTGGGAGGCGGCAATCTGTTTTTGACAACCGTAATCATTTCCCGTCAGCCGCACGTGACAGCCAGTGTTTGTCTCTGTAATGCAGATTTCCAGTCTGACAGCGACAGCTTTAACCCCACGCTCTGGGAGGAGCAGCGGCAGCAGAGGATGACCGTGGCGTTCGAGTTCGAAGACAAGAAAGAGGAAGAGGAGGCTCCGGGAAAAGTCAAGGTCAGATCAAGGATAAAGCTGACAATACATAGAGGGTGATCACGTCTCTCTGTAGTACAAGATATGGCGCTTTCTTCTGGAAATAGTGCCACCCCTGTCCAGTGGTTGTGTGTGGTATTGCAGTTCAGCCCCGTTCACTTCAATGAGCTGCAGTACCTGACATGACCTATGGACAGGTGTGGCGCTGTCTCTGGAAGAAAGCAAAGGTGGTTTTCTAATTCCATGCATCCCCTTTAACCATTGCTGTAAGATTGTTGCGCCTTCTATGCAGATGACCCCCCTAGTCTATGCTGGCACATATGCCGTGGTGCCGTCTATAAGAGCAGAGATTTTTTGACTTGGTGCTGTTATTGTTTCTTTTTTAATTTTTAAAACCTTCATATTGAAGACACACGTCCCTCCTGTATGGACCGTATAGACGGTGCGTCAGGGTGTGCGTACTATGTGGAAGCAGCAATGAATGGGAGTGAATGGACAGAAAAGTGTCCATAGGGTTATACCAGGTGTAGGCAACCTCCGGCACTCCGGCTGTTGTGAAACTACAACTCCCAGCATGCACACTTGCTCTGCTGTTCTCATAACTCCCACAGAAATGAATGGAGCATGCTGGGAATTGTAGTTTCACAACAGCTGGAGTGCCGAAGGTTGCTGACCCCTGGGTTATACTGTACAGCCCCTCCCCCAGAGACATGGGAGTAGCAGGGGAGCTGCGTACACAGCCCGGAAGGCGGGAATATGTAGCAGAGGCTGCTGGTTACTTTCCTTTTCAAAGGTCAGAATTTGATAAAAGATATTGGAAAATAAGTGATGCTTCTGATTGGTGGAGGTCCCACTGCTGGGAGCCCTGCCATGTCCTCTGTTTACAGGCAGCACATGCTGCCACTCCATTCATTCTCTATGAAACTCGTAGATCGTACAGCTCTTTACTATCTTTATCAGTCACATAGAATTTGAATGCAGTGAGCGTGTGCGACCATCACTCTGTGGGGTCCCAGCAATTTACAGACGCTTATCACTTGTCCTGCAGATAACTGATAAGTTGTTATTGTAGAACAAGCCCTTTAAGGGATTGAACCCCTTTAAGGGTCTGTCTAGTTTAGAGAACACGTTTTCCCATTAGGGAATTCTGGGTTATAGGGGTTGTCCCACAAAAAATATTCTACAATTTTCAAACCAGCAGCTGGATCTGAATTATTTTGTCATTGCACGTAATTAAAAATTATATATACTCACTGAGTTATTCAACAAAATATCTGTATCTGTATAGTGCCACTTAATTTCCTATTTCTTTGTCCTGCTCACTGAGAAGGCCGCACATGCTCAGTTTCCTCTTTCAACTGAATCCTGAGCTGTGATAGGGAGTGCTGAGACACGCCTCCTCAGCTGTGATAGGTAGAGCTGAGACACGCCTCCTGAGCTGTGATAGGCAGAGCTGAGACACGCCTCCTGAGCTGTGATAGGTAAAGCATGGACACGACTCCTGAGCTGTGATAGGGAGAGCTGAGACACGCCTCCTGAGCTGTGATAGGGAGAGCTGAGACACGCCTCCTGAGCTGTGATAGGTAAAGCATGGACACGACTCCTGAGCTGTGATAGGGAGAGCTGAGACACGCCTCCTGAGCTGTGATAGGGAGAGCTGAGACACGCCCCCTGAGCTGCAGCAGAAAAGACACTCCCCTTGAGCTGCCAGCTTGATATAAATCTAGCAGAGCAATGAATGAGGAGATCTCTGGATTCATGTGAGGTACAGGGCTGGTTCTAGCTTTGTTAGACAGAGATTGTTATGTACTATATGATGTCTGATTTTCATTTTTTACATTAGTCATGTGATAACCCCTTTAATAGAAAGGGGTCCTCTGTGACAGGTCCTCATCTCTTAGCCGGAGTGAAGAGCGGTTATAAAGAGCGTCTCTCTCTCTCTCTGGAGGACCCGTCCTGTCCTGCATTACACTGTTGTGAATGGACGCTGTGTAATACTTCATTTCTCCTGTGGTGGCGCTGCAGGGAAACCGAACACTTACTACCAGGATTACCTGGTGATCGCTGGTGGTCCCAGCAGTGATCTGTTCATTGTCTTCTCACAAGCAGGGATTCTAGGATTCCGTACTTGGGGTATAATTATATAGTGTCCGGACATCGTTTGATCATGAGACTAACAGCCTTTGCTTCACACGTCCCTTTTATGACATGTCTTCCCATATAAATAGGCCACAGTGTGGAAATATCTGTTGCACTGACAGCATGAAGCTGTGATTCCTGTGGGATGGAGCTACTAAAGGCGGGTGAAACATAGAAGCGCCTGGATAAAATGCTGAAAACTAGAAGCTGTAGAAATCTCCAATGCGGATGTATGTAGCGAGCATGCTTGTGTGTAGTGAGAGTACATACTGTGTGTGTGACTGCGTGCAGGAGTGCCGTGTCTGTGTGGGTGCATGCCTGCCTATGTACGGATGTGTGCAATTAGGTATAGAGCATGCCCATGTACTAAACTGGTAGCATCATATGAATAATATGTGGTTGTATTATTAGTATACTGTATGAAGGTATGATTTCAGCAATGTATGACAGAATTAGATATATAATGTGTGACAGTATTATTTGGCCACTGTTTGGCAGTACTATTTATACGTATCATACGACAGTATTACTAGGGCACTGTATGGCAGTATTGTTTATGCATAGCATGATTGTTTTATGTAATTATACACTGTGTGGAAGTATTAATTGGGCACCATACGGTGGTATATATATTAATATACTGTGTGAAGGTATTATGTATGGCAGAATTATATATATTAGTATTATTTGAGCATTGTATGGCAATATGATTAGTAAATCATATGACAGTATTATTTGGACATTATATGGTGGTATTTGAGAGTATTTTATGGACAATGTATGACAGTATTATTTATCATATGACAGTATTATTTGCGCAGTGTATGGCCGTATTTTTTACACATGGCACGGCTGTATTATTTAATTATGCACTGCAAGGAAGTATTAATTAGCCACCCTATGGTGGTATTTAGTGTATGGCAGTAGTATATATATAGATATGACAGTATTATTTGGGCACTGTATGACAGTATTGTTTATACATGGCATGGTTGTATTATTTAATTATGCACTGTATGGACATATTAATTAGCCCCCCTATGGTGGTATTATTTGTACAGTGTATTGCAGCCGTATTTCAGCACTGTATGGTGCTTTTATTTGAGTAGATGACACTGTCATTTTTTTATGGTATCACATGAATGATTTATGGCACTGTGATTTGGCCTTTGTATGGTTTACTTTACAGCAGTACTATCAGAGCTCTATATGGTATCTCTATATGGCATGAATCACATGTGGGGCTACCAGTATGGCACTATTATTTGTATTATGCCCCATTCAGACGACCGTGTTTCACGGCCGTATACGGGCCGTGAAAGCCCGGCCTGTGCTGCCCCAGAGGATGGGAGCGCACAGCGTAATTGGTTGCTATGACGCCGTGCGCTTCCTGAGGCTGCCGCCGTACAGTCAAACACAGTCGTCTGAATGGGGCCTTATGCATTATCCAGCATTCAGCTACAACCTTCATTCTTCCTCAGGACGTCTCCCATGCTGCATCCATTTTATGGAACTGACTGCCCGTTACATTTGCACACCTTGAAAATTCATTCCTTCAAGGTCTCATACCTATAGTCTATGATCTGTGTGCACACTGACCTGAACATCCGGAATATTTCCAGAATATTTTGTATTTGAAAAGTTTGATGAAACTTTAAAAAAAAATCCTCATTGAGTCATCAATATGCGATGTCACGCAGCCCTTCACACTTCTTAATTTCTCAAGTGTACCCCAAGCCACACGACTCCACCGCGCACTTCACTCCTGCCTCCTTTTCTTAAATATAGAATTAATTTTCAGAACGTTAGAGATTTCTTATCGAGTTCTTCAAGCCGAATCTGTTTATTCCTGGAAATTAATGGAGAGGTGAACGACTTACAGCTGGCGTACTTCTAAAAAACCGCACTAATTATGGCGGCGGATGCTGCACCTGATCAATCAGAGAGACGTGCAGGATCAATAGCTTATGGATTCTTCTTCTAGGGAACAGGCTACAGGCAGCAATGTACACAGCGGACGGGGACCATAGTGTGATTCTGGCTATCGGGTCCCTGCGTCCTTATGACTGTAATATATTGGCCCATTGGACAAGAGGTGAAGAGGGGGGCAGTTTCTTTTTCTCCCTCCTCCTTTGTGGGAGAGACGTGAAGAATGACTTTTGGGCTAGACCCTGTTGATTTTTTTTGCCAGCATTACTAGCAGTCTGCAGTAAGGGTACAGAGGGGAGGTAACCAGTTGGGGGTGTGTCCCTGCACAGTCTAAAAATGGCAGCACTGATTGGATAGAGTGAGTCTGTGCAGGGACACACCCCCAACTGGTTACCTCCCCTCTGTACCCTTACTGCAGACTGCTAGCAATTCATTCATAACTTCTAGTAGAAATAATAGAGGAATTGTACAACATAGAGACATAAGAATAGATGCTCCAGACTTGTTATTACATGGGAATGCATGTCAGGAGTGGGGAGAGGTTCTCTTAAAAAAGTGTCCTTAAATGTCCTCACCTGGTCAGCAATTGCCTCATTTCTTAGAGATCTTCCAATTACAGTGCATTCGAAAAGTCTTCAAACCAGGGGCACACACAGATCTCATAGGGCCCCATAGCAAAACTTAGTATGGGCCCCCCTAGCCCACCCAATTTTTAAGTATGGGTGCATCAGTCACTCCCAGGCAGTGCAGAACGCCCCAGATTTCTGATGAATTTACGCCTTTTTTATAATGAAGGAGGAAATGTTAATTAAATACAAATTGAATTAAAAAAAATGACTTTGGGTTCAACCACTTTATCTGACTTTTATGTTGGAAAAAATAGAACAGGTGGTTCAAAATTATGGATTCAATTATGCTCATTCTGAAAGTCATTTGTCAAACAACTGGCAAAAAAAAACACTGATACATCTCCTGCTTCCATTCTATCACAAAGCAATTTGGTTGCAGTCACCACTAGGGGGAGCTCAGTGCATAGGAATTTATGCAATTACCATGGAAGCTCTTATCATCTCTTTTCATTGAACTCCCTCTAGTGGCGGCTGCTTGATAATGCAGTGTGTGTGATGGTGTGTGATGTACAGAGCTCTATGGACCACTGTTACTAGCGATAATAACTGGTGCAGATTTCAGGCATGAGGACAGGAGGCGGGATAGTCCTCGGGACATTGCTCTGCTGGATATTTCTTTGTTTTGCATTATGCCTTTAAGACACGTGATTATTATTTTCTGACAATGTGGAAATTATTTCTGCATTGGAATTCTTCAGATTTGACATTTGCTAAATACCAGTGAAAAATGCTGAAAGTCAGATAAAAATCAAAGCGTAGGTGTGATCCGGCGCAGCGCACACGGTGGATTCTCGCCTCATCACCCTTGACTCTTTATTTATTTAGCTCACGGTCATTTCCTACTGAGTACCTTTCGTGCTTGCAGTTCCTGCTCCTTTACAATACTAGTATTACTTGGGGTGTGAACATTTTTGCATCAGTCGTTCTGAGAAACGCAGGATGTCAGGTGAACGTATTGTAAGGGTTTTTAGGAAAGATATATTTTTGTGGTGCGGATTATCTTGTCTGCAGTTAGATGGATCGGTTCCGTTCCACCCCTTTCCCCCCCTTCCCCCGAAAACAGTGCTGGTCTCGTCCATTGGCTTCGTCTTATATTGCCGTTTGCAAATGAATGGGACTAAACTGCAATACCAGATGCAGCCAGTGAACAAGAGTGGCGCTGTTTCTGAAAGATAAGCAGAGTCTTACTAATTACAGTTATAGAAAGAGCATCTGTCAGCAGAATGAACCTTATGAAACGAAGAGCAATGCCTGGTAGGGTTGACCCTGCTGATTAGAAGCATACTCTTGTTCTGCAGATCAGTTGCTTCATTCTGGAGAAAAGGTACTTTTAATTCATATGCGTAGTTAAGTGCCACGGGGGTGGGCCGAAGCCACTCTGTGTAACCTTGTTCCGCCTTTTTCATCTGCCAGACCCCTCCCACTCCTCATTGATTGACAGGGCCAGTGTCATCATGCCTGGCCCTGTCAATCAAGAAGGTGGGGGAGGGGCTGGCAAAGGAAGCAGGGGGGGTGAGGGTGCACAGAGTGGCTTGAGTTCACCCTCAGGGCACTTACCTACTCATTTGCATATGCATTAAAAGTTCTCCAGAATGAAGTAACTGATCTGCGTAACAAGGATATGCTTCTAATCAGCAGGATCAACCCCACAATGAACAAGGAGCTTTCAGAGCCCTAGTGGGTCCTAGTGAACCTTCCGCCTCATCCCAGAAGCATAGCTGAACTGAATGCAAGTCATAGATATTCAACCCTACAAAAACCGAGATGTCATTTGACTGTTGTCCTTCATTTCCAAATCCAGGTTGAAATCAATCTCAAGAGATACCCAACACCGTACCCAGAAGATCTAAAAAATATGGTGAAGTCGGTTCAGAACATGGTCGGCAAAGGAAGTCACAGCTCTTCTTTGGAAAATTCCATTCCGACACCGACCGCCGAGCAGAATCTGAAGGAGAAATATGAGCATAAGTGGCCGATGTCAACAAAAGAGATGAAATCCGAGGTGATTTACATATTATCTATATACATGGCCGACTGCCGGACTCTACATAGAGTCCAGTCCCAGGCCCCGAGCATGGTGGGGCAGTGTGGTCACGTAGCTTCCTACTCATCAAGCGTCCAGTTCTCTATGACTTGTGAGGACTGTACATGGTGTCCTCTTCTTGGATCTACAGTAATGATCCATACTTTGGTTACCATTGGACATTATACAATATTTGGGACAAAGAACGCCATGGACAGGGATTATTGGGTCTAATTTTGGTAGTTATGTTGTCTTTTTGTCCTAGGCGTCTCTTGTAGTTCCAGTACCTTAAAGAAGAACTCCTGCAAATTTTTTTATTCTCTGACCTGTTAGAAAGGTGCATGATATAATCTGTAGTGAATGCAATCTTCTTATCAGGAGTTCTAATTGAGAGTTATCCACTTTCTTCTTATTGTAGCTGGGTCATGTGACCAACTCCCTGACCTCCAACTGACCCAGGACAGCAAGCCAGTCACTTCTCTATTCATTCCTATGAGACTGAAAGTGAGGCTCCCATAGGAATGCATAGAGAAATAGACTTCCTGTCCACACATAAGATGCTGTGTGAGTTGGTGGGTCTGATTGCTGGTCACATGACACAGATAAGAAACTTCAGGATGATATAAGTTAAAAATACAGCGACTGGTAAGAAAATGACATTCACTACACATTACATCATGTACATTTCTAGCAGGACATGGAATAAAATTTTTGTGGGAGTTCTTCTTTAATGAGACAATCTAATGCCTATGGGTATGTTTAACTGTTTAGATAGTGTCAAATAATAAGTCCATGGTATATTTTTGCCTAATTTTGTTGGCGTTTACATTTTCAACTTTTTTATATAGTGAGGCCAAATTGGGAGTTTACCATACAAGAGGCGAGGTGATGATTTTGCCTCAGGTGCCCCCCAATTATAGGGTGCCATCTACAGTTAGAGCCAGTAGGTGGCCACTTGCTGGCCAAAATGGATATTACCATCCTCTCTTCCAAGTACCTCCTATAGCTTATAAGTAGAGGGAAAGCAGGGGGTTCTGGCTAAAAGCCTAAAAAACCAAAACTTCTATTAAAATATTATTAAAATTAGTGGTTGTCCCCAGGGGAGTAACTACCATAGCGGCAGACCATGCGACTGCTATGGGACCCAGGACAAGAGGGGGCCCAGTCTTAGTTGGGATCATCTCCTCTTCTACTGGAGGTGAAAACTTGGTCAGGACTCTACCCTCTAAAGGAACAACTTTTAGTAAATGAGGCAGTGGAAAAATGGCCCAAGGGTTATTGAAGGGGTTTAGGCAGAAGAAACCCTTCTGTCCTGTGTGGGGGGCCTGGTCTGATCCTTGCTATGGGGCCCTTACTTCTCTATGTACGTCACTGGTTGTCTCCATTACTATTCGCTGGTCAATCATGCATGCTAATTCCTGTCTGAGCAGGAGTAGATGATATACACCTGTAACTGGAATGTGCATAAAGTAGTTGTCTACAAATAGTTAACTCGTTAGACAGGTCAATGAGCCAAAGCTAAGAGTGGTTGTCCATTACTAAAAACACACGGCTAGTTTCATCTGCAAAAAGCGCCACTCCTGTCCATAGGATGTGTAGGGATATTGCAGCTTAAAGGGGCTCACTGGTTTCATAATGAAATGTTATTTATCTGCCAGAGTACCCCAAACACTACATTTTATTGCCTCATACATCTTTTTTTCTTGTCAGCACTTTCCTTCCCCAGTTCTCAGCATCACGGGATCCTGGCAGGATGTTTACAGAGCTCTACATTACAGAGCAAAGTATGCTGGGACTGGTTAAAGAACACAGGAGGATGGAAACAGGAAGTTCTACATGTAGACATCCTGCCGGGAAGCAGTGATGCTGAGAATAGGGGAAGGAAAGTGCTAACATGAAAAACAGGTGTATGGGGCAAAAATTTCTGTGTCTGACTTTGAGCAGATAAAAAAAAAATCATTATGAATTTGGGGTTGATTTAACCCAAATTTACATCTATGGAGTTTAGCTCCAATATCAAACATCACTCATGGACAGTTGTGGTGCTGATTACGGAAAAAACCAGCAATTTTTTTCTATTTGTGGTTGACCCCCTTAGCTTGGATGCCATCATTTATGGACAACCCCTTTGGCTTCAAAGCCATCATTTATGGACAAGCCCTTTAGCTTAGACGCCATCAGACATAGTCTGACTGTCCTTAAAGGGGTGGTCTCAAAAAGACAATCCCATCATAGAGAGGGGTCCAAGCTTGGGATGCACATCTTTTTGCCTTAGTAGACAGCAACTAACAAAAAACATTTCTTGTAGTGAAAGACTTAGCCCAGCCATCAATTACATGGTTGGTCATACATCTGAATGGGTGGCAAAGGCTTCTATGGCCAGCTACAAAAAAATTGTCTTGACACTGTGAGGAACATGGTTATGAACCTTTCAACTTCCAAACTCATATTAGGTGGGGCTTATGGGGAAGTAGGAGTGTTCTATGCAAATGAGGCTGTCACACTATGGATTGAGAGGTGGTCTTGACTTTTTACTAGAGAAATTCTGCAGAAAATATAATAAATTGTGGCTTATTTTAGGAATAATTTTAAATTTTAAATTGAATTACAGTTTGCATAATTCTTTAGCAACTCAGATCCATATGTGTGTTTAATAAATACATGGTACATTCTTATAGTCAATGGAGGAAGTAGAGCATAAAAATGGTTGTCTCATCATGGCAACCCTAGACTGTATCCTCCACTAGAGAGAGTGAAAAACTGCTGGTAAACCTGTCCCAGTCTTGTATTATAAGGTCACTCATTGTTTTAAATGCATCCTGTGTAATACCAAATGTCTCCTGTAGTGGCCGCCATTGTCAAATGTGTAACCGATGGCAAAATATCTGGCGATATCAGATAATCATAGTGTTGGATTGCAGTGAAAAAAGAAGCTTTCAGTGGAAATAATATTTTTTAACTCAATTATAGCCATCCCAATAAAGCGCTGGTGAAGTTTACATTGATTTTATAGAGTTTGTAGTTTGGGCACAGCACAGTCTTTCAACTTTTACTAAAATCCTTGATGGGTTTAATATGCAAATTTTATTTTTAATTATTTTTTTTGAGGTTTCAAATCGGGAACACAAGGAATTCCAGAAGACCCAAATCTCTGATGCTGGAAACATTCGTAGTTATTCCCTAGAAGTCCCAAAGAAGAAAGAAAAGGACGAGCATTCGGAAAGATCAGAGGTAACACCCTCCCCACAGTCAGTTAAAGGGGTTGTCTCACTTCAGAAAGTGGCATTTATCATGTAGAGAAAGTTATTACAAGACACTTACTAATGTACAGTGATTCTCCATATTGCCTCCTTTGCTGGCTGGATTCATTTTTCCATCACATTATACACTGCTCGTTTCCACGGTTACGACCATACTGCAATCAATCAGTGGTGGTCGTGCTTGCACACTATAGGAAAAAGCATCAGTCTCTCTAGTGGTTGGGACTGTGGGACCGCGCATAGGCTGGTGCTTTTTCCTACAGCGTGCAAGCACGACCACCACTGATGGATTGCAGTGTGGTCGTAACCATGGAAACAAGCAGTGTATAATGTGATGGAAAAATTAATCCAGCCAGCAAAGGAAGCAATATGGAGAATAACAATACATTAGTAAGTGTCTTGTAATAACTTTCTCTACATTATAAATGCCACTTACTGAAGTGAGACAACCCCCATAGTAACTTAAGTGGAAATGAAATCCTATGAGGCTGCCAATTCCAGAGATTTTTTTTTAAAATTGCTGCTACTTAATATCTTATTTTCATTCAAATTGTCCATCCCACCGTACATTTGGGCCGAGTGCCATGACTAATGTTATTTTGTTTATCTGCTAAGCGATTAAAAATGGTTTAGGTTTTTACGTGGACGGAGCCTTTATCCTTTTCAAGCACCTTTAATGTCATTTTACCTTTCAGGAGCCCTTCGGACATCGCACGACTGAAATGCGTATGGCTGAACTGCGTCCCTCATTGATCGAGACCCCGTTGTATCCACCAAAACTGGTTCTACTGGGAAAAGATAAGAAAGGTACATTGATTATGCGACTTTACTAATGATGGGTATATCATTGGGGGCGCCCAATATTGTGGCCAAAATCAGTCTGTCAGGGAACTGGAACCTTGAAACATCTCTGAAATCCCCTGGTCTTGCTTCTGTTCTCCTTTAGTTGATTTATAGGGGTTTTAACTTACCTGATACTTTGTTTCCACAGAAGATAAGCAACTGTCGGCCTTATTCCCCTCCACCATTAAAGAGGACCTCTCCCCTCTCCTGACATGCCTGTTTTAATAGCTTCATGCATTCCCCATGTAATAACAAGTCTGGAACATCTATTCTTATATCTGTATGTTGTGCCATTCCTTTATTATTTGCACTAGAAGTTATGATTGAATTGCTATTTGCCTTCAGTAAAGGAACAGAGGGGAGGTGACCAGTTGGGAGGTTGTACCTACACAGACTGACTCTAGCCAATCAGTGCTGCCATGTTCAGACTGTGTAGATACACCCCCCCACCTGGTTACCTCCCCTCTGTTCCATTACTGAAGGCAAATAGCAATTCATTCATAACTTCTAGTGCAAATAATAAAGGAATGGCACAACATAGAATAGATAAGAATAGATGTTCCAGACTTGTTATTACATGGGGAATGCATAAGGCTATTAAAACAGGCAGGTCAGGAGAGGGGAGAGGTTCTCTTTAAAATAAACATGAATACACATGTTGAGCTGAGCTTGCATGTTTATGGGGAAGATGGGAGAATTCACTTCTGGACAACTGAGTGTCCAGTCATGAATTATTTAAAGAGGTTTTCCAGGATTTTAATATTGATGGTCTATCCTCAGAATAGATAATTAATATTTGATCAGTGGGGGGTCTGACACCCCACCGATCAGCTGTTTCAGAGCAGCTCCATCTGTTGTGTAGTAGACGGAGGCGGTTACTGCAGTGCTGCCTCCGTTGAAGTGAATGGTAACCAGCTCCTTCCACTACACGGCCGACCAAGCTCCTCTGAAACAGCTGATCGGCAAGGTGTCAGACTCCTGCTGATCAGATATTGATGACTTGTTCTGAGGACAGGCCATCAACATTAAAATCTGGAAAAATGGCTTTAAAGAAGACTCCCGACAAAAATGTTATTCCATGTCCTGCTAGAAATGTACATGATGTAATCTGTAGTGAATGTCATTTTCTTACCAGTGTCTGAATTTTTGACTTATATCATCCTGAAGTTTCTTATCTGTGTCATGTGACCAGCAATTAGACCCACCAACTCACACATAGACTTGTGTGGACAGGAAGTCTAATTCTCTATGTATTCCTATGAGACTGAAAGTGAGGCTCCCATAGGAATGAATAGAGCAGTTACTGGCTTTCTGTCCTGGGTCAGTTGGAGGTCAGGGAGTTGGTCACATGACCCAGCTACAATAAGAAGAGAGGTTTTTACTCACGGAAACAGTCACTGATAAGAAAATGACAATCACTACAGATTATATCATGCACCTTTCTAACAGGTCAGAGAATAAACATTTTTGCGGGAGTTCTTCTTTAATGTGCATGGCCAGACCTAAAGTTCTGATAAATGGGCTAACAGTTAATAAGCAAGATTTTAATAAAGTTGGCTTAGTTCACATAGCTTTCCAGTTTATAGGTGACAGGTCCATTTAAAAGGGGTGGAGGATGTATTATAGCATCATAGCATAAGATGTACCATGGGACAATATCAGGAAAATATAGACGTGCTAGGACAAGAACCTCTTAAAGGGGTTGTCCTGGTTCAGCTCTAAACCCAGACATATCCCCATTTTTACCCAGGCCACCCCCCCGCCCGATATGAGCATCAGCAGTACTGATGCACCGGCACTACTGGGCGGCCTTTAGTATTGCCCTAGCCTGTAAAACGGCTAGGTCAGCATTAAAGCCCGTCCATCAGTGCCGATGACATCACCGGGAACACTGTTAGGCAGAAGCCTCCGCCTAGCAGTGAAGAAAAATATAAACAGACAGCCCTTGCCCTGCGTGATACAGCATGAAGTGCCCCGATGCTCATTTCAGGGGGGCGCCTCAGCTCTGAACCCAGACAACCCCTTTAAGAAGTTCTTGTCCTACTAGGTCCACATTTTCCTCATATTATCCAATGGCACATCTAATGCTATGATGTTCTCAACTCTTCCATCCTCTACGGTTTTAAATATTGTCTGTAGAAGCCTCCCATACTCATTGAGTCGGTCAGACACGTTCTTCTAATCCTGTACAATGTCCTTTAGAGTAGGTCTTAATGAACCAAGACATCACACCACCTATCTTTTATACAAGACCATGTAGTAAGATTTAACCAGAAAGTGTAAAACCAGCACCACACGGGGCCCAATGTATATTTTGGAATTAATATTCTTCTTCTCTATGTAGACCTGTAATATCCAGTTAGTAAAAAGGTTGGGGCTTTTAATTGCCCTTCCCAATGGGAGCTTCTTCGAGGATATAGAGTTGTAAAATTGGTTCACGCTGCGTCGTTGCTCCGCGTTTTTGTATCTACAGAGTCCACAGACGAGTCAGAGATGGATAAGCACCATCATAACAGTGTGTCATCAGGGACCTATTCCGACTACTCACCTTCTCAAGCTTCTTCTGGATCTTCTAATGCGCGTGTGAAAGTGCAGATTACCGCTAAAGAGGCTGTAAATAGCTCATTGTGGGGTAACAGGTCTGTTAAATCCTTAACTCTCTGCTCTCTCCCTGGTATCGGGATGGCGCCAGTTATTTCTGGCAGTCTGTTTACTAGGAAAACAATGGAAATTAATATATTTTTTCTTTCTCTGTTTCGTAGACTGGCTCAGTCCTTCCCACAACCCCTTGAAACGAAGCCATTGCTGAGCCAGCGAGAGGCGGCGCCTATAGGAAATCTGCAGCAGCGCAATGAACGGCAGAACCTCAATGACTCGTTCACCGAAAACTGGAACAACAGCACGCACTACGACAACACCGGATTTGTGGCGGAAGAAAATGCAGTAGAGAATGCAGGAGGTAACCCAATGCTGTCTTCGAAATCAAGAAGCACATCCTCTCATGGAAGGCGGCCATTAATCAGGCAAGATCGAATTGTTGGAATACCTTTGGAGTTGGAACAACCATCACAGAGGAACTCTCAAGAAGCAGACGTTTCTCCCAGCAATCCTTGGCAAAATTGGACTCGGACTCCTAGTCCATTTGAAGACAGGACAGCATTTCCTTCTAAACTTGAAAACACCCCCATCAATAGTCCGTTGCCGGAACGGAAAGAACATAAGCCACAGTCATTAGAAAACCCAAGCACATTCTCTTCAGGCCCATCATGGGAGTTTCATGACACCAGCTCTAGTCGGAGCATGGGAAATGTATTTCCACATAGCCATTGCCGTCCTGAGTCTGCCAAAAATACCATATCAGTCAGCAAAAGTACTGAAAGACTCTCGCCATTAATGAAGGACTTGAAGACGGGCAGGTTCAAAAAGTCTCAGAGTATAGATGAAATAGACATCGGGGCATTCAAAGTGTACAACATACCCTTACAAAACTATGATCGAAGAGGCATCATGCAAGGAAGCCATGACCGACCAGACTTGGGTATGCTACAGGAGCAAAGTATGTCTCGTAGTCAGTCGGTGCCAATGCTTGATGATGAGATGTTGGGTTACGGAACCAGTAGAGGACAACAACAAAAGCCCACCACAAAGAAAGTCTACCAGTTTGACCAAAGTTTTAACCCAACGGGTGCAGTTGAAGTAAAGCCAGAGAAGAGAGTACCTCCTCCATTTTCATACAACCCTGACTCCTACTCCTCTCAGCAAACAAAGACCATGGTGAAAGATCTGATCAGTCCAAGAGCCTACAGAGGATACCCACCCATGGAGCAGATGTTCTCCTTTTCTCAACCTTCGGTCAATGAAGATTCCATTCCTCCTCAGTTTACAAGTCAAGGATCAAGGCCAGGATTCTTGACAAGGGCAGATTCTTTGGCAAGTGCCACAGAGATGTCAATGTATAGGAGGGTGAGTGAGCCACATGAACTTCCACAGACAGACCGGTATGGCAGGCCTCCGTTCCTTGGGGCTATAGAGCGCCAAAGCAGCATGTCAGTGGCTGAATCTCAGTTTCTAAAGAGAAATGGTCGCTATGATGATGATCACAGCTCCTATCCAGACATGAAGTCTCAAGGAAGCAGTTATCAAGTCAAAACTCTTACACAGAGACGGCCATTGTCTGCCAGAAGCTACAGCACTGAGACCTATGGGACTGCTCAAACCCGTCCTGTTTCTGCTAGGCCAACCATGGCAGCACTGCTTGAAAAGATACCGTCTGATTACAACTTAGTTAACTATGGTGACAAGACCTCTGACAGTGACATGAAGACAAGGCAGAATCAGGGAAAAATGGACGATAGCTGTAATAAAATGCCGCCAGACTGGAGACAGCAGCTGCTTAGACACATAGAAGCTAGAAGACTGGACAGGGTATGTCTTTTATGTATTCTTATTGCAACATATCCATATTTTTGCATGTTAGATATGAAGATTATTCTTCTCGTTAGAGGAAAGTCAACAGCATAAAGTCCTTGTTACCAAAGCTGGCCATACACATGAATGCTATAAACATGCACCATTGACAGTGGCTTATCTCCTATATGAGGAAACGATTGGGCATGTTGCAATCTAATTTGCCCAACCCCATCTGCAGACTCAGGAGGCCCATGTACACATAATAACATTGTCCAATACTTCCAAGATCAGCTGGTTCACCCAACTTTTCTTTTATGTGTATGGCCAGATTTAGACTTCAGCCTTTTTGCTCCAGTGGTTGGTTGCAGAACTATTGGCCAGACCAAACATGGTATCAGTATCTTCCAGGAGACCAAACCATTTTGGTTAGTCAATGGTACCTCCTCCAACCCTACTAAAATGGATATTTTTGTCTTGGTGATCCAAGTCATGGACATCTTGAACTACTGCACAGTCTTAAATTGACTATAAAAAACTTTTTGGTTATTTCTGGTGGGATCTACTGGAACTCTAAAGACAATGGGCACCTGATTTATTCTCCTCAGGGGTGCCATGGGTAATAGTCACAACTGTTTGGCTTCTCAGAGATGAATGGTGCCTGAGGTGTCTGAAAGCCATTGACCCCAAGACTTTTTGTTGAAACATTATGTGAACGAGGGGGGGAGGGGGAGTTGTGGTAACAAATGGCAGCCATGCAACTTTTGGCCAGCATTTACTTTATAGAATTATCATTATACAACCTCCAGGTAACTTTTACTCTTTCAAAAATATTTTTCTTGGTGATATTTCTTCAGTCTCTTTCAAACCAAAATCATTGTATCAACTGCACATTTTTAAATTACTCAAGATATACACATATATATATATTAGAGATGAGCAAATCATTCAAAATTTTATTCGCCGAACATTCGTCGAACTTTTCATAAGATTCGTATATTCGACGAATATATTTGTTAAATTTGCGTACAAAATATACGTTATTATGTGGCGTTTAGCGAACATTTGCGCACTAATAACGAACGTTCAGTTTTAAAAGGTACGCAACTTCTTTGACCCCTGGCTACATGACACTATATCAGCAGACGAAAGCACGTCATCCGGCTGTGATTGAGATGAGTGAGCCATCCACTCCACTACCTCATCCACTTTCTCCTCCACTACAATTTTGCGCCTTGGTGGGTTAGCCTGGTGGAACACCGGCCAAGTATTGCAAATATCTAAAATAAATATCTAAAAATCTACAAGTAGACACTCCGGCTACAAGTCCTTTGGCACTGCTGCCCTGTGCCACCTTCTCCTTATTTTTGGAGCTCGAGGTCTGGCTGGAACTGGAGCCCTTTTGCTTATCCATTCCAGACATTTTTCACTTCACTCTGTGGCCCTGCAGCTGGTCTTTGTCTTTGTCCCTGTCTCTCTCCCTATCTCTCTCTCTCCGTCTCTCTCCCTGCCTGTCTCTCCCTATCTCTCTCCCTGTCTCTCTCCCTATCTCTCTCCCTGTCTCTCTCCCTGTCTCTCTCCCTATCTCTCTCTCCCTGTCTCTCTCTCTATCTCTCTCCCTGTCTCTCTCCCTATCTCTCACCCTGTCTCTCTCCCTGTCTCTCTCCCTGTCTTTCTCTCCCTGCCTGATTAAATACTAGCCCTGCGCTGGCCCTGCACTTGCCCTGCCGTATCCCTGATGTGTAATAAGGATTCCCTGAACAATTACACCCCAATTTCAACAACACAGGTCTCAGTGTCTCAGAACTTCACACACAGTGCTTCTGCTCGTCTCAGGTGATGCATCACTGGCTTACCGAGCCTGAGCCAATCAGAGCAAGCCCTGCCCACTAGGTCAGGTGATCGCTTTCTACCCGGGCTTTTGCTCACGAATAACGAACTAACAGTAAAAGTTTGCTAATAACTTGAATTCGTACGCAACAGCGTATAGAGTAACTCATATGTAGCAATAGCGTTTAATTTATAGGACAAGTACGTAGCGAATGCGTAGAAAGCATTAGGAACATTTTCGAATCTTAACGAATAACCTAATATTCAGATTCGCTTCGCAGCTGAAAATTTCCAAGATTCGATACGAATCAACGAATCGACGAAGAGATTCACTCATCTCTAAAAAATATATATATATATATGTAAAGTTGGTCATATTAATATCTGACCCTCATTGCATTTATAGTGAAAAGCATCAAAACATGATCAAGGTATATTTTGTGGAGTATGGAGAGAATATGAGAAGAACAAATAGAAGCTTGGGAGATCTTGCCATGGCTAGGGTTGACTCCATGGTTCCATTGCTGCAGGACAACTTAGCAGAGATGCTGTTACATTAGTGGTCTCCAACCTGTGGTCGTCCAGATGTTGACATACTACAGCTTTTAGCAGTACCCTGATGTAGGCACCTGAAGTGGTTCTTACTGAAATATCAAAATTAATCACATAACTGGATGCAGGAGTAACAATGTTGTAATTAAGAATACATTTTTTATTTCCCAGTTGGACCTGTATGTGACATTTGTGAGACTGGAGTATCTACAAATAAAATGGCCATTCAATGTGTTGAACCAGATTTAAGGAGAAGTATGGGTCTTCTGATGACCAGCTGAATCAGTCAACTGGGTAACTCACTACTGAGTTTTTCTTAGTGATGTTGGACTACCTAGCCAACTTATTCAGCTGGCACTTTGTGGTATATACTGTGGGCACCCTACAATTATCACAACGTTAACACTTCAGTAGTGTCTTGAAGTAAAAGGGACATGTCACAAGTGTCAGAGGTAGTTTACCAGATGGGAACCCCCTTATGAATTTCAGCCCCTGTTTTTATGGAGAGGTAGCAGCACGTTGTAATTCTTCAATGTCAAGGATATTAGCAGTTACAGGATCCTCTAAGCACCGGTATATACAGTAGTAAAAAAGTACCAACCAAGCAACATCAGTGTAGACTCACTGTGTTAACAACCACTACTATAATACTGCCTCCTATGTACAAGAATATAACTACTATAATACTGCCTCCTATGTACACGAATATAACTACTATAATACTGCCTCCTATGTACAAGAATATAACTACTATAATACTGCTCCTATGTACAAGAATATAACTACTATAATACTGTTCCTATGTAAAAGAATATAACTACTATAATACTGCTTCTATGTACAAGAATATAACTACTATAATACTGCTCCTTTGTACAAGAATATAACTACTATAATACTGCTCTTATGTACAAGAATATAACTACTATAATACTGCTCTTATGTACAAGAATATATCTACTATAATACTGCTCCTATGTACAAGAATATAACTACTTTAATACTACCTCCTATATACAAGAATATAACTACTATAATACTGCTCCTATGTACAAGAATATAACTACTATAATACTGCTCCTATATACAAGAATATAACTACTATAATACTGCCTCCTATGTACAAGAATATAACTACTATAATACTGCTCCTATGTACAAGAATATAACTACTATAATAATGCTCCTATATACAAGAATATAACTACTATAATACTGCTCCTATGTACAAGAATATAACTACTATAATAATGCTCCTATATACAAGAATATAACTACTATAATACTGCTCCTATGTACAAGAATATAACTACTATAATACTGCTTCTATGTACAAAAATATAACTACTATAATACTGCTCCTATGTACAAGAATATAACTACTATAATACTGCTCCTATGTACAAGAATATAACTACTATAATACTGCTCCATGTACAAGAATATAACTACTAATATACTGCCTCCTATGTACAAGAATATAACTACTATAATACTGCTCCTATGTACAATAATATATCTACTATAATACTGCTCCTATGTACAAGAATATAACTACTATAATACTACTCCTATGTACAAGAATATAACTACTATAATACTGCTCCTATGTACAAGAATATAACTACTATAATACTGCTCCTATGTACAAGAATATAACTACTACTACAAGAATATAATGCTCCTATGTACAAGAATATAACTACTATAATACTGCCTCCTATGTACAAGAATATAACTACTATAATACTGCCTCTCTATGTACAAGAATATAACTACTATAATACTACTGCTCCTATACTACAAGAATATAACTACTATAATACTGCTCCTATGTACAAGAATATAACTACTATAATACTGCTCCTATGTACAAGAATATAACTACTATAATACTGCTCCTATGTACAAGAATATAACTACTATAATACTGCTCCTATGTACAAGAATATAACTACTATAATACTGCTCCTATGTACAAGAATATAACTACTATAATACTGCTCCTATGTACAAGAATATAACTACTATAATACTGCTCCTATGTACAAGAATATAACTACTATAATACTGCTTCTATCTACAAGAATATAACTACTATAATACTGCTCCTATATACAAGATATAACTACTATAATCTGCTCCTATGTACAGAATATAACTACTATAATACTGCTCTTATGTGCAAGAATATAACTACTTAATACTACTCTATATACAAGAATATAACTACTATAATACTGCTCCTATGTACAAGAATATAACTACTATATACTGTCCATGACAAGAATAACTACTAAATATGCTCCTATGTACAAGAATATAACTACTATAATACTGCTCCTATTACAAGAATATAACTACTATAATACTGCTCCTATGTACAAGAATATAACTACTATAATACTGCTCCTATGTACAAGAATATAACTACTATAAATACTGCTCCTATGTACAAGAATATAACTACTATCTATACTGCTACTATAATACTGCTCCTATGTACAAGAATATAACTACTATAATACTGCTCCTATGTACAAGAATATAACTACTATAATACTGCTCCTATGTACAAGAATATAACTACTATAATACTGCTCCTATGTACAAGAATATAACTACTATAATACTGCTCCTATGTACAAGAATATACTAACTGCTACTATATACTGCCTCCTATGTACAAGAATATAACTACTATAATACTGCTTCCTATGTACAAGAATATAACTACTATAATACTGCTCCTATGTACAAAATATAACTACTATAATACTGCTCCTATGTACAAGAATATAACTAACTATGTCTAATATAATACTGCTCCTATGTACAAGAATATAACTAACTATACTATAATACTGCTCCTATGTACAAGAATATAACTACTATAATACTACTCCTATGTATACAGAATATAACTACTATATAATACTGCTCCTATGTACAAGAATATATACTATGTACTATAATACTGCTCCATGTGTACAAGAATATAACTACTATAATACTGCTCCTATGTACAAGAATATAACTACTATAATACTGCTCCTATGTACAAGAATATAACTACTATAATACTGCTCCTATGTACAAGAATATAACTACTATAATACTGCTCCTATGTACAAGAATAAAACTAATACTGCTCCTATTGTACATAATATAACTAAACTCTATGCCTCCTAATACAAGAATATAACTACTATAATACTGCTCCTAATGTACAAGAATATAACTACTTATAATACTGTGTACAAGAATATAACTACTATAATACTGCTACCTATGTATAATAGAAGAATAATAACTATAATACTAAATATAACTACTAATACTGCTCATACTACTATAAAAGAATATAACTACTATAATACTGCTCTATGTACCTATATAAAGAATATAACTACTATAATACTGCTTCCTATGTACAAGAATATAACTACTAATACTGCCTCCTATGTACAAGAATATAACTCTATAATACTGCTATGTACAAGAATATAACTACTATAATACTGCTCCTATGTATATAACTACTATAAATACTGCCTCTATGTACAAGAATATAACTACTATAATACTGCTCCTATGTACAAGAATATAACTACTATAATACTGTCTTCTATGTACAAGAATAGAACTACTATAATACTGCT
Organism: Rhinella marina; assembly: GCA_900303285.1. Classification (NCBI taxonomy): domain Eukaryota; kingdom Metazoa; phylum Chordata; class Amphibia; order Anura; family Bufonidae; genus Rhinella; species Rhinella marina. The sequence goes on from ONZH01002998.1 coordinate 333,042, forward strand.
CCTATGTACAAGAACTATAACTACTATAATACTGCTCCTATGTACAAGAATATACTACTATAATACTGCTCCTATGTACAGAATATAACTACTATAAAATACGTCCTATGTAAAGAATATAACTACTATATACTGCTTCCTATGTACAAGAATATAACTACTATAATACTGCTTCCTATGTACAAGAATATAACTACTATAATACTGCTCCTATGTACAAGAATATAACTAATAATACTACTATAATATAACTACTATAATACTGCTCCTATGTACAAGAATATAACTACTATAATACTGCTCCTATGTACACGAAATATAACTACTATTAAATACTCGCCTTCCTATGTGTTACAAGATATAACCTACTATAATACTGATCGTTCTATGTACAAAGAATATAAACTACTATAATACTGCTCCTACGTACACGATTATAACTACCATTATAGACACGACCTCCTAATGTACAAGAAATAGACTACTATAAATACTCGTCTTTCTATGTACAAGAAATATAACTACTATAATATTGCTCCTATGTACAAGAATATAACTACTATAATACTGCTCTTATGTACACGAATATAACTACTATAATACTGCCTCCTATGTACAAGAATATAACTGCGTATAATACTGCCTCCTATGTACAAGAACTATAACTACTATAATAAGTGCTCCTTAGTAACAAGAATATTAACTACATATAATACTGCTCCTATGTACACAGAATTATAACTACTATAATACTGCTCCTATGTACAAGAATATAACTACTATAATACTGCTCCTATGTACAAGAATATAACTGCTATAATACTACCTGCATAATGAAATACTTATACAGAACTATTTTGTCACCTAGATATGGATATTAGGATCATAGAGGACGGGACACTACTAGCATTTGTATCCCTGTTTTAGCAGAGAGTTCTTATAAAACTGTCATATAGTAACACGAGTCTGAATATTCAGCGGCGAACACTAAATCCTGCATTGTGGTTTTCCAGGCAGTTAAACAGAATGGATCTCTCTATGTCAGTTCTGTAAGTCTATCAGTCTTATTGTAACTTGTATCTGTTTGTTATGATCCTTGTTTGCCGATGTCTAACCCAGAATGTGCCGCGCCTCTGTTAACTCTTTTAGCTTTATTTGTGCAGTATGAAGTGCAGCATGTGTGTTCATATCCTGTTGCCCCATTGTCTCCTCCATTCAGAATGCTGCATATAAGCACAACACCATAAGCCTTGGCATGCTGCACTCTGGAAACCTCCCAGCAATGCATGATGGCAAAAGCATGACTTACACAATGCCTCACTCAGCTAACTATCAAGATATACCTCACTACTACGTAAGTATAAGGGCTGAACCACCATAGACCTGAATAACACTGCTGCAGGATAAGATCTCTGCTTGTTGTCAGTGAAAAGTCTGTAAACCATTGCAATCATGTGCTGCTTGTTTAACTGCAGAAGGTCTCTTGCACCTAACAACACATTTTCAGTTTTTGAATAGAGCTGTTCCCAGAACAGAGATTTAATCTATTATTATTATTATTATTAATATTTTGAAAACATTGGGAAGTGTAACATTTTCCATTGTACAGTGATTACAATTTATTTACTTAAGAATAGAAAAGAAAAAACATCTTATCCATAAGGGTCATGTCAAATGCTGAGATTATCTGGCATATGTACTGTGCAGAGAATTGGTAATTTGATGGACCGCCATGGGGTCCACATTCACCCCTGGGTTGTAGTAAATTATCTTAAACAAAGCTTCCAATTAGCTGATGCCCAAATATGATGCAAGTAAAAGCAATGAGCAGCAGAAGAGGGTGTTGCAAGGCTGAGGAGGTATGTAAGGAGAGAGTGGCAGAGATAGGATAGCCTCTTTATGGCCACATAGTGCTAAGGTGCTGCACAGGGCCAGTCAAGGTAAGGCTACATTCACATCTGCATCTGTTAGCAGTTCTTTTTGCATTTGACAGCAAGAATAGCACAGCATGCAGTACTATTCTTACTGGACGGACCCCATTACAAGTCTACAAGGTCCTTTGAGCACTGTCTGGATTTCTTATCAACAGACACAATCTGATACAATGTCATATCTTCCATTATGAACAGAACCTTACACATACACATTAGATGCAAGGCACATTAGATGTCAGGGCAGACTATCTATCAGTATTTTCCTGATTCTTTCCTAATGGCAGATGCTTCAGTAAAATAGGATTGGGCATACTGATTTTCATCATGCCAATTCTTTGTTCCACTGGGAGGAAAGTCACTATTCCCCTCTCTCTATTAAAAAAGCATGCATGCTTGGCCGGGACAACCATGCATGCTTATGGGGGCCAAAAGAGCAAATAGCTGCCAGCTATCTGATGCATGTAGGCATGTAGTTTAATAAAACTTTGGGGGCTAAATTGTATTTATTTTAATGGGCCGTTTGTGGCACTGCTATGGGGGCACCGCATGCCCCATTGTATAGTGTCTATAGGAAATGGACTATAGGTTATATCTGTGGGTCAGTGATTTAGTATGAACTAATTGTAGGCTATGTAATTACTGTGTCCCTGTTACCCTAGTATATACTGTAGACTCCGTGCAGTAGCATAATATTAGGGGCAGCACAGGATGAGCTGACACTGCACTCCATTGTGTCTGATGGTCTGAGTACCTGTTGGACCAAGGCTCCATAGCTTCAGGCTTAGGCTCTGACACTTGGAATCACTGATTTTTTTTTGTTCTAATGACTTGTCTCCTGCACAATATAAATGCTAGATAATGTGACCACGTGACATATAGGTAGCTGGGCCCTTATGGATAATGGATTAACAGTAGAAGCATTTCCCCGAGGGGCACACAGACATGCCGACATAATCCTCAATGCATAGAAAGGAAATTCTGAAATGAAAAGTTAATTTCCTACTAAGCTATAGCTTTTCACTCTGGGAAAGATGTGGAGCATTGGCGTCCAGCCACGTGGAAGCTTCTCTGCAGGCATTTTAGGGTAAATTGGACTCTATCTTTGTCCTCCATTAGCTGGACTGAAAGCATACTGCCTCATTAGCCTCAGTTCAGTAACAATCACTGATAAATAGAAGAATGTGACCTAAATCTGATAAGTTCCTTCTGCACAAAGCAGTTAGATGGCTATATAGTTATGTTGTGGACATCATAGATAGATAGATTAGATAGATAGATAGATAGATAGATAGATAGATAGATAGAAGATAGATAGATAGATATATAACTAGATAGATAGATAGATAGATAGATAGATAGATAGATAGATAGATAGAAGATAGATATGAGATAGATAGATATGAGATAGATGTGAGATTGAGATAGATAGATAGATAGATATAGAGAGATAGATAGATAGATAGATAGATAGATAGATATAGAGAGATAGATAATAGATAGATATGAGATGATAGAAGAGAGATAGATAGATAGATAGATAGATAGATAGATAGATAGATAGATATAGACATATAGACAGACAGAGATGGACAGTAAGCAGTGAGCTCCCCCTAGTGGTGACTGCAGATACTCAGCATGTTATGCTATCTTTTACCTTCCTGTGCAGGCGATTTGGAGCTCTATATCATAAAAACAAAGTACATAGGTAGGTAGATAGATAGATGATAGATAGATACATAGATAATAGATAGATAGATGATAGATAGATATACCGGTAGATTGATAGATTGATGATAGATAATAAAGTGAGGTCTTTGACTTTTGCCCCCCATGTTATATATATGTATATATTTGGAGTCACCCGGACCCCCTTCGTCTCTGCACTGTTTGTCTATGTATGCAGCTTATTACACCCCTCTGCCACCCCCCGGGCTGTGGTCAGCAGACACCTTGTATATTGCTGTCTGTATATCTGTATCTGTGGTCCGTCTGTTACTGCAGGAGCCCCTGATAAAACGTAATGTCTCATTGGTTTAACCTGCAGCATAACCCAACATCTAGCTTGGCAGTTTTGCACATATGAGTCCCCCCCCATGTACTATAGAGGCCGAGCCTGTGGCTCATATTGGGTCTATGGAAATACATGAACATAACAGTGTAGGGCACCGTTCCCCAAGATGTGGCTCTCCAGCTGTTGCAAAACTACAGGTCCCAGCATGCACTGACAGGATATGCTGGTTGTGATACATTCGGGCAAGTCATACTCACATCCTACCTAGAATATAGAACCTGGTGGAGTCTCCTGAGAAAAAGTGGGTAGCAGAGTTTATACCTGTTAGGGTACTTTCACATTAGCGTTTTTTTTATTCCGGTATTGATTTCCGTCATAGGGGATCAATACCGGAATAAAACGCTTCAGTTCAAACTGAACTGAAGTGAACGGAATGCTCCTAAAAGCATTCCGTTCCATCTCCAGACCGGAGAGCAAACCGCAACATGCTGCGGTTTGCGCTCTGATCTGGGGATCTGGAACAAGACGGACCCCCAATAGATGCAAGTCAGCGGGGACAGATCCGTTCGTTGTGACACAATAGTAAACGATGAGGCGGCTGAGAGGGAAAAGAGCAAGGTGACGGATCCGTCATGAATTCCATTGAAAGCCAATGGAGGACGGATCCGTCACCTTGCTCTTTTCCCTCTCAGCCGCCTCATCTCCCTCCTCCCTCCAGCAGGGGGCGCTGTGGGGAATCTTCCCATTGTGCGCGCCGTCCTCCTCCTCCTGTAGTATCCATCTTATCTGGACACGTAAAGCAACCCCCTCTCCTCCTCAAGACAGTGTCTGACATGTGTGGGGCTGGAGTGCAGTTCCGGCCCCACACATGCACCTGCGACAGCACGGATCCGGAGGGGCTGTTCACCGGAGGGGCTGTGTATGAAACTAGCCTTAGCCCTTTCTTCAGTGTGCATCACGCATGTCTCTGAGATCACTCAGGAATGTGGTCTTATCAGCACAATGGAGGATGGGTACTATCTCTAACCCGCTTCATTACAAGGGAAATTATAAACTATTACACAGAATATTAAACAGAATTAAAGGGGAGAACCAATTAGTCACTTAAAAATACCCTTACAGTACAAGAATGCAATCATTTAACTCTGTGTGTATGCAGGGGATCTGGATCTCTGTGTCAGAATGATTCTCTTTTTTGACCTGGTATAAAACGACTCGGTAGAATATATTGTAAAATATAAAAGGCACATAAATTCTTCTGGCCGGGAAAGAGGAAACTCCAGCGTGACACAACCTGTAATGATCCTTTGTAGCAGAAGCTGCTGCTGTCATCTGTAATTGGGAATCGGATGAATCAGCGAGTGGTAATTTAAAGCGGTGCAGGGGCCGTTAGTCTTAAATCTTAGATTCCTGGGTCACAGCTGAAGCCTTTTACTTCTCTCTTATACATCCTTACCTCATTTAATCATGAACCTGTGTCCTACATAATCAGTATATTACCTACTGCCTCATTCTGCAGCCTAGGAGATGCAGCATTACGGCACTGCATGACGTCCAATGCCTTGCAAAAGTATTTAACCCCCCTTAAAGGCTTCAGGGCAATTTTTTTATTTTTGAATTAATTATTTTTAATTCAGTCATTTTGGGCTAAAAATCTTTGTTTTTTTTACAGTTTTTTTTTTTTTACAGTTTTTACAGTAAAATTTTTGAAAAGTTACAGTACATCTGCAGACTATTGCTTTCTCGGTTTACTCTGAATCCTATTACTCTGGCTCCATCTGTAGTCCTTATCTTTGAACTCTTGACAGCTCATAAACACTCCATATAACACAATTCTTAGCAAACTGATAAAACAATATTTCTAAAATGAATGTTAACGAGCTGTCAGGAGTTCAGAGATAAAGGCTACATATCGAGTCCAGATATGGATTTGCTCTGCAGATGCACAGAAGGTGAGGCTGTTGAACAAAACTTGCGGATATTTTTTATTAAAGACCAAATGAAAACTTTTTTTATCCGAAAATCTGTAGTCCTTATCTTTGAACTCTTGACAGCTCATAAATATTCCATATAACACAATCCTTATCAAACTGATAAAAATATATTTCTGAAATGAATGTTAATGAGCTGTCAGGAGTTCAGAGATAAGGGCTACATATCGAGCCATCGGCGCAGCTCTCTGACGGATTTGCTCTGCAGATGCACATAAAGTGAAAGCTGTAGAACAAAAATTGCGGAAATTTTTTATTACAGACCTACTGAAATTTTTTTATCCTAAAATCTGTAGTCCTCACTTTGAACTCTTGACAGTTCATAAACACTCCATATAACACAATCCTTATCAAACTGATAAAACAATATTTCTGAAATGAATGTTAATGAGCTGTCAAGAGTTCAGAGATAAGGGCTACATATCGAGCTCCCTGAAGGATTTGCTGTGCAGATGCACTGAAAGTGAAGGCTGCAGAACAATAACTGCAGAAAATTTTTATTAAAGACCAACTGGAAACAAAAAATTATCCTAAAATCTGTAAAATGCAGTGATAAAAAAAAATAATCTCTCCTGATTTCTCTAAATGACTCTAAATTTTCCAGCTCACAATTTATTTATCAGATTATTGTTTTAATTAAAAGAAAACCTGATAAATGATGCTTGCATAATTATTCAACCCCTCTGCCTAATACAAAATGTAAACAACTCATTTTGATTGAAAAGCTCATGCTGACTTGTGTATACAGCTCCTATGCAGTGCTATGTGTCTCCATGGTTATAAACTATGGTCCGATCCATAGGTCACTCTACTCCCTCTGCAAATTCTACTACATACGGTTAGAAAGGCGACAGTGGAAGCTGAGGAACACATGACTACAATGAGTTTGTAGTCTGTAACCATGGAGACACCTAGCACTGCATAGGAGCTTTAGACTCAAAACGGCTGCGTATTTTTAGCAAAGACTTAGCAAAGTTGCTTAAAGGGATTGTCTGCTTTGTTTTTTTTATATTAAAGGGTTTC